>JAPDPK010000095.1:0-510000 GCA_031772115.1 Heritiera littoralis | reverse complement strand
TCTCAGTCACGCCTGATCAGTGGGGCTGAGAGAGATGAGGTCTATGGCCATAGATAGGGCCCTAGTTGGTTTCCCGGGGATGATGACATGATTTTCACTGCTAGCTACAGTGATTTAAGTCTTTGTTGATAGAGATGATAGAGATCTAGCCTAGTCTCTAACCGATATGATATGAAGTCTAGAGTATGATTTGATTGATATGAACTCTAGACTTGACATGATTTATATAGTACATGAAACTGAAGGAAACCGAAACAACACGCAGCGGAATTTAAATCATTCGGCCTCCACCAAGATCGATTCGGAGAGTTGCCTGATTAGGGTTTCGAGATTTTACCTGACGTTTTCTCTGAATTTTCTGTCGTTGGTCGAGTCACAAGCAGCAACTTTTCGTTCCTGCCTCTACGGTATCCACACGAATGGATCTCACGACTCTTGAACGTCTCACGATCAGAAGCCTTAAAGAGCTTTTAAATTCCTTATAACCGAATTGCTAGCTTCGATTAAAAGGAATGTTTTTTTTTTGTTTTAAAAAGTGCGGCTATGTTTTAGAAAAACATCCCTTTTATAGGCAGTAAATTTTACCCTAAAATTTACTGCCAAACAGAACTCTAATCCTACTTAGAATAGGATTAGTTATATCCCTAATCCAATTCAGAATAGGATTAGTTATATCCTTAATCCAATTCAGAATAGGATTAATTAAGCTCCTCATTGATCCGTTCTAAGTGTGCGACCCAATAGGTTCTCAAAACAATGGCAATGACAAAATTGTCACAGGCAATGAGCGGTATCTAGCAACACATCATTGCTACCCATGTAACGAGAATGTCAATGACTCGACATAACCTTACTCGTGATAGATGTTACCGTGTAGTTTAATCCCTTTATCCTATGATGTCTTGATTAGACACAAGTCATGGAATGTGTCACACTTGTATAGTCTAATCAGCGTTTCTTGATTCCTGAGTAGACTAATTAAACAAATAAAATCAATATCTCATATTGACTTATTCGAGCACGGCCATGCATTTCTTAGTCTCACTCTATCAAAGGGCCCAAGACATCACTCTTGTTATATAAGAGGGATAAATCCTATCTTGATCACTCAACATCCCTCTACATAGATCAAGGCATACCCAATTACTACCTTTATAGTCCATCCTGTTACGAATGACATCTAGCAGCATTAAAGTATGCAATTCTCTATGTTGGGATCTCTGATGATCTCAAGTCAAAGGATCACATACACCATCATCACTATGAGAATTGCTTATGACATTCATATAACAATCCATGTAGCGTTCTCATGGAGGGTCGATCCAGTACATAGTTCTCTAACATGTACCTATGTGATGACTTGATATCCTATATCCATGACAATGGTCATCAGTCAACCACATACTAGTCTTATCGTATCATTGTTATCCTTGTTCACAATAATACTTGACTAGGGATATTTTAAGAATAGTGTGTTATTACTATTCTAAGGACATTATTATATAAGATTATATTACGCAGTTATAAGACAAATATAATAATGAACTATGATAAATAAAATGTCATGATACATAAAAAAATGCCAAAGTCAATCATCTAATGAATGGTTCTAAGGGCATAATCCAACAGAAACATGTTTCAAAAGAGAGATATTTTGAAACTGTACATGTTTTAAACATGTTTTCAAAGTACATGATATATGATTTCGACACTTATATGATTTGTATATGAGTTTGTGTCGAACATGACATGATATACGGTCTAGAGTATAGATTGATTTGATATGAACTCTAGACCTAATATGACTTATAGCATATGAAAAATATTTTGAAAACCGCACATGTTTTAGACATGCTCTAAAAGTGAATATATGATTTGCAAATTGTACATGTTTTGACCATGTTTTAAAAGTAAATATGAAATGAATTGAATATTTACATGTTTGAG
The DNA here is from genome assembly GCA_031772115.1 of Heritiera littoralis. NCBI lineage: Eukaryota > Viridiplantae > Streptophyta > Magnoliopsida > Malvales > Malvaceae > Heritiera > Heritiera littoralis. The sequence continues at coordinate 508,053 of JAPDPK010000095.1, read as the reverse complement.
CATGCTCTAAAAGTATACATGATAAGAAATGAAATGATAACGGTTTATACAGTAAAGTTATATAATTTGCATAATAAATCATGACATAACGATATGCTTTTTACAAGAGATGTCATGATTTCATATTGTACACAAATATGAGAATTATACGAGGAGTGTCACGACTCGGTATTAACGATATTTCGTCTACATGATTTCATGATATGATATGATATGATACATGAATATAGAATTTATACGAATGGAATTATGACTTTGTATTACCGTGATCATGATTTCTCTATATGGAACGTGATATGAAATGATAGAATACAGGAGTACAATTATGAAACATAAAGTGACTTGATACGATATCTCGATTTGACATGATGCACTCTGAGATTGAGAAAAGTATGGACTAATAGTATTTGATATACAAATTGGACACGACCTATTGTCGTGTGATGCACTATAGTATAAAGATGAGAAGACTAAAAAGTGATCATGATGATTCATTTAGAAATATAAGTGATAGACAGATGACAAGAAATGAGATAATGAGATGTTATCGATGAAAAAGGATTAATTGTAATTGCAAACTTGCAAGTTTTAAGCATTGCGGTTTAAGACAGTATAATCCTACTCTTGTATTTATATTAGTATCTTACTGAGCCGTGGTTTTGCTCACCCCACTAAATTTCATCTCTTTTCAGATTATTGAAGTTACAATATGCTATGAGAACTTTTAAGTGGGCCTTCGGAGATGGTTTGCAGGTTTGGTACTGGCCATCATCCTGCGAATCCACTTCGCTACTTTTGAGGTGTACATTCCTTGTAAATCTCTTGTTTACATGTACAGACTTTAATTAATACACAGTACGTATGTTGTTCAATGAGTCGGGATGTAACTTAGAGATGTGATAAAACATTGTATAGAAGATCAGTGAAATTATAGTAGTAATTACACTAACACCGAATACAAATCTTAAAATGAAAAAGAAAAATTTAGTCCCTAAATTTGTAAACTAACAAAAGTATAAGTATTAACTGAAAGTCGCGGCCTTCAAGTAGTGACAGATTTAATGGTATCAGAGCACGGTTTGTCTAGTACATGTCAGTGTAGTTGGGACCATAACAATGTTACATCCCGTGTACTGTGCAGTGTCTACATGTAAACTTGCTGATTTTTGATTTATACCAAGATTGGTCAGCTATTGGTATGGGTTATACCAGTTGACAGCCTATTGAAACAGGCTAGGTTTTGACATAAAGGATGCAAATTGATGGCCCATTGAAACGGACGGAGAATAGTTACGACTGGTATCGATACGGTGTAGAAGAAGAGTGCACCATCTTAAAGAAATAAGATATTGAATGATCAAGAATGATTGATTGTGGCAATCTATATGGGAGATAATGGAATGATTGTTTAGAATAGGATCGATATGTGAATTGAAACGGATTGAAAGAAGTAAAGAAATCACCAACGAAAATGATCGAACAAAAGTATATGGCCTAATTGAAAGTACAATCACATCTTAATTATGAGGACTATTGGAAACTGAAATTATGATTTTGAATTATAAGAGAACGCTTATTGCAAAGAGTGAAATGACAAAACACATTAGAATTATAGAGGGGCCGATATGAGTTGTGGACGAAAAAGAGAAAGCTTTGAGGTCAAAGTCCCTTCCCTTAATGAAGGTCCTCTAATAGCATCATCTATATAAAGAGACTACCTGGAAACTTGAGAGTTTAATGAAAAAGAAAGATCCTCATTTTTTTTCCAACTGAACAAAGGGAATATGATGTTATGTAAGTGATTATAGACTGGTTAATCAAACTGAATCACTTTTCTATTATCAAGCTCCTAGATTTCTCTAGTGCCATAGTTGAAATATGATAATGAAACAGTGAGAAAATATGTGAAGTTCCAGTGAGCATTACATGTGATGGAATCTTGAGTTGCCATGTGCTTATGAGAAATAGCAAAAGGCCTCAAGATTCCAAATTTATTGACGGCATCGCTCCATACTGATGTAAATATTTTATGCATAGTAAGGAAAACGCTTGAAGATATGTTGAGAGAGCGGATGCGCGAGATTTGAAAGCTACTGGAACAATTACATACTATTGATTAATTTGAATAAATGACAGACTTGGCACCAAATGAGAGAAACGGATGATAAATAGTGTAAACAGCTTTTATGTGAAAAGAGATGAAAGCGATAACTCTCAAGTGATCAGAAATTTTAAGGAGTATAAAGATATGGAGAAAAATGATATAAATGGTATAAAAGGTGATTCTAATATTGGAGGTAGGCTGGTTGTGTCATTTAAAGGATGATGGATAGGACAAGAGAGATAAGAGTACAGGATGGTACCACCTTTCAATTTAAGTTAAATTCGGAGGACCAAATTTCTTAAGGTGGAGAGAATGTGAAAACCGAGAATTTCCAAATAAATATTAGGTATCCGGAGAAACTGATTGGGACAAATTAAAATCGAGATTTAATAAGAAATGAAAATGGAGAAAATAAATTTGGATATAAAGAAATTCAAATTTAATAAGAAATAAAGATATGTAATTTTATATAGTTATATAAGGTTATTATATAAATATATTTTTAAATAAATATATACATTCATATATGAAATATAGGTACATATCATATGTTGAAATACTATTTTATATCATAGAATGAATACATATGTATTTTATTATACATTTGTGTATATATGATACATATATAAAATATATATGCATAGTATTTTAAAATAAAGTGTGTATATATATATATATATATATATAAATGGTTTATATGAAATATGTATTTATATATAAATGAAATATATGTATAGTATTTTAAATTAAAGTATATATATATGGTTTATACAAATTATATATATTAATATATATGTCAAATATAGTAATTATATATATAATTATATGAATATAATTATATATATAATAATAAATATATATAAAAGAAAAAAAAAGAAAGTTAAAAGAATAAATAAATAACAAACCAACGTGACAAGCTTTCTGAAGCTTGTCACGTTGATTTAAAAGGTGAGTGGGAAAACCCACTCACTAAAAGCCTGCATTAGCAAGCACAAAAATATATATATATATATATATATCTATAAAATAATAATAAAAAAATAATAAATGTAAAAAAGAATAATAATATATATTTGAATTGAGACAAACTTCTCGATGAAGCTTGTCCCAATTCCAAAGTCTGCTCAGCAGACTTAGCAAGTTTGCTGAGCAGACCACACTATTTGCTAAAGCACACATAAAGAAAAAAAATGTTTAAAAAGAAATATATATATATATATATATATATATATATATATATATAGAGGAAAGAAACTTTTGTAACAGCAGACTGCTGTAGCAAAAGCTTCAGTTTTGCTTCACTTCAGCAGACCCGCGTCGCGTCTGCTGAAGGCTTTATAAAAAAAAAAGGAAAAATAGAAAGGAAGGAGGGAGAAACAGATCGGTGGAGCTGATCGTAAAGGGTTGGAGATGTCGCCGGCCAAGAAGAGGAAAATGGTTGACCGGCAACTGAGAAAAAGAGAGAAAACAGTAGATCGAAAAAGAAGGAAAAAGGAAGAAGAAAAGGAAAGAAAAAAAAAGACAGAAATGAAAGAATGGTAAATTATTTTATGTTATTTAGTTTATCTTTATTTAATTGATAAATTGTTAAATTGTTTATGAAAGGTTCTAAGTTTAAAAATGGATTTGAGATTGTAGAGAATGACACAAGAGCCGAGTTGCAAAAATTTGGATCAAGCACTAGCTTATGAATCTTGGTGTTCGTCAAAGTCCTAAGCTCTGATGCTCAACAAGATACTTTTATAAAGCATTAGTAGCATTATATTGTATGTGGGATTATGATTTTTATATGATGCATTGATGGAAATGATTTTTAATGGAATTATGATTTTTATATGATACATTGATGAATGATTTTTAAATACTAAGAGGACCCACAACTGATGGTGAGGGTCTTAGTAGAGACATAAGAATTGTGAAAATCAACGGCTATGGTATAAATTATGTTTTCTTTGCAGGAGGTTTAGTAAAAATTATGCCGTTATGCTGCCGAAATTCCCATGAAAATATTTGAGGAAAAAGATTAAGTTTTCTCGTATAAGTGGTATCTTGGATAGAATTATCGAAAGATAAATTTGAAAGGACTTTATTGTGCCGTAGAAAGATTGATTTTTTTGAAATAGTTGAGAAGGCAAATGGATGAGCGCGATAACATAAGGAGTCATATTACGTGAGCCTTATAGAATCAATAAATCGAGTTATCTTAACATTACGAATTGACTATCAAGTCGAAAATGAGGTAAAATATCGATTTGTTGGAGTAGTGATAAAAGTCATAATAATTATATGATATAGCTTGGAAGAGATGATCGTAGTTAAAACTTTGATGGTCGAGTGATTGAATCGTGAAATTATTAATGGAGTGATGATTCCAGAATTTAGTGAATTGGATCTCTTGATTTTTAAATAGTTCTGAACATGATAACATAGAAAATTCAAGAGGTCAGCGTTGAAATGGTTTTATCGTATTACATTGTATTATCGGACATACGAGAGGTAATAAGTGGACCTACACTAGTGATATGGGTCTTAGTATCGATACGATGGTACACAATGGATAGTTATGATACTGAGTCATAACGAATGTACGATTTGTGCATACAAAACTTGATTGAAATTGAGATTGAATTATGACACAATCCGATCAATTATGCATTCAAATAAATGAGTGATAAATATGTGAAAAGATGGTTTTGCTTATAACCTTAGAATAGATCTTGAATAATAAGATCGATAATTGCATAAGTTCGGATTAAATCATAAAGGCCACATGAAAATTGATTTGAGGATTTAGATCTGATTTTGTGATAGTAAATGAAATTGAACCTCAAATCGAAAATGATGAACATGTATCAATAGATCAAATCATAAATGGATTTGATAAGTGACTATCGATTTTGTGATTCTGTTATCCTCGATATCGATTCTGGAATAGATATTGAATGATGATATTATTATTGCATAATTTTAGTACCTTGATGACTATTTAGAAACATGATGTTTAAATACTCATAAATACTAAGATGATTTGTACTAATGATGTGGTCTTAGTATCGATTATGAAATGTACAAATGAATTGTTGTAGTCGATAACTATTGAGAAAGGATATTGGATACCGAATGGGTTGAATACCAAACGAATTGATCATTAAATAGTTTGAATACTGAGTGATTGATTTCGAATGAAATGAATATTGAATGATTTAATTATGGATTTATTGATTTGACAAAGAGAAAGTTTCGACATCGAATGATTGATGGTAATACATTTAAATGAATTGTTTCACTACATTAAATGAAAATATTGTCTTATATTGACACTTGAAAATATCATCAAAGTTACATACTGAAATGGTTTTATAGCATGCCTGGTTACAACTTATGATGTTATAATAACATTTATATGAATGCTATAAAATATAAATTTGTCTTAAAAAGAAAGTATATGGTATACAAATATTTTTATACATGAAATCTCTTAAAGAATTTTACCATATGCCTTACATGATTTTGACAATAAAGGATAAAGATTTAAATGTTTTATGAGACTGTAGGCACCCTAAAAGAATTAAATTCAGTAAAGCATAGTGGAAACCGCCTAATTGGAGCTTTGCTCATTAGGCAGAGAGATGCTTGTCCGACAATAGTCGTGGACAGGTCTCAGTCACGCTTGATCAGTGGGGCTGAGAGAGATGAGGTCTATAGCCATAGATAGCGCCCTAGTTGGTTTCCCAGGGACGATGACATGATTTTCACTGCTAGCTATAGTGATTTAAGTCTTTATTTGTCACAGCTCTGTGATACTTTACTTTTCTTTTACATATACACAATTTCATATTAAATTATAATATGAATTACATCCCCTATCTTAATTCATAAGGAAGTAGTACTGTAGATAAGTCTAAATACAGAAAATAAATGATCGTACCTTATGTAATAAATCAAGCTGTCGCATCGTCCCCAAATGCGCAGCCGAGATGCTCGTATGTCAAATCTGTTAGTCCTCGGAAAACCTGAAATGTTAATATTAAGGGGTGAGCAAACCACGACTCAGTAAGAGAATTATATGCATACTTGATATTTAGCTTCCTATATGCTGAAAATCTTTTTCATTTTTTCCTATGGGCTTTAGGCTCGCATGTAGGATAGATACTACAGTCGGCTAGGGATCCGGATGGAGTAAGGTAGGTATTTTGAAATACCTATCTTGTCCCGGAACCTAGAAGCAACTGTAGAGAATAATAAATTTCTTTTCGTTTGAAATTTATATCCTTTTACCTTTTCATTTTATAACATTTTCATATTCTCTCCAAAATAATGCTTTTATAAAATAAAACATTTAAATAAAGTAACTAATATTCATATATCCTTTGAAAAGAATATTAGTTAAATTCTCATCATTCTCATTTAAAACTCATTTCGTGTTTTACTGTACAACCATAATTAGTACAGTACTTTAAATAGCAAAATCCACTATTAAATCCTTTTTAAAGCCTAAAAATAATTAAATCTAATATTCAATTTAAAGCTAAAATAAGAATATTAGATTTATTTTCCTCTTCTTTCCTTTTTGGAAAACATATCACATATTCATGTCACATATAGTCTAATATTCAATTGAAAATCATAGTAAGAATATTAGACTTATAACCTCTTTTCCTTTTGAAAACATATTCCATATTCGTATCACATATCATATGAAATCATCTCGTAGCACTAAATTCAGTACTGAAATAAGCATTTTGTAAAATGTTGTAGATCTCTTTCATTTAACTTGTCACATATCATGTAAAACATTTACATTTCACATATCATGTAAAACATTTACATTTCACATTTCACATTTCACATATCATATAAAACATTTTCATATATGGAGACTGAGGCACGCCCAGCCCGTCCACTGGGTCGTTACTCGTATCATGCTATAGACCCTATAGGGTATAAATAATCATGTCAGATCTATGGCCATAGTCTATAATTGTCCTCGGCGGATCACTGATCAGGTGTCGGCTGGGACTACATGTCACATATCACATATTACATATCACATGTCACATATCACATATCAGCATGATAGGATGCCAACTAGTCTCAAAACCATATTTTTCATCATCAGAAAACCTTTATGGAATTTATAAAAATATATATTTTCATCATTTCAAACCATAAAGGTTATAAAACCATTTAGTGAATATTTAAGAATTATATAAAAAATATTTACTTTATTTCCTTTCATTTTTCATCTCGTATTACGTGTAACTTACATATCAAAAGAATTTTCGGTGATTTCATTATCACCATTCTCGAAAACATGAATATTTTAAAATCACTCTCATTTTATTCATGTTTTTATGGAAAATACTCATTTTCTCGATTTTCGTGATTGAAAATCATTTCTCGTGAAATAAAATCATTTATTATGATTTTATGAAATTTTCAATAATTTTCAATAATTTTTCGGCAGTATAACGGCTATCGATTGGCTAGCCTCCTGCACGGAAAATACAGTTTATAATTTCAACCGGTACTCCACCACAATTTTCCAACCAATCATTCATCTCAATATTTTCATGAAATATATTTATAAAATATTTCATAATTAAAATCATGCAGACTGAATATCCTTACAGTGCTGCACATGCATCCCTTACCTGTTTTTGGGTCGGCGACCGCCTTGTTCGTCGCGCCCGTGTTCACCTCGCCCGATTCCATCGGCTCGGTCATCGAGGGAATTTTCTGGAATTAAAATTCTAAAATTTAGAATTTTTCTATAATTATTTAAATAAATAAATTATTTAAATAATTTATCACTTTTCGGGATTTCTTACCGATTCCCGTAATTCCCAGGTTTCCAAATTCTCGAGATTTCCCGTAATTTCCGAAATCCTCATTTTTTCCTCTCTTTTTTCTTCTTTTCCTCTTTTTCTTCCTTTTTTTCTCTTTTCTTTCCTTTCTCTTTCTTTTCTTTTTTTTTCTTTTTCTTTTTCCTTTTTCTTTTCTTTTTCTTTTCCTTTTTCCTCTTCCTTTCCCGTCAGACCGGTTTAGCCTTCTTCCTCGCCGGTTCCTCACCAGCGACCGGTTCTCCGGCGGTTCAAGGGCTCCATAATTGGCTGGCGTCAAGGCGAACTCATCGGTGGTCTCCGTTCGGCTTGGATCGACGGCACGGCGGCGGATCTACTCGGTTTGCCTCGGTTTCTTCTCCTCCTCCGTCGGCCTTCCTTTGCCGTTCACCGCACCTCCGGTGGCCTCCATCCTCTTCCTCTTCCTCCATCGATGCTTCGGTGGCAGTGGCGGTGGTCAATTCCGCCGGCACCGCCGTATCTCTTTTCCTTTTCTCCTCTCGGTTTCGTCGGTTTCTGTTTCGTTTTCTTTCCGTTTCTTTTCTTCTTTCCATCGCCGGCCACTGTCGTTTGCTTCTCCTCTCGCTGGTGACGTCGCTCTTTCTCCCTTCTCTTCTTCTCTTGGCCGGCGGTGGCAGCTGTTGCTGCTGGCTATTTTAACGAGAAAGGAAATCGGGGTTTCTCCCGATTTCCCTTTCTGTTTCTTTTTTTTGTTTTATTTTTATTTCCCTTTTTATTTTTATCTATACTATATAATATATATTATACTTATAATATAACATATATTATATTTATATTATATATATATAATACACATAATATTATTATATATAGTATAGTACTATATATATGTATTTACAAAATACATATTTAGTATATATATGTGTGTATATATATATATATATTTTATATTTGTTCACTTTAATTTACATAACATTTATATATTTATATAATATATAATTATATAATTATTTTTCCTATTTTCTTTTCTCATTTTCTTATTTAATTTGGGTTTCCATTTATCCAAATTAATTTCCTCTATATAATTTATCAATTCCTTAACTTTATTATTTATGGAATTTCCAACAATATTCTATCTTGTAAATAATTCCTTTATTTACTTTAATTTATCTTTCGCATTTCAAATTAAATTCTCAAATAAGTAATATAAAAATTCAGAAATTTGCGGTTATCACATTATTGATAGAGATGATAGGGATCTAGCCTAGTCTCTAATCGATATGATATGAAGTCTAGAGTATAATTTGATTGATATGAACTCTAGACTTGACATGATTTATATAGTACATGAAACATGTTTGAAAAGAGAGATATTTTGAAACTGTACATGTTTTAAACATGTTTTCAAAGTACATGATATATGATTTCGACACTTATATGATTTGTATATGATTTTGTGTCGAACATGACATGATATACGGTCTAGAGTATAGATTGATTTGATATGAACTCTAGACCTGATATGACTTATAGTATATGAAAATTATTTTGAAAACTGCACATGTTTTAGATATGCTCTAAAAGTGAATATATGATTTGCAAATTGTACATGTTTTGATCATGTTTTAAAAGTAAATATGAAATGAATTGAATATTTACATGTTTGAGCATGCTCTAAAAGTATACATGATAAGAAATGAAATGATAGCAGTTTATACAGTAAAGTTATATAATTTGCATAATAAATCATGACATAACGATATGCTTTTTACAAGAGATGTCATGATTTCATATTGTACACAAATATGAGAATTATATGAGGAGTGTCATGACTCGGTATTAACGATATTCCGTCTACATGATGTCATGATATGATAGATACAATAGAATTTATACGAAGGGAATTATGACTTCGTATTACCGTGATCATGATTTCTCTATATGGAATGTGATATGAAATGATAGAATACAGGAGTACAATTATGAAACATAAAGTGACCTCATACGATATCTCGATTTGACATGATGCACTCTGAGATTGAGAAAAGTATAGACTAATAGTATTTGATATACAAATCGGACACGACCTATTATCGTGTGATGCACTATAGTATAAAGATGAGAAGAGTAAAAAGTGATCATGATGATTCATTTAGAAATATAAGTGATAGACAGATGACAAGAAATGAGATAATGAGATGTTATCGATGAAAAAGGATTAATTGTAATTACAAACTTATAGGTTTTAAGCATTGCGATTTAAGACATATAATCCTACTCTTGTATTTATATTAGTATCTTACTGAGCCGTGGTTTTGCTCACCCCACTAAATTTCATCTCTTTTCAGATTATTGAAGTTGCAATCTGCTATGAAAGCTTTTAAGTGGGCCTTCGAAGACGGTTTGCAGGTTTGGTACTGGCCATCATCCTACGAATCCACTTCGCTACTTTTGAGGTATACATTCCTTGTAAATCTCTTGTTTACATGTACAGACTTTAATTAATACACAGTACGTATGTTGTTCAATGAGTCGGGATATAATTTAGAGATGTAATAAAACATTGTATAGAAGATCAGTGAAATTAGAGTAGTAATTACACTAACACCGAATACAAACCTTAAAATGAAAAAGAAAAATTTAGTCCTTAAATTTGTAGACTAACAAAAGTATAAGTATTAAGTGAAAGTCGCGGCCTTCGAGTCGTGACACTAGGTGGTTACTCTGCTTTGTTATTCTCTTCTACTTATATGTTCCTTCAGTTACAAGATCTTAATCAGTGTTCAACATCAGACTGGTCATACAGATTTTATGCTCTTTCGGTGTTGGCTTTATAGGCTAAACCGAGAGCGGGGTGAATCGGTTTTGTGTTACTGTTAGGTTTGTTTTTCGATTCTTCTAAATTCTCTAGCCTATGTTGAAGTTTTCTAAGTTCTCTAGGCTACTCAAGTATGTAATATAAATTTAATTTAACAATCACAATATGAATGCAAATAAGTAAAGAGAGTAGGGAAAGAGAAATGTACACAATCGATTTATAGAGGTTCGGCAACCTTGCCTACATCCTCTACCTTGAGACGCTCCTAAGGATTTTTCCCAAATCCACTAACTTGAATTTGTATTACAATCCCTCTTTTTGTAGGCTTAAGAGTAACCTCTCTCTTTTTCTAAGCTTAAGAGAAACCTCTCTCTTTTTCTAAGGCTAAAGAGAAACTTCCATTTTTTTTCTAAGGCTTAAGAGAAACCTCTTTTTTACAAGGTGTGATTGAATTTACAAAGAATGTAATCAAAGAAAGACCTCTAGGTAGGCAAGTGATTACAAAGATTAAGCTCTAGAAAAGATAATCTAAAGGATTTGTTCTACGATATACAAAGTGATAGAAGATGAAGAATTTTAGCACTTAAATTGATGTTGAGACTTGAGGAAGATGAAGAATAATGTTGCTTAGCTGTTCCTCTTGATTTCTTAAGCTTCCAAGCCTCTTTTTATAGTCCCTTGGATAGTTTTTGAATGTTGGTAGGAGCCAAAACTGAATGTGACCATTGTATCTCACAAAAACTAGCCATTGGAGTGCATTTTCGAAGTAGGGGATCGATCCTTTAACTTAGGAAATCGATCCCATGCTTTTTTGTAAGCTTTCAAGGCATTCTGCCATGAAGGGATCAATCCCTTCCTTTATAGGATCGATCCCATGCTTCCTTTTTGCTTGATTTTGCTTCATGGGAGCATTCTGCCATTCGGGGATGGATCCCTCATCCTAGGGGATCGTTCCATCATGATTTTCCTGCACTTTTTTAGGCTAATTTGGGTTAGAAATGATGTGGACTTTGATTTTAATTCATCCCAAAACATTTTAGAATTTTGTGGGAGTTTTTCTTGACTTTCTCAAATGAAAACATAGCCCAAAAACTCATTAAATAATTTTCTAAAGTTGTGTTCAATGAGGACTTGAGAAAATTACTTGATAAAGATATTCAAAATCATTTTGCAAAATGTTAAGACCAATAAGAATAAACAATTAAATCATAATCTTAAACTTTGATATGTAGACTTAAAGTAGGTTGAGAAATTCATATGATTGGTAAAGCAAATTTACATTATAAAGTCAAACACTTAATATTACTTATGTTTTTGTCATTTCAAAATACTTATGTCAATTTAAAGCTAACAATCTCCTCTTTTTTGATATGACAAAACTTAAGGTAAATTTGCTTTGAAAATTCTTTAAAGAAATACTCCCCCTTAAATGAAGCATGATTTTGTAAAGCTCCCTCTTAATATAAGCATGGTTTTCAAAACACATTTTCAAACCCTATTATTTCTCCCTTTTTTGTCATAGCAAAAATAAGGGAAAAACAAAAGAAAGCTCCCCCTAAAATTATGGCTTAAAGAAATGTGAGAAGAAAGAAATATGCTCCATCCAACAAGAAACATGTTAGTACATGGGACATGGCACAAATAAATAAGTCAATGTCCATAAAGAGTGAAATGTTTGTTCATGCAAAGGACATTGCTAAAGATTCTATACCAATTGTTTATAAAGAAATGTGAGAAGTGCCCAATTGGTAAATAATGAAGTAAGTTGATTATAAAATATCTACTAAGTCCTATAACTTGCTAATTTCAATTTTATCAAGCACCTAAGTATATCAATTGTTCTCTAAGGTTCAACTAAGGTGCACGTCAATACATCATGATTATGAGCTGAAATTAGATGACATATCACATGCATTGAGCTCATAAATCATTTTTAAGTATGAATGTGCTTAGAATTAATACATATATCAATTTACCACAAATTCTAGCGCACAAATGTCTCATGCAAAAGTATCATTACTAAATTCCTCCCTATTTGTCATTTCAATCTAAAGAGCGGAAGAGAAGAATTATTATCAATTTAAAGCTCATTCAAATTGTTACTAATGGTTGTCTTAGCCATTTTGCATGATGCTAATTATTATGTATGGTATGTTCAAGTCAAGAATATAATCAAGTCAAACATGTAAGAGCATAATCACAGATCACCAAATATGCATATGGATTAGTTAAACATTAGCATACTATCATGAAACATTAATCCATAAGCACAAATCTAATCATATGGAAGATTAAACAATTTGAGTCATTCAAGCACACACATTTTCTTCCATAGTTATAAGCACAAAAATCCTATTCTCATTTTCCAATTCAAGTCCTTAACTAATTATGAACAAGGAAAGGTTCAAGATTTTCTTCTTAATCATTTAAGGTTCTAAAGGGGATATGCCATTTTAACAAGATGGTTTTACTCAAGTGAATCAATATTATCAAGCTAAAATGTCTCTTTTCATTAAGAGTTTCAATCTATGAGTGAGATCAAGTATAATTTCATGAAAACTAATATTCTCATCTCATAAACATGATCATTGATTCAACTTAAGCAAACATCCAAGTTCAATCATCAAAACAATCAAGATTCAATGCATGGATATCAATCAAAGTGCATTTGTTCAAGTTTGCATTTATCCTTGATTATTGATGTTGTCATTAAAGCTTAAGTTCGTTAGAAATTTGGCCATAAGAAAAATCTAAGTTTATGAATGACAAATTTTCATACATTTAAACATTTAAGATCTATTTATCATTACAAATTGTAGGCTAAGGACAATTATGACTTTAGGTAAAACTTTTTGTATTTCATGTATTTCATTCACCTAAGTCATGTTTGAATTTTATCATTAAGGTCAAGTTATGATCATTTTATCATTCAAGCACATATATATATATATATATATATATATATATATTGACCTTTAATTATTTATATTTCACTATGTGTATAGTTATCATGAAGCCTAGTGTGGGATAGGTAAGTCAAGCTATGAGGTAAAGTCCTCTAAGCATGCTTGACTAAGATGAACAAAAGAAGTGAATAATATCTTTCATGCATAAGTTCATCAAATTCTCAAATATATACACAAATCATTGAAATAATTCTTGAAAATTATGTTTAAGCATTTATTGAAAGTCTAATTTAAGATTATTTCAAGATTTATGCAACTCATAAATGTCTTCAACAAGAAAATGACTTTGTACTTGTGAGTTCAATGAAAATGATATTGATTGTTGAAAATAATACAAATTGTTGAAGTTGAGGCATGATACCAATGAAAAATGATTTTTCATATTGAAAGGATCATCAAAACGAGGTTAAGCCAATGAATTTTAAGTTGAGAAGAAAGAAGGTATCAAGAAAATTAAGAAAACTTCTCAATTTTTGCCTAAAAGTGCATAAATAGGCACATTTTGCCTAGGGGGATCGATCCTTTAATTCCAGAATGCAGATTTTCTGCATTTTGTCCAAGGGGATCGATCCTACATGTGGATGGATCGATCCCTCATCCAATTTTTGCAGAATTTTGACAGAAAATTCAACTTTTGAGGTGCTAAAACTTCGGTTTTGAATATTTTAAGTCTAAGTAAAGGTTTAAATATTTGTGTAACATGATTTTGGACTTATGTGAATGAAAGATATGGATGAAAAATCATTTAACAATAGATTTCACAATTTTGGAAGGATTTGTACCATAAAATGCATTTTTGGTCTTAAAAGGGGTCATTGTATGTGAAATCCCCAATTTCATGTAAATTCTTACTAGTGTACAATGTTTCCAACTGAAAAGAATGAAATAAATATGAGAATTATAAAGTATGAATGATGTGTGGAACATGGAAGGAATAATGAGATTGAAAGTCAAATAGTCAAGAAAAAATTCTGATATTGTAAGATTAATTGAAGCATGAGAAAAGATTTAAATGTCAGATTTTATACAATAAATAGACATGTGTCATATGAAGAAAGAAGAAGAGGAAGTAAATTGGTTAAATGTCAAAGGGTCAAGGGATGTTAATGGCTGAGATGATTATAGGATAAAGAGGCATTTAATGCAAATTGCATGAGTCATCACCATCTTCATCGGCCAAAGTCGGCAACAACCTCCAGCCCCTCTCGTGCACTCCATTATCTCCAAGTTTCCTCCATAGCGACCTTGACAATCCACCATCTCCTATCATCCAATCGTTATGCCTACTTAACGAAAAATGATCCCCATCACTAGCTCTACTCATGCCTTTATTATGAAGAGCTGAATCAAAGGGATTAAGGAGATCTAATTTGCTGTTATTTTGGTGACTAGCAAAGGTAAGAGATTTAAATGGTTTTAGTTGATTTTGGCCATGGTTTGGAGTTGAGTAATATTGGTAGAGAGTAATTATAGAAATTACTTAAAGGTTGGAATTGTTATGGCTTGTGCAGCTTTGAAGAAGTGAAAAGCTAGGGTTGACGCAACTAAGCTAGTGGATAATCGACTATCAAGGTAAGGAATTTATGTAACGGACGTAGGGTGACTATGTCCACATGATTTTAAATATTTTGGAGAGAAGTACAAGCTGGTTTAAGTACAGAAAGGTTAAATTTCGAGTTTTACTCCTAATTACCAAAATGCTAGGAGCAACCGACTGCTTTAAGTAGCAGTCGATTGCCTAGAGACAACCAAAGTGTAGATTTTTGAAAACCGAGACAAACCAGTCGACTGCTATACAAGCTAGTTGACTGCTATTTTCCAGTATGCATTTTGTTTCAAACCAGTCGACTGCTTTTACTTAAAAAGCATTCTGTTTCAAAACCAACCGACTGCCTATAAGATCAGTTGACTGTCCTATTTTCAGAAGTATTCTATTTGCGAAAACAGTCGACTGCTATTTCTTGAAAAGCATTCTGATTCAAAACCAGTCGACTGCTATGTTGGACCAGTCGACTGCCCCATGAGTTTTCAAAAAAGAAAATATCGAAATTTCTAAACGAAAATAATTTCGATAAATGAAAATATGAGATAGCAGCCGACTGCCCTATGAGGCTAGTCGACTGTCATGTTTGAAAAGAGGTTTTAAAAAACCTATTTCAAAAAAGTATAAATGTCATAACAAATAGCTATATGAAAAATGTTTTGAGACTATGAAGTACTTAATGATTATGCACTTCTGTATATGTTCATGGCTGAGGAGCTCTAGTCCAGCCTTCAGTGCCACAGATGACACCTGACTAGTGTTCATCGTGGCCACCGACGTTTGGCCAAATTGTCTCTAAAATATGATTGGCTAGGGGAGGATTCTTGGCTCCTGCGGGAGTACGCCACATGTTATTCAGTGCATTATTCTGTTAAAATGCGAATAGTTCACTCTGTTATTTGAAAGCTATATGATGTATGTTTTTGAAGAAAGAATATGATGCATGTTTTTAAGATAGTATATGATATGCATGTTTTGAAGAAGTATATGATGTATGTTTGCACATGCTATTTGAAAGAAGTATATGATTTACTTGATTTATAAGCATATGCGATTATGAAGAACTTTTATATGTTTGATGAAAGTATACGAATATGCTTTATAATGATTTTACATGACATTATAAAGCCAAGCAGGAAAACTGCATATAGAGGTATAGTACGCTCTTTTACATAATTTTCTTACTGAACGTAAACTCACCCCTTTACGAATATTTTTCATACAGATTACCTGAAGTGAATTCCGCTCCAAATAGAGGAGCTTGCTTTTGAGATATCAAAATGTACCTTCGAGATACGCTTCCCGAAAATAGTTGAAGGTATACTTATGAAATCATGTAAATAAGACAGTACTACAGTACATTGATGTATATAAGATTTTGGGGATTTAGGTTATGTAAGATGTGTAAGATCCTGTGCTAAGGAATGATATATAGATCATTATTATGTTTTAATTGATGCCAAATTATTTATGATGAATCATTAAATACTAAGTTCAAGAAGAAGAATGAATGACATTGACGGACAAGTCTAATCAAGTAGCATAAGATAAGGGAAAAAAGTTAGATGGGAAAATGTAGTGACTGGGATCTCACATTTTAAGAGTTATGCATATTTTGTCAAAACCAGGGCATTGAAAAATACAAATATGTCAAAACAAACATGTTCACATAGATTTTAAGCACATATCATCAAATCACCACATTTGTGAACATTATGCCATAATTTTCACATGCATATAATGTGCTCTTTTATATATGTTTCTTATTGAGCTTTCCACAAAGCTCACCCCCATTTTTCTCATCATCCCAGATAGTTCATCAGTATACAAGAAATCCTCTACGAAGGAATTACTAGAAGCTTAAAGTATGCAATGTTCATGTACTTATAAAGTTTTAATATTTATATTCAGACTTATATTTGCACAACAATTGTATTTATGGAATAGAGCATAAATATGTATTTAAATTTAGTGGGATGTAACTTATGTGAAGTTTATTGTAAATGGAATTGTAGTTATTATATTATAATCTGTATTTAATTTATTATTATCAATTAAATTAATGGTATACCAAATTAGTTGAAATGAAAATGATGGATTGCACTTGCACTGATATCGAACGCAAACCGATTGATACTGAATGAGTGAAATAGAAATATAGAAATAAAAATGAAAAATTTGGTTCGGAATTTTCAAATTTCGGATGTTACAGACTCTTCATCACCTAACTGCCTATTGCACTAAATGTCTCACTGTTGTCCATACAAGCTCCCAAGATCCAAAAACCAAGCTACAGAAAATTTGGGATGTAAGTGAATAGAACATGAACGAATATTATTATGCTCGTTTTCCTTTGTTTATTTTTTTAATATTGTTTGAGTTCGCCAAGTTTGTTCATGAAAAATAACGAACATATTCACAAACATATGTTTTTGAACCTGAAACAAATATATTCACAAATACATGTTTATGAACACTAAATAAAAAACTCTTACAAAAAATTAAAATTTTCTTATATGACGTCAAATTAAAAACAAATCTTACATAAAAATGTAATTTTGATAATTACATAGTAAAATAACTTATAAATAACAATTTAATTTTAAAAATTTATTACTATAAAACAGGAAATGAACACATTTATTTAATGGTTCAATCACCATAACAATTGTTCCCTTTATCACTTGTTTAACATGTTTTTTTGCGGTGCCAATTCCGTATTATGTTTATCAAGTGTTAAAGTGATCGAATTTTCAGGTTGGATGTCTTAGGCTGGTTGAGTACGCCTTTTGATTAAAGGGATCCCCACCCTCTATAGATGCATTTGTGAATGCAACAGTCAAACTCTTTGGGTAAATTCACATGTTTCATAAAGAAACGGATGAAGTTAATTAAAAGTTTCAATTCCCATGCATTAATGCCTTAAATGGAGTATTTATTATTGCTATTAAAGATGAAATTCACTTAAAAACTTTTAAATGCATCTCAAATCGACTTCCTATAAATAAATAAAAAAAAAAGCATGACAAACCTAAACCTTACAGAAGTACGAAAGTTTTCTATTCTATCAACCAAACTAAAACGAGAGAAATCACAATCACAATTCACAATGGCAAGTTTCAATGTTTATGTTGTTTTTTCTGGCAAGTGTCATGGCTAGTGATGTTGATCCCATCAAGGCAAATAACTATGAAACCAAGATGATATTTCATTGTGTTGGAGAGGTTTTCACCAGTATATTTAAGACCGAAAATGTTACAAATAAATGTTGTGATGAGCTCAAAGGAGTTGGTCAACTTTGCCACAATGCATTGGTGAAGAGCACTCTACAAAATCCTTTATTTAAGAATAATGATACATTTGTAATTTTATCAAGAAGTGCACAAATTTGGAATAAGTGTACTTTGGGTGGCCAAGATGTTTCACCAACTTTTTCTTCTTGAGGTGAATTAATTTGTTAACAAAAGTTATAAAACAATAATTATCCTCAATGATCCGTTTAATAATCTATGTGCTATGAGCTTGGTAGTTTCTTGAGCTGTAAAACGATTAATGTTTGATGAGAATAAAGTCTATGTTTTGCCATTTATAGACAATGAGGTCTTCTCTTGGAACTTTGAGGTATCATAGCAGAGATTTAGCCCAATTCTCGGTGCAACTTGAATTTTTTTTGTCAAAATCTCTAATATTGTTTTTGTCAATTTTGTTGATTATTACCTTCTTGCATTACCATATGCATTTAAATTAAAGAGTAGAAGATGGAAAATATATGTGTTCAAATTAAATGCATAATCGTGTATGACATCATTCAATAGGCCACCTTGACATCTTGCTTCGTCCTTACGGCAACGTGAGATAACATTCATAACTAGACCATAATTTAATGGTAAATTTAGCTCTTGAATGATTGAAGAAGAAGACCATAGACACAATGGCACAAAGGAGTGATCATTCTTGTGACTCCAAGAAGAACCATAGTCAATGCTCAAAACCAGTGGCAATGGCATGACTATATTTATGGATTTGTCTAGAATTTTTCTTCCTCATATTTTTTTCTTTCTTTAAGAATGTTTCTTCACGCCAGACCTATCTTACGTACATTTCCTTTTTTTTTGTATAAACCACATGTATCCTCATTCGTTTTAAAGGTCTGAGACTAATCTTGCTCGGGTGTAAAAACTACAAACTTTGTACTCTATTAGTGAATAAATAAGAGACATGGAGTAAGTTTAGTACTATGATATATTTTGTAAGTAATAATTTTATGCCAAGTAATGAGGATGAAACCTCAATTTAGTGGAATTAGGAAACAAATAATTATACTTTTATGTCATTTGGAAAATCTCATAACTAAGTTCAAGAATTTAAATATGAACTAATGATATGCATATATTCCACCAAATACATAAGTAGGTTTGTTTTAATAAAACGAAGTACACAAGTATACTAAAGGAAATGCAGTGTGCTTGAATATTTAAAATAGTTAAAATAAAAATAAAATAAATTAAAATAAAATAAAATAAACAAGAGAATAGATATATATATATGTGTGTGTATGTATGGTATATATATATATATACACATATATATATATAATGTGAAAGAATGTCAACATAAAATAAAAGAAAACAAAATGAAATAAATAAAACAAAATATGATATACACATACACAAGATGTTAACAAAAGTAAAGAAAACACATGAATAAATAAATAAACCATGTGATAATATTAACAATATAAAAAAGGAAATCACCAATAAAATACATTGGAGTTGATGGAAACTTTCCATCAAATTTCCAATCCCGTCAGACCACCTTACTCTTCCACTTTTACTGCAATGAAAAACACTCTTTGTTTTGCTCTTTTTCATC
Source organism: Heritiera littoralis (assembly GCA_031772115.1). Taxonomy (NCBI): domain Eukaryota; kingdom Viridiplantae; phylum Streptophyta; class Magnoliopsida; order Malvales; family Malvaceae; genus Heritiera; species Heritiera littoralis. The sequence continues at coordinate 487,946 of JAPDPK010000095.1, read as the reverse complement.
TCCAGCCGGCCCCCACTCCATTCTTCTTTCGGTCAAAAGAGAAGTTTGCACTGTTGCCCTACTTTTCCCAGCCCATCTCCTTCAGTTCGTTCCTGTTATTTTCCTCCCCTGCCATTCGACCATCATACCATTGAAAGGGGGGTTGAAGACCAAAGGAAAGAAAAGAAAGTATAAAGGAAAGGAAAGGCTCGGGTAGAACCGAGAAAGAGAAAAGAAAGAGAGAGTTGGAGCCGAGAAAGGAAGAGAAAGAAGTGAAACGTGAGAGAGGGAACTGAAGGCTGGATGTTTCGGTGAAGACAAGAAAGAAAATTTAAAGAGGATGGAGGGGCTGTAGGAGTCTTCCCTCTTCTCTATTGAAGCAGCAACTGATATTAGAAAGGGAGTTCAGGTTTCTCTCGGCATCCTACACCTTCATCGACACCAAGGTTCTGTTGTCCGAACAGGACAGGGCTGCGAGGTGGTGGTATGGTGGCGTACATGGCAGCTGGAAGCTGCTCTTTTGCCGACATTTCTGTAGCTTAACCAGTGCTACATTCCCTCAAATCTTCAAGGTTTGCAAACGGGATATTTTTGGGTGTGAATGAAGGGCTGGAATGTGATAGCAAACAGAAATTTCTAAGGTGAGAATTACATTATTTGATTAATTCTGAAATTTCTTAAGCAGTACCATGTAACCAACATAGCAGAAAAATAAAGGAAGAAGAATAAAAGAAATTTAATAAAAGAAAAAGGAAAAAGAATATAAAATATATATGTGGTACATATATATATATATATATATAGGTGAAAATACATATATAGATATGTGTATATATATATATATATATATAAAGATGTAGGAAAGTAAGGAAATTGAAATTTGAAATTGGAAATTTATACCATGTAAATGCTATGTATTTAAATGTATATATATTATATATATATATATGTATGTATGTATGTATTTGTATATTTAGAAATGAAAGACTAAAATCTAAGAATTGAGATTACACTAGTATCAAATACCCATATATATATATATATATGTACACATATATCACTTGTATATATATGTATGTATACTACTTGCTTAAAAAACGAAGAAATAAATAAATATATGTATGTATGTATAGTGCTTATATAAAGACATATAGTAAATCCTTGGAAATTCTTCTATGCTAATGCTAAATACATACATAAATATATATATATATATATATATGTTTATGCTACTCACTTGAAAACTAAACAAGAGACAAAGAGAAGAAATGCAAAGAAAGGAAAAAGAGGTTTGTTAAGATATAAATACAAGTATAATTGTATAAGTGTTTAAGATATAGTTATAATTATATAACTATTCGATTATATATAAATATATATCTAACGAAAGGAAAATAGCGTATACAAATTAATAAACCTCTTATTATCTTATAAAGAATATAAGTAAAGAGTTATTAAATCGAATAAGTAATGTTTCGAGAGACACATAAAGAATTTAGTTCCTCGTCAAAGAAATGAGTTAGAATAGTCTAGATTCTAAGATATATAATTGATATGTGATCAAAACGTAATTAGGACGTGTTATTGAAATATCATTTGATTTAATTGTAGTGAATTTGGAGCGGTGTAGGAGTTTAGCTTGAGTTGAGGATCGAGGAAAGGTAACCTACCAAGCATCGAGGTAAGTGGGTTAAATAAATCTTATTAGTATCGTCTCGTAAGAGATGAAGGAATCCTTATTAAATAATTAATTAAATTATATAGGATATTGGTTGAGCATTACGGGTAAGATAACTAGAATAATTATATAAGAGTTTTAAATTGAACATAATGTGCCTGTGAAATGCCCTTATTTGAAAAGTGATCTTTGTCGTGCATTGTGTAATGTGTTATGTGCTATGGCACTCTTATGATTACTGAACATGTTAACATATTGTTATGCTTTGGGTATGGATACGTGAGTTGAGTACCAAATATACATATCGCCCCTATGTTGAGTCCATAGACCTCAATTAGCACCTAGCCTTATGTGCCAAGAGCAAAGACTCGAATTCCGAACTGTGGGAGCCACCTCTAGAATCCTTCGGAACTAAGTGCTACACGAGCTTTGATGTGTTGAAGGCTTAGTCGAGCAAAGACTCGAATTCCGAACCGTGGGAGCCACCTCTAAAATCCTTCGGGAACTAAGTGCTACACGAGCTTCGAAGTGTTAAAGGCCTAGCCGAGCAAAGACTCGAATTCCGAATCGTGGGAGCCACTTCTAGAATCCTTTGGGAACTAAGTGCTACACGAGCTTCGATGTGTTAAAGGCCTAGCCGAGCAAAGACTCGAATTCCGAATCGTGGGAGCCACTTCTAGAATCCTTCGGGAACTAAGTGCTACACGAGCTTCGATGTGTTAAAGGCCTAGCCGAGCAAAGACTCGAATTCCGAATCGTGGGAGCCACCTCTAGAATCCTTCCGGAACTAAGTGCTACACGAGCTTCGATGTACTAAAGGTCCAACCGAGCAAAGACTCGAGTTCCGAATCATGTGAGCCACCTCTAGAATCCTTCGGGAACTAAGTGCTACACGAGTTTCTACGAAATATGAGAAATCGTAGGATATTGTGACTATAAGTGAGTGATTGTGATTCGTGAATGCGACGAATGTCGAAGGATGAAATAGATTTTAGGCATATGACACATGATGTATGTGACTATTGGATGATGTCTATATATGCCATTTGAACATGTGCTACTTGAATGTTCGTTTCTTTCGATTACTGAGTTATGTCTATAAATGCCATTTGAACATGTGCTACTTGAATGTTCATTTCTATCGATTATTGAGTTATGTCTATATACGCCATTGAACATGTACTACTTGAATGTTTGTGCTTCCACACATAATTATACTTTTAATAAGAACGATGCCTTGTGTAACTAAGGATGAAAAGTAAGCGTGAGCAAGTTTATGACGTGTGTGCACTTACGAAATGGTAATAACCCTTAGTATAATCCATACATGCTAATTTACAATAACTCAAGCATGTATGATCGTGTTTTACGATATGAGCCTAGTATGTTTTATTTAAACTACTTACTGAGCCGTGGATTGCTCACTCCTTTATTTAACATCTGCAGATCATACGAGTTGATAGCTGGCTCAGGCTTCGTATAGGCTCCCGGGAAACCGTACCTAATATTGGTACTCCTTTGCGTTCTCTGGAGCTAGCATTTTGTATTTTGAGGTATACTGCTAGTATATCATTTTGATAATCATGTGTATGTTAAATTTCACAGTACTAGGAAAGTATATGGGATGTAACCTTGGATCGTACTAGATGATTATGTGAGTCTAGGCGGTTATCGTCCGATCCGGGTCAAAATGTATGTTTAAACTATATATGGATGAAGTGATATAAGTGAACTTAGTAATGACTCAACTCTTGAAATCCTTGATATACGTGATTGCATGAAACTGTGGAGAACCACCAGCTGCCATATTATGTGATTTAAAATGTGTTTTGTGCAGGAAATTATACCTGGGGAAATTCATAAAATACAAAGGGGAGGTTTTCGACCTGTTTCTTTTGGGAATAGTGAAATAAGACGAAAATCATAAGGAAAACCTCCTTGAGAAACGTGACATAGATTGAGAAATAATATAAATAATATAGGATTGGATTTAGATACTACACTGACACCGAATACAAACCGTAAGTAGAGAAAGAAAAAAAAATTGGTTCGAAATTTTCATAAGAAATTAAGTAAGTATTAAGTGGACGTCATTGACCTTCGGGTCGTGACATCGGGGCTTAATCATAGTTAAGGCTCTTCACTCCTTTCCAAAGGTGTGTTAAATGGGGATCGAACCCGAGAGCTCTTCCCACAAACTCAACCTGCATTGCCAATTGAGCCATTGTAACAACCCTTTTTATATCGAAAATACGAACCAAATTTTTTCTTTTTCAATTACTTGGTTAGGCTGTACGTAGTGTCACTAATCAATTCTTAAGCTAACTTTATATTAGCTAAGTTAGTATCCTTCAATTACCTTAAGTCCCAGTCAAATTCTCTCACTAAGCATGCATTTATAATTTCGAATCATTCTACTTGACTAAATATATCTCTACCCAAGTTGCATGCATTGTTATAAACCATAATTATAATCTATACTTCCTTAAATTACATCCCCATACTATAAAAGTACTGAAATCATAAGTTTGAATATAAAAGGGAATACTATACATCACATACCTTCAAGTGTGGTACAAAAGCCTTGAAGGACTTGCTTAAACCCCGCGTATAAAGCACCTATTGCAAATAATCTGGAAGGTGGAGAGGGGGGTGAGCTTTTTGGAAAGCCCAGTAAGAAATATATATAAGAAACAGATACCAAATTTCTATATGTAAGTTTCTAAAATATTTATTAAAGCTCAAATACCTTATTTCATACCATTCGGAAATCAAATCATGCATATGCAATGCATCAGAAAACATTTCTTTTAAACTGAAATATAAACAGCGGAATTCTGAACATAATTCAAAATATACGTGCTTATCACATTTAGTTTCAATACAGATCATCAAATCAAATTCTTATCGATTTCAAAATCCAAATATCATACATTCGGAAATCATATACGAAGATAAGCACAAAAAAGCATATACATGCTAAGCTTGAGACATAACGACTAAGCAATAATCAAGCAGTTCAAATTGACATATGGTCATAGTCTAGAGGGGGTCCACAGTGAGCACTGATCAGGTGTCAATTGGGCCTGCTGTGGACTGGATCAAGGTCACAGCAATAGAAACTCTACTGTAGACTGGATCAAGATCATATAGTAGCCCAAAACATTACCTACTGTGGACTGGATCAGGGTCACGCAATAGTCCAAAACATTACTGCAGTGATTGTTAGTCATGTCTTAAAACATTTCCATACATATAGTTCCTACTGCGGACTGATTCAAGGCCACACACAGTAGTCCAAATATAAATACCTACTGCAGGTAGAATCAAGATCACACACGGTAGTTTCAAAACAATACTATACTGACTTTAGTTGGTCATGTCTCAAAACATTTTATACATATATCTTTCGAAATCCGAAATAAAATTTTTCTAGCTTTAGGAAAGTTCATAACAAAAGTTGTACACATTTCTTTCAAAAGCATATAAATCATACATACTCATAATATCTTCAAAACAATACCATAGGTTGATAATTTTCTTGAGATTAATATCTCGACTGAAAGTCTTATAAACCAATCAAAATCATAACATTTAATTGTTTTCAAAATAAGCTTGTCGGATACTTTGCCATTTTCAAATAGTTGCTTAAGTTAAGCTTAAATCATCAAAACCATTATTTTCATAAAAAATCCGGCAGCATAACAGCTTATATTTCTTAAAACCCCCTGCAAGAAAATACAGTTTATATAACCACAGGGCAGTTGATTTTAAAATAGCATCCAGTATCTCTTACGTTCCAATATATATCTCTTACCTCAACTGAGCACAGTCGTAGCTAAGCCAAGCAATCCGACAATCAATATTTAAAATCAAGCTTGTAAAATCCAGTCACCAACTCACTCTCGAATTGCAGAAAAGTCATTTAAATATTTTTAATATCCAATATTACCTTTACATAATATTATACATCTTGTTGATCTCTCAAAATTCCTAATACAACAGTAATTCGATCTATTCCCTAAGTAGCGCTAAAATTGCATCTGTTACCAAATCATTTATGTTTTTTAAATTCGACTTCACCACCAGTCTTATATTATTCCATACTTCTATAATTATCTCATTATCTATCAAAATATTAAATCTATATCCGATAATTTTCTCATCACTTAATAACTATAATTTCGTATTATCTCAACAATTTAGACATTTCTAACGATATATCATAATAATGCAAACCAATTCGTTAATGTACAACATAAGTCTAATTTCGACTTATAGAAATGTCTTAATAAAATTAAAATTAAAAAGATTTCTTACTTAAAGCTAATATCAAAATTTCACATAGCTATTTATTTCTTTCAAAATTCACGAAATCAATAAATTTTATGTCTACTACTCCAATGTTATAAATCACATTCCCTTTATATTCCATCAACATTATGCCATATTCTAATAGCACTCAATCAATACTCTAACAATATGTATTAAATCATCATTCCAAAATATCAATTATTTAACTATAGCCAAATCATTTCTTTTCAACAATCTCACATAATCGCCAAATCATTTTCCAGGAATTTCACATATCCAACAAATCAAAATCTTAGCATAGACTATTTTATACAAGTAGTTTACCTAACATCAAAGCTTGCAATTTAATGTCTCTCAAGCTTGGTCAAGTTGAAATCACCACTTGCATAGCCTCTAGAATTTTAAATCCATAACCACACTTAGAAAATTTACAAGCTATTTAACAGTTTATTAAATAAACCAAATTAACAATCAAATTTCCTTTACCCTTCTTCACGCCTAAATGTTGCCATTCCAGCCTTCAAATGGCCTTTATGCACTGCTCAAACCCAGTGCCTAAACTTCCTCTGTTTCCTGTCCAAAATCCGAGAGAGAAACTCCTTGGGTTGTTGACTGTTAATGGCTCTCACTCACTCTCTCGATTGCTGCTTACGTTTGTTGTTTCGATTTTTTTTTTCTTCAGCCTTAGTCACTAGTCATGAACCCATACCGAATGGCCATTAAGTCCTCTATTTTCATGCCATTTTTCTTTCCCTCATCAATCCCTCTCGATCAGGCCCATTCAACAGCAGCTTAGAAGCCACTCTTCCTTCGTCATTCTTTCCTTGATTGAGAGCCAGCCTATATAGCCACCATAGATGCCATTTCAGCTTTCATTTCTTCTCTATTGTGGCTCCTTCGATTCAACCAAAATGCCACTGTCTTTTGTTTCTATTCAGCTCAGTATTGAGCTCTAATGGCAGCCTTGATCAACGCCCCAAAATTATCACCACAGTGCCCTAACTAAGCCACCCAAATGCCACTATCACAGCCCTTACACCTATGTTAAATCTTACCAAAACCTGATAGAGCAACAGAATATTCACCTTCACTCATGTCATAATTCAAGCATTAGTATCAGTAATATAATCTCTACAAATCTCCAAGTTGACCAGCAATTATTGCCTTCATACTCAGCCCTATAATTACTCTGTATACATTTATTTTTGCAAGTCTTGATGTATATATATACACTCCACTAAGAATGAAAACATAAGCCATTCTTCATAAATTGCAGTATTTTCCTATATGGTGTCAGAGCCAATTAGCTCTAACGAGCCTACACCTATCTAGATTATAATTCGCAGCTTTTTTTTTCCTCAACATGACTGCAAATTCCTCCACAGCCTCTCACAATACCACTAACCAGATCCCTACAACAACATTCATCCAACCATCAAGTCAGAACACACAACTCAATTCCCTTATCACCTTCAATGTTGCCTCACAAATTCCACTTAAACTTACTGGCAGTAGCACATATCCTACATGGAGAGCGCAACTCACAACCTTGCTTCATGGTTACGATCTGATGGGATACATTGATGGAACTTATCCTTGTCCATCCGACACAATCACCTAAAATGGAACTCAACTGTCAAACAATGAGTTCAAGTTATGGACGAGGCAAGACAGTCTACTCTGCAATGCAATAATGGCTTCTGTTGACGTAACCATTGCTTCCATGGTTGCAACAGCAAATACTACTATATAGGCCTGGGACAGACTCACCACTGCATATGCCAGCAAGTCACAGACTCGGATCTATGGACTGCGAAGTAGCTTAGCCAAGGTGATAAAAGAAAACAAGTCAGTGACGGAGTACTTGCGTGAAATTCGAGTAATAGCAGATGAGTTAGCAATTGTAGGTTCTCCTCTTGACAACGATGAAATGGTGATCAAAATTTTGAGTGGCCTTGGTTCAGAATATAAGGAGATAAGTGCAGCAATAAGAGCCAGAGATACACCTATTTCCTATGAAGAACTCTTTGACAAACTCACAGATCATGAGACATTTCTAAAACATGAAGACAACAGAAAGGAGACCACCATCATCACTGCTCAATTCAACCAACATAGCTCTTCCAATAGGTGGCGAGGAAATAACAATGCCAATAGGAAATCTACAGCAAGTGGTGGATCTCAACCCAACAACAACCAATTGCACCAGTATAATCTAGACAACTGCAACTCCAACTGGCACTCTTCAGTAGGCCATGGTAGAGGGAAAGTTCAGTGCCAAATCTGTGACAAAGTTGGTCACACAGCCAAGGTATGCAGATCAAGATTCCTTGATCCCTAGGTTCATTTGTTAACACGAGCTCCTCCAGCACAGAACAACAATTGGATCATGGACTCTGGGGCATCTCACCGTATCACATCTGATCTACAAAATCTCTCAGTTCATTTTGAATATAATGGCAACGAAGGCATTCTTGTTGGTGATGGTAATACAGTTCCAATAACCCACACATGTTCTACCCATCTTAACTCCTCTACAACTTCCTTTACTCTTAAAAATGTAATGTGTGCCCCATTGATCAAACGTAATTTACTTTCTGTTTCTCAGTTTTGTAAAACCAATAACACCTCTATTGAATTTTTCCCTTCTTCTTTTTTGGTGAAGGATTTGAACACGGGGGCATCTCTCATACGCGGCCGGAGTAATAGGAATTTGTATGAATGGCCATCGTCCCAATCTTGCTATACACCTATATCCTCCTTCAACACTAACCCTCAACCAACACTTTCCTTATGGCATCAGCGTCTTGGTCACCTGACTAAGAGAGCACTACATCAGCTTGTCTCTACTCACAGTCTTCCCTTCTCCTCTAAGTCTTTGTTTCATACATGTAACTCTTGTCTTTGTAATAAAAGTCATAAACTTCCTTTTGGCATTTCTTCCCTTCAAAGCACCAAACCACTTGACCTTGTGTTTACAGATGTTTGGGGTCCTGCTCCTCTTATCTCATTTGATAACTACCGCTATTATGTTATATTTGTCGACCACTTTACTCGCTATACATGGTTGTATCCACTTAAACACAAATAATATGTCACTTCTATCTTTACTACATTTAAAAGTCTGGTTGAGCGCTACTTTCAAACACGAATCATAACTATATATTCCGATGGAGGAGGTGAATACCTTAGCCTCCACCACTTCCTCTCCCAACAAGGCATCCAACACTTGTTTTCTCCTCCCCACACTCCTGAACATGTTGGCATGGCTGAGCATCGCCATCGCCATATCCTTGAGACAGCTTTAACAATGCTTTATCATGCTTCAGTTCCTTTCAAGTACTGGACTGCAGCCTGTCAAACGGCAGTCTATCTCATAAACTGAATGCCTACACCGATTCTCAAGCATCGAACTCCCTTTGAAGCATTATTTCATCTCAATCCTCACTATCGAACCTTAAAAGTCTTTGTCTGCCTTTGTTATCCTTGGCTTAAACCTTATACACATCATAAACTTGAACCTAAGTCCAAGCCTTGCATCTTTCTAGGATATTCCACTTCTCATCACTGTTACAAGTGCATCGACCCAACCACACTCAAAGTTTTTCTATCACGTCATGTTGTCTTTGTGGAGAATACGTTTCCCTTTCACAAGCACTCCCCTCATGAAACTCGGGTCAACCCAAACACCTACACCCAATGGACATCACAAGTGACTATTGACCACCAGCTTCCCACACCTCCTCCTGTACCTTCTAACTATGCTCCGAAAAACTCAGCACAAGTGCCTTTTGTTCCTTTACCAATCTGTCCTATTACCTCGTCATCTTCATCTGATACCTCTCCTTCTTTTTCATCAGGTTCCCTACCTTTGGACGACACGAGTGATGCAACCAGTGCACCTCCTCAACCATAAGTTAGCCCACCATCTCCACTACCCCCAACAGGTATTGTCACTCGTTCCAAAAATAATATTTTCAAACCTAAACAAATTTTTGACTACCTAGTTACAACTGAAGCCTTTGAACCTTCCACCTTCAATTAAGCTCAAAAACATCCTCATCGGCGTAAGGCCATGAGTGAAGAATTTGATGTTCTTATTAAGAATCATACCTGGAACTTGGTCCCTTCTACTGGTAATCAAAACATTGTTGGCTGTAAGTGGATTTACAGGATAAAAAGGGGTCTAGATGGCACTATTGAAAGACACAAAGCGCGCTTAATAGCCAAGGGATTCGCACAAAGGCCTGGGATTGACTTCCATTCCACCTTTAGTCCAATGGTCAAACCCAGCACCATGAGAATAATTCTCTCTCTCGCTGTTCAGTTCAACTGGCCTCTTCGTCAGCTTAATGTGAATAGTGCCTTTCTTCAAGGTAAACTAGAGGATGAAGTCTTCATGCAACAACCCCCTGGTTTCATCCACCTGCAGTTTCCAACACATGTTTGCAAATTGAATAAAGCAATCTATGGTCTGCGTTAAGCCCCTTGTGCTTGGTACCAAGAGTTAAAGAGTTTTTTGGTATCTTATGGGTTCCAAAACTCACATTCAGATGCCTCACTCTTTGTTTTATCTCATAGCAAGATCCTTCTTTATCTATTGGTGTATGTTGATGATATCATTGTCACTGGTAATGACACATCTGCACTGGACAAAGTCCTTTTTGCTCTGACAGCCAGGTTCTCTCTCAAAGATCTTGGACCTCTCAACTATTTTCTTGGTGTTGAGGTAATAAGATCAAAAGAGGGTCTTATTCTCTCACAACGCACGTATATCATTGATCTTTTTCAATGACATAACATGCTTAAGGCTAAGGGTGTTCATAGTCCCTTGTCAACCATTGAAAAGCTCTCTATTAACAATGATTCCCCTTCTACAGATGCCTCTCAATATCGACAAGTCATTGGAGCTCATCAGTATCTTGCCTTGACTCGCCCAGACATTTCCTTTACTGTTAATCGCTTGTCTCAATTCATGCATGCCCCTAAAACTGATCATTGGACTGCTGCAAAGCGAGTTCTTCGATACCTTAAGCAAACTGTCATGCATGGCCTTTTACTACGGCGTACCTCATTGATGTCCCTGCATGCCTTCTTAGATGCTGATTAGGCAGGTAATCATGATGATAGCACCTCCACGTCTGCCTACATTGTCTTCCTAGGTGCTAATCCGATAAGTTGGTCATCCAAGAAACAACGAACAGTCGCTCGCTCCTCCACTGAAGCAGAGTATCGTGCTGTGGCCTCAGCTGTTGCTGAAGTTAACTGGGTTCAGAACTTATTGGTAGAGCTCCATCTTCCTCATTCACTGCCATCCACCATCTACTGCGACAATGTTGGAACAACTTACCTTTTTCAAAATCTTGTGTTTCACAGTTGTATGAAGCACATCAAAGTCGATTTTCATTTCGTCCGCACATAAGTTCAAAACAAGCAACTACGAGTTGTTCATGTCCATTATGCAGATCAACTCGCGGACTCACTCACGAAACCACTCAGTCGACAACAACATCAGTAGCAATGTCTCAAGATTGGCATCATTGATGCAACGCCAATCTTGCGGGGGCATGATAAAGCAATAGAATATTCACCTTCACTCATGCCATAATTCAAGCATTAGTATCAGTAATATAATCTCTGCAAATCTCCAAGTTGACCAGCAATTATTGCCTTCATACTCAGCCCTATAATTACTTTGTATACATTTATTTTTGCAAGTCTTGATGTATATATATACACTCCATTGAGAATGAAAACATAAGCCATTCTTCATAAATTGAAGTATTTTCCTATAAAACCAACTTTGTTTCCAATACTAAAGTGATGGCTTAACTCCACTTATCTCTTCTGTTTTTGTCTCCCGAATATGCACATTTCCTTGTCTTGAGCTTTTCCTCCATTGAGTCTTAGCAGCCAGCACAACAAGGGACAAGATCATGGACAAGATCGTGAGGATGCCGATGGGTTTATCTTGGTTCCAGCAGAAAACTAAAAGAAAAGATGAAATGGTAGAGGTTGAGATGATGATGATGGACAGTGATAATGATGGCTGGCCTCAAGCTTCTTCAAAAAGCTACTAACATATTATATTATATTATATTATATTATATTATATTATATATATTATATTATATTATATTATATTATATTATATTATATTATATTATATTATATTATTTATTATATTATATTATATTATATTATATTATATTATATTATATTATATTTATTTATTTATTTATTTGTTTTTTAGCCCTATATTAATATTTATTGGATGTACTTTAAATTATTTTAGTTTATTTATCACATGCTCTTTTGTTTAACTAGCATTTCATATTTATTTATTTATTTATTTATTACAAAGATATATATATATATATATTTATCTTCACATGCATATTAGATTTATTTTAATATAATTATATCCCTTATTAAATTAAATATATATATATATATTTATATATATATATATATATACCTGGATTTCACAGCCATAGCCTAGGTACATACATTTTCTTTTACTTTCTTCTTTTCGTGTCTTTCTTTTGAAGAAAATTTCATTTTTTTCTTTTTTTTTTGGATAAAACATTAATTTCTGCAGCAATCCCAACCCTTCGAGGTGGTGACTCCTCATCACCTAATTGCTGATTGCACAAAATGTCCCGCTGTTGTCCATACAGTATATGTAAAGGCTCCTTAGATCCAAGAAGCAAGATACAGAAAGTTTGGTGTGCAAGTGAATCGAACATGAACAAATATTACTATATTCGCTTTTTCTTTGTTTATTTTTTAATACTTTTCGTGTTCATTAAGTTCGTTCATAAAAATTAACGAACATATTACGAACACATGTTCTTGAAGTTGAAACAAATATATTTACAAATACATGTTCGTGAACACAAAACAAAAAAGAAAATCATGCAAAAAATTATATTTTCCTTATTATATATGATGTCAAATTAAAAACAAATCTTACATAAACATGTAATTTTGATAATTACATATTAAAATAGCTTATAAATAACAATTTAATTTTAAAAATTTATTATTATAGAACAACAAACGAACATGTTTTTAAATGGTTCATTCATCGAAACAATTATTCCTTTATCGCTTATTTAACATGTTTATTTGCGATGCCAATACCTTAATATGTTTATCAAGTGTTAAAGTGGTCGAATTTTCGAGTTGGATGGCTTAGGCTGGTGGAGTAAACCTTTTGATTAAATGGACCCCCACCCTCCATGAATGCATTTGTAAACGCAATCGTCAAACTCTTTGGGTAAATTCATATGTTTCTTGATAAAACAGACGAAGTTAATTAAAAATTTTAATTCCAAGGCATTAATTCCTTAAATGGAGCAATTACTATTGCTCTTGAAGCTGAAATTCATTTAAAAACTTTTAAATGCATCTCAAACTCAACTTCCTATAAATAAAAAAGGCATGGCAAACCAAAACCTTACAGAAGTACAAAAGTTTTCTATTCTACCAAGCAAAACAAAAAGAGAGAAATCACAATCACAGTTCACAATGGCAAGTTTCAATGTTTATGTTGTTTTTGCAGTTTAGGTTACTGTGGCAAGTGGAGTGGTCCTGGCTAGTGAAGTCGATCCCATCAAGGCAAATAATTGTGAAACCAAGATGACATTTCACTATGTCGAAGAGGTTTTCGCAAGTATATTCAAGATCAGAACTGTTACAAGTAAATGTTGTGATGAGCTCGTAGGACTTGGTCAACTTTGCCACAATGCATTGGTGAAGAGCACTCTCAAAAATCCTCTATTTAAGAACAATGATACATCTCTAATTTTATCAAGAAATGCACAAATTTGGAATAAGTGTACTTTGGGTGGCCATGATGTTTCACCAACTTCTTCTCCTTGAGATGAATTAATTTGTTAATAAAGTTATAAAACAATAATATCCTCAATGATCAATTTAATAATCTATGTGCCATGAGCTTGGTAGTTTCTTGACCTATAAAACGATTAATGCTTCCTTTTTGTCCTCTCAACTCTCACACATGTCCTGCACACAGCTTGTTTTCAACTTTACCGAGAATATGCCTTCACAATCACCACAACACGAAGGTTCAGCAACGTCAAAATCCTTTAACTTTTCTTTCTCGTGTTCAGTCTCACTTTACTGCACTCTTTTCTTCCTACCAATTTTTTTGTACCTTAACGAAGCCTAAATCCACACTCCGATAGCTCACGCTTCTAGCCTCCAAAACCACCACGTTTCAATGCCTCCAAGCCACTTCTTCAATCTGTTTGCCATTTCACCTTCACTTCTCTCACGCATGAAGCCTCAAATTTTTGAACCAAAACTGATTTTTGGTTCCTCCTCTCCCACATTACTGCACCTTTCCTTTAATTTTTCTTTCCTTAAATTTCCTTTCTTTTTCCGTAAATTTCCAGCGCTCTCTCTGTTTTCTCTTTTGTTAACAGAAGATACATCTGGAATTTTATCAAGAAGTGCACAAATTAGGAATACATGTACTTTGAGTGGCCAAGATGTTTCTCCAACTCCTCCTTAAGATGAATTAATTTGTTAATCAAAGTTATAAAATAATAACTATCTTCAGTAATCAGTTTAATTATCTATATGCCATGAGCTCGGTATAGAACATTTAACGTTTCATCGGAATATAGTCTATGTTTTGCCATATAAAGTATTCTACTTTACCAACCAAACCAAAACGAAAGAAATCACTATCACAATTCACAATGGCAAGTTTCAATGCTTGTGTTGTTTTCACTGTTTTGGTTACTGTGACAAGTAAAGTGGTCATGGCTCGGGATGTTGATTCCATCAAAGCAAATAACTATGAATCTAATATGACATTACACTGTGTAAATGAGGTTTTCACAAGTATATTCAAAATCGAAACTATTACAATTAATTGCTATGATGAATTTATAGGACTTGGTCAACTTGTCACAATGCATTAGTGAAGAGCACTGTTCAAAATCCTTCTATTTAAGAACAATGATACATCTGTCATTTTATCAAGAAGTATACAAATTTGGAATAAGTGTATTTTAGATGGCAAAGATGTTTCGCTAACTGCTTCCCCTCGAAATGATTATTGATAATTATTTTTGTTAATAAAAGTTATAAAACAATAATTACCTCTACTAATTTGACATTAATCTTTCTAGATGTGAACAAAACTGCTTAAACTAATTTATCGTTACATTTTTCCAACATAGTAAGGCCTCAACTGCAAGCTAACAAAGTAGCCAAAAATTTCTTGTTATCCGGATCGAGGATTTCGATAAACATTTAGGTGAACGAAATTAGAAGAAGAAGAAGAAGAAGAAGCCTTTTGCGTAGAAGAATAAACTAACCTATTCTTATCTGTAAAACCTGTTGGATAGCTGTTTTGGGTAGGTTGCGAGCTTGGACCAACTTTACTGCTAACAAATAGCTAACAGGAACAAGGCCTAATTGGTAACATAAGAAAGAGACTTACAAGTCTTTAGCTTGCTTCTTGAAAGCCCTATTTGCCTTCAATTTCGAATATCTAACTCTCACAGGAGATGCTTGGTAGAGATGCTTAGTTATACATGGTGAATGGAAATTTGTTCTATATATAGAGTTTGAACAATTCTAATAGTTAAGTGATGGTAACCTAAATCTTGCAGCAGTACAAAAGTATTCTGTTCTGCCAATCAAACCAAAACGAGAGAAATCACTATTCACGATGGCAAGTTTTAGTGCTTATGTTGTTTTTGTTGCTATGGTTGCTATGGCAAGTGTCATGGCTAGTGATGCTGATCCCATCAAGGCAAATAACTGTAAAACCAAGATCACATTTCATTGTGTCGAAGAGGTCTTCACAAGTATCTTAAAGACCGTAACTGTTACAAGTAATTGTTCTGATGAACTTATAGGACTTGGTCAACTTTGCCACAATGCATTGGTGAATAGCACTCTTCAAAATCCTCTATTTAAGAATAATGATACATTTGTGATTTTATCAAGAAGTGCACAAATTTGGAATAAGTGTACTTTGGGTGGCCATGATGTTTCACCCACTCCTTCGCCTTGAGATGATTATTAATAATTATTTTTGTTAATAAAAGTTATAAAACAATAACTATCTTCACTTATCAGTTTAATAATGTATATGCCATGAGCTTGGTAGTGTCTTGAGCTATAAAATAGATTAATGTTTGATGTGTAATGCTTTGCCATATATAACACACACACACAATGAGGTCTTCACTTCAAACTTTGTGATGCCCGAATCCAATTTTTTTGTAGTAGAGATTTAGTCTAATTCTTAGTACGATTTGAAAACTCCAAAGGATGTCTTCCCATAGAGAATTAAGACGAACCAAATAACTTGTTCAATAAAATTGGTATATATTTACTCTAATTAAACACATTCATCAACTACGATCTCTATGAATCTCTATTAATCTTTATAAATCTCAAATATTTTTGCAGGCAAGGGTTCCATTCGGGTTGGATTTATGCTCTTTTTGGAAGAAAAGAGTCTAAAATTGAAAGGGGTCCTTAGAATGGTGATTGGCAATCACAAAATTCTGGATTTTTCAAAGTCTACTATTTCCAAAGGATACGAAATCGATTCGTATGTATAAATTTGGTAACTAAAATTACGGTATGTAAGATTAACTTGCATTGTTCTTTTTGGTTCACATGTTTTTTATCATAATACTTTGCCAAGGAATGAACTTTGCGAAGCAAGAATAGGCGAAGGTTTGAGGTTAAGCAATATCGAAGATTGAAACAATATATTCCACTAATCAACATATATACATATGGAAGATTGAAACAAACTTTGCCTTGAAATCTCATCTAAACCAAAACTAGATCACAAAGTGAAATTTTATTAAATTCTTTACACCACTTGACAAACCAAGAAACTATGATGAAGATGAGATGAAGGAGAGTTAGTAGGTGTGTTTAGAAGTGAAAAATCACAAGAAAATTGCAAGGGAATGCCACAGTTTAGAGGGTTTTTAGGTTTTCTCTTTTTTTCTTATTTTTCTTTCTTTCTTTCTCTACTTATGGGTTCCTTATGGTTCTTCATGGTGTTGTGGATTTTATCTTCGTTAATTTGCTCATGTTAGCACCCATGGCGCATGATAAGGGAACTAGCTAATAAGAATTAAGAAAGAGCATATATTTATGTCACAGCCTGTGACCCTATTTTTCACCTTATTCCATACATTTTATATGGTTGGGCTGTCTGCGATACTTTACTTTTTCTTTTACATATAAAAAATTTCATATTAAATTATAATATGAATTACATCCCCTATCTTAATTCATAAGGAAGTAGTACTATAAATAAGTCTAAATACAGAAAATAAATGATCATACCTTATTAAATAAATCCAGCTGTCGCATCGTCCCCAAATGCACAGCCGAAGTCCTTTAGATGTCAGACTCTTAGTCCTCGAAAACCTGAAATGTTAATATTAAGGGGTGAGCAAACCACAGCTCAGTAAGGGAATTATATGCATACTTGATATTCAGCTATCTATATGCTGAAAAACTTTTTAATTTTTCCTAAGGGCTCTAGGCTCGCATGTAGGAAGGATACTACAGTCGGTTTGGGATCCGGATGGAGTAAGGTAGGTATTTTGAAATACTATCTTGTCCCGAACCTAGAAGCAACTGTAGAGAGTGATAAATTTCTTTTCGTTGAAATTTATATCCTTTTACCTTTTCATTTCATATCGTTTTCCATATTCCTTTCAAAATAATGCTTATATGAAACAAAGCATTTAAATAAAATAACTAATATTCATATATTGTTTGAAAAGAATATTAGTTAAATTCTCATCATTCTCATTTAAAACTCCTTTCATGTTTTACTGTACAACCATAATTAGTACAGTACTTTAAATAGCAAAATCAGCTATTAAATCATTTTCGTATAACATATATATCATTTAAATCTAATATTCAATTTAAATTTCAAAATAAGAATATTAGATTATTTTTCCTCCTCTTTCCTTTTTGGAAAACATATCACATATTCATGTCACATATAATCTAATATTCAATTTCAAATCATGGTAAGAATATTAGACTTATAAACTCTTCTTCCTTTTGAAAACATATTACATGTTCATATCACATATCATATGAAAATCATCTCGTAGTACTAAAATCAGTACTGAAATAAGCATTTTCTAAAATGCTGTAAATCTCTTTCATTTAACTTGTCATATCATGTAAAACATTTACATTTCACATATCATTGTAAAACATTTACATTTCACATATCATGTAAAACGTTTACATTTCACATATCACATATCATATAAAACATTTTCATATATGGAGACTGAGGCTCGCCCAGCCCGTCCACTGGGTCGTTACTCGTATCATGTTATAAACCCCACAGGGTATAAAATAATCATGTCAGATCTATACCATAGTCTATAATTGTCCTCGACAGATCACTGATCAGGTGTCGGCCGGGACATATACATATCACATATTACATATCACATCATATCAGCATGATAGGATGCCAACTAGTCTCAAAACCGTATTTTTCATCATCAGTAAACCTTTATGGAATTTATAAAAATATATAATTCTTAATTTGAAACCATAAAGGTTAGAAAACCATTTAGTGAATATTTATAAAAATATATATATAAAATATTCACTTTATTTCTTTTCATTTTTCATCTCGTATTTCGTGAAATTTACATATCAAGAGAAATTTTGGTGATTTCATTATCACCATCTCGAAAGAATTTTCGATGATTTCATTATCACCATTTCGAAAACATGAATATTTTAAAATCACTTCCTTTTTATTCATGTTTTTATGAAAATATTCATTTTCTCGATTTTCGTGGTTGAAAATCATTTCTCGTGAAATAAAATCATTTATTATAATTTTATGAAATTTTATAGAAATTTGAGGCAATTTTCGATAAATTTTCGGCATTATAACAGCTGCCGATTGGCTAGCCTCTGCACGAAAAATACAGTTTAAATTCTCAACAGGTACATCATCACAAATTTTCAACCATCATTCATCGCAGTATTTTCATAAAATATTTTCATAAAATATTTCATAATTTAAATCATGCAGACTGAATATCCTTACAGTGCTGCACATGCATCCCTTACCTGTTTCGGGTCGGCGACTGCCTCTCGAAGGTCGCGCCCGTGTTCACCTCTCCCGATTCCATCGGCTCGATTATCGAGGGAATTTTCTGGAAATTAAATTCTAAAATTTAGAATTTTTCCATAATTATTTAAATAAATAAATTATTTAAATAATTTAACACTTCTCGGGATTTCTTACCGATTCTCGTAATTCCCGAGTTTCCGAATTCTCGGGATCTCCCGTAATTTTTGAAATTCTCGAATGCCGAAAATTTCTCTTTTTTCTCTTTTCTTTTCTTTCTTTCTTTTCTTTTCTTTTCTTTCTTTTTCTCTTCTTTTCTTTCTTTTCTTTTTCTTTTTCCTTTTTCTTTTCTCTTTTTCCTCTTTTCCTTTTCCTGGCCGGACCGGTTCAGACCGGTCAGATCCCCTCATCCTCGGTTCTTCTCCGGTGGCCGGTTCTCCGGCGGTTTGGCGGCTCCTCAACTGGCCGACGGCAATGCGAACTTGCTAGTGGTCTCCGTTCAGCCTGGATCAGCGGCACGGCGGCGGATCTACTTGGTTTAGGTCGGCGTCTTCTCCTCCTCTGTCGTTTTCCTTCACCGCCGGTGGCTTCTTCACCTTCCTCTCGCCTCCGTCGTGTTCAATGTTAGGGTGGCGGTGCCTGGACTGGCCGGCACCGCCGTTTCCTTCTTCTTTCCTCTTCGCTTTTCCCGCCAGTTTCTGTTTCGTTTTCTTTCCGTTTCTTCTCTTCTTTCCGTCACTGGCTACCTTCCCTCACGTCGCCGGCGGCTTCACCTCCTTTTCTTCTTCCTCTCTTGGCCGGCCGACGGTGGCCGGCTTCCACACGGAAGGCAGAATCGAGAGTTCCCGATTCTGTTTCTTCCATTTTTTTTATTTTAATTATCCAATATTATATTTATATATACCATATATAAACATAATATTTTAACATATATATATTTTATACACAAAATACATATATATAAATTTTTATTTGAATTAATATATATATATTTCATATATATATGTATTTATATATATATTGTATTACAATATATATACGTATATATACAAGTTTTGATAGTAAATAATATTTACTTTTCTTATATATGTATATATTTATATATATACATAAAATATCATATTTATATACATATGTATTATTTAAATGTACTAAATAGTATATATACATATATATACTAATGTATATTAATATATATAAAGTATTTCAATACATATGTATTTGTATAAAAATACATTTATATAATATATAATTATATAAATATATTTTATATTCTTTTTTCCTTTTCTTATTTAATTTGGATTTCCATTTATCCAAATTAAATTTCCTCAATTTTATCCAAATTAATTTTCTCCACTTCTTCACTTCATCAATTGGGAATTCAACGATATTCCCTTCCGTAAATAAATTTTATTTATTTACTTTAATTTATTTATTTCCTCTTATCTATTTTCTTAAATATTAATTTCCAATAATAGAAAATTTGCGGTTATCACATTCTCCCCACCTTAAGAAATTCGGTCCTCCGAATTTAACTTAATTCATAAGGTGGTAGCATCTTGTATACTTATCATTCTTGACCTTTTGATCATCTTCCGTATTATACTGCCAGTATACCTTTAAGATCATAATCGCCTTTTTATACCTCTACATATCATTTCTCATCATATACTTATACTCCCTTAAATTTCTTATCAATTGGGAGTTATCCATTTCCACTCCTTTTCATATCAATATGATTCATATTATTCATCATCCATCTTTTTATTTGGTCCAAGTCAATATATTTGATAACTATCATTTACACATTTAAATCAATAGTATGTAATTGTCCAGTAGCTTTCACATCTCATGCATCCGCTCTTCAATATATTATCAGCGTTTCCATTCTACGCTCAAACATTTACATCATGTATGGAGTGGTGCTGTCAATAGATTTGGAATCTCAGACCTTTTGCTATTTCCCATTAAATATAGCTATTCAGAGATTCTCATCGCATAAAGTGCTCACTGGAACTTCACATACTTTCTCATCATTTTATAATCATATTTCGACTATGGCACTAAAGAATCTAAGAGTTTGATAATGGAGAAGTGATTTCATTAGACTATCAGTCTATAATCCCTTCCATATTATCATATCTCTTTTAGATTCTTCTTTATTATCCTCAATAGTCTTTTCATATTTATTTCATTAAATGCTGCAGCTCATTTGCAGACTTTTTTTTTTACTCATCATTTTCTTTCCATATCGTCTTCTATGTAATCTCATCATTACATCTCTTATTCTTATGGTATACTCTATATCACTTAAGTTTTAGAATATACCTGAGCTTATACTCTTCATAATTTAAATTTCAGGTGACAAATCAATCATCATTTTCGTCACCACATTATCCATCTAATTCCACCATTTCCGAAGTGGTTGTATATATATATTTATCATTTTTCCATTTACATGACTGGCAGTAAATCATATAATTCATTTACTCCTTTAAGTATCATTAAATTTCATTTATCAAAATTGGCTCGATCTTCCATCTAGCCATAATCATGTGATAACCACAAGGAAATCATTTTCAATCTTAAAATTGGGAACCGCTCCATATTCATGGTCCCTCATCATCCTGTACTTATCCTCTCTTACATTTACATCTTTTCATTCTCATCATTTCAGTCACTTTTCTTCAGTGGTAAAGTATTCCAACTATTAAACTCTTTTAACCTTTTTGAGTACTATATTTACTCTTATTCGTCCACCGACTTTAGCTTCTTTACTTATTAGTTACATCTATAGAGCAGCTAACCCAATAACTCTTCCATAGGCTGGCAATAGTATTTAGCTAGATCCAGTACATTTCGTATCTCAATCGTTATCTCTTCCTCAGAGACAGATCCACATCACTCTATCATTCGAGATCATATATCTTAGAGGAGATACTATCTAGCCAAATCTCTTAGTTACCAATCTTAACATAATTCCATAGTCTTTAAGAGTTTAAGGGTTATACCACAATGCTGCTCATTTTCCATTTATACTTTAGACTCTATCAGTATTTCATCAATTTACTCATGTATGGATGCCTCATTCTTTAGGCTTATGTACCTTACAAGGCAAATCATTAACCTCGTAAACCTAATAGGAACTCGTGATAATTTTATCGAGTTCAAATCATTATCATCTTATAACCATCGGTCTTCAACTTTTCATCTGATGACACCTTGTACAGAGATTGGTTCTTATAAACTCCTTATACTTCTCTGATTAAATTAAATAAGGCATCAATTTCATACAGATGATTATTTGTTCTTAATAAGAACTCATAAATTACTAGGAATGTAATATTTCATTTAATTCATCCTCAAATCATATTCATTGGTATTCCATCAATTATCCTTATATATAAGTGAATTTCATTATTCACAAATTTTTTTCCGAGTTATTTTCTTAAGCTTTTCGAATTCTTCTATATTCTCCAATATAAGCTTGAAATAGATTTCATCTTAATAATCGAGTCAATATTAACCCAATCTCTCATATCTATATTGCTCTGAAAAATTATCGGGAATCTTATCCAATACTTTCTTTAATCATACATCTCTTATCATTTTGGACATTTCATCTCTATATCTTATCATTTCACTGTACATTCTCAAGGCAGAGACACTTCATATTCAAATCATTTTAACATCTACTCCGCCCTGATTCACTTATTTCCTCATATTTCACAGCACATTGATCCTCTTAATTAGTATGCTGTATCCAGTATAATAATTTCATTAACACCTTTCACAGCTAACCAATTTGTTACTACTGTAATTTACTTTTACAATCATTTTCATTTAATAATTCGGGTTAGCTGTTCCTTATCTCTTATCTTCACTTACTGTTCTTATGCATATTCTCCAATTTATAGTACTCTACACAGTACATTATTTTATAAAACATATTTCAAAATATTTCGGTTCTATAAATGTCCATTTAATACTTCAAAAATTGTATGATTGTATAGAACTAGGATTAATTGTACTGTTATGGATTTTATCATTTATACTGATCTCTTTTTCAGTCATCTCCAGTAATCAGTTTTCTTTTCATCATATCCAACGATCGCGTAATCAACATTTCATTAATACACTTTAACTCCGACCCTTAAGAATCAATAACTGAGTCGCTTATCCTGCGACTTCTCTATAACTATTCGGGTCATATCAGTAATCTAAGTGCAGTGAAATTTATAATCGAGATCGGTATGCCCATATTATGTCCTTTATGCCATCAATAACTCCCTTTCTATCAATGGAATCAAGATTAACTTGATTTTATCACTATTTGGAACATCACCAAACATAAGGGTATTTTTGTCATTTTGACATTTATTTCTTTCTCCTCAGTATATTTTTAAACCAAGGATCACATTATCTATGTGCTGATATTATCCTTTCTGGTACTTATATCAGCAATTTAGATTTCATTCGATTTCGACAGAGAAGTTCACTAAAATCCATAATTGGATTATTTTGCTTGTAATTCAGCTTTATATCATCAATTTCTCTGTCAGATCAATCAATTCCACCTCTGTTGGTTTATTTTAACTCCCTGTGAAATTTTAGAGGTAGGGTATTTTGGTCATTTTTAGCCAAAAATTTTCTCTCTCTTTAAATTACCCTTAATCGGTGATCTTAAAGTCTATTTAATGATGATATTTCATTCTCCTCCTTTATATCATCACTTTCAGGTCTCAGTTCGATCCGGACAGAAAGTACTGGTGGGGCCCTCACCGAGTCCTTTACTGATCCTTACCGAACCGACCTTCATTTAGATTATAAGATCACCATTCAGATAACATTCCTAAGCCTTTTTCCCTTTTTGACATTCCTTATTCCAAAATTGCTCACTCTCTTCTAAACACTTAATTTCAATTGCAGTCATTTATTTTCTCTATGTATTCAGACTACACAGTACTACAGGAGATGTTAACATTTTCAACACATTTTCTTTCCAAAAGTATCGACAGACGTCAGGCCAACCTTGCTTTGATACCATTAAATCTGTCATAGCCCGTGACCCTATTTTTCACCTTATTCTATACATCTTATATGGTTGGGCTGTCTGCGATACTTTACTTTTTCTTTTACATATAAACAATTTCATATTAAATTATAATATGAATTACATCCCCTATCTTAATTCATAAGGAAGTAGTACTGTAAATAAGTCTAAATACAGAAAATAAATGATCATATCTTATTAAATAAATCTAGCTGTTGCATCGTCCCCAAATGCACAGCCGAAGTCCTTTAGATGTCAGACTCTTAGTCCTCGAAAACCTGAAATGTTAATATTAAGGGGTGAGCAAAGTACGGCTCAGTAAGGGAATTATATGCATACTTGATATTCAGCTATCTATATGCTAAAAAACTTTTTCATTTTTCCTAAGGGCTCTAGGCTCGCATGTAGGAAGGATACTACAGTCGGCTAGGGATCCGGATGGAGTAAGGTAGGTATTTTGAAATACCTATCTTGTCCCGGAACCTAGAAGCAACTGTAGAGAGTGATAAATTTCTTTTCGTTGAAATTTATATCCTTTTACCTTTTCATTTCATATCATTTCCATATTCCTTTCAAAATAATGCTTATATGAAATAAAGTATTTAAATAAAATAACCAATATTCATATATTGTTTGAAAAGAATATTAGTTAAATTCTCATCATTCTCATTTAAAACTCCTTTCATGTTTTACTGTACAACCATAATTAGTACAGTACTTTAAATAGCAAAATCAGCTATTAAATCATTTTCGTATAACATATATATCATTTAAATCTAATATTCAATTTAAATTTCAAAATAAGAATATTAGATTTATTTTTCCTCCTCTTTCCTTTTGGAAAACATATCACATATTCATGTCACATAAAATCTAATATTCAATTTCAAATCATGGTAAGAATATTAGACTTATAAACTCTTCTTCCTTTTGAAAACATATTACATGTTCATATCACATATCATATGAAAATCATCTCGTAGTACTAAAATCAGTACTGAAATAAGCATTTTGTAAAATGCTGTAAATCTCTTTCATTTAACTTGTCACATATCATGTAAAACATTTACATTTCACATATCATTGTAAAACATTTACATTTCACATATCATGTAAAACGTTTACATTTCACATATCACATATCATATAAAAACATTTTCATATATGGAGACTGAGGCACACCCAGCCCGTCCACTGGGTCATTACTCGTATCATGCTATAAACCCCACAGGGTATAAAATAATCATGTCAGATCTATGGCCATAGTTATAATTGTCCTCGACGGATCACTGATCAGGTGTCGGCCGGGACTACATATAACATATCACATATTACATATCACATATCACATATCAGCATGATAGGATGCCAACTAGTCTCAAAACCGTATTTTTCATCATCAGTAAACCTTATGGAATTTATAAAAATATATAAATTCTTAATTTAAAACCATAAAGGTTAGAAAACCATAAAGGTTTGAAAACCATTTAGTGAATATTTATAAAAATATATATATAATATTCACTTTATTTCTTTTCATTTTTCATCTCGTATTTCGGAAATTTACATATCAAGAGAAATTTTGGTGATTTCATCATCACCATCCTCGAAGAGAATTTTCGGTGATTTCATTATCACCATTCTCGAAAATGAATATTTTAAAATCACTTCCTTTTTATTCATGTTTTTATGAAAATATTCATTTTCTCTATTTTCGTGGTTGAAAATCATTTCTCGTGAAATAAAATCATTTATTATGATTTTATGAAATTTTCTAGAAATTTGAGGTAATTTTCGATAATTTTTCGGCAGTATAACGACTGCCGATTGGCTAGCCTCTTGCACGAAAAATACAGTTTAAATTCTCAACTGGTACATCATCACAAATTTTCAACCATCATTCATCGCAGTATTTTCATAAAATATTTCATAATTTAAATCATGCAGACTGAATATCCTTACAGTGCTGCACATGCATCCCTTACTGTTTCGGGTCGGCGACTGCCTCTCGAAGGTCGCGCCGTGTTCACCTCTCCCGATTCCATCGGCTCGATTATCGAGAATTTTCTGGAAATTAAATTCTAAAATTTAGAATTTTTCCATAATTATTTAAATAAATAAATATTTAAATAATTTAACACTTCTCGGGATTTCTTACCGATTCCCGTAATTCCCAGGTTTTCGAATTCTCGGGATCTCCGTAATTTTGAAATTCTTGACTGCCAAAAATTTCTCTTTTTTCTCTTTTCTTTTCTTTCTTTCTTTTCTTTTCTTTTCTTTCTTTTTCTCTTCTTTTTTCTTTCTTTTCTTTTTTTTTTCCTTTTTTTTTTCTCTTTTTCCTCTTTTCCTTTTCCTGGCCAGACCGGTTCAGACCGGTCAGATCCCCTCATTGCCGTTCTTCTCCGGTGGCCGGTTCTCCGGTGGTTCGGCAGCTCCTTAGCTGGCCGACGGCACAACGAACCTGCTGGTGGTCTCGTTCAGCCTGGATCGGCGGCACGACGGCGAATCTACTCGTTTAGGTTGGCGTCTTCTCCTCCTCGTTCGTCCTTCCTCCGCATTTTCCTTCACCGCCGGTGGCTTCTCCACCTTCCTCTCGCCTCCTCCGAGGTCGACGTTAGGGTGGCGGTGCCTGGATGGCCGGCACTACCGTTTCCTTCTTCTTCCTCTTCGCTTTTTCTGTCGTTTCTGTTTTGTTTTCTTTCCGTTTCTTCTCTTCTTTCCGTCGCCGGCCACCTTCCCTCCGTCGCCAGCGGCTTCGCCTCCTTTTCTTCTTCCTCTCTTGGCCGGCCGACGGTGGTCGGCTTCACGCGGAAGGCAGAATCGGGAGTTCCCGATTCTGTTTCTTCCATTTTTTTTATTTTAATTATCCTATATTATATTTATATATACCATATATAAACATAATATTTTAACATATATATTTTATACACAAAATACATATATATAAATTTTTTTTTGAATTAATATATATATTTCATATATATATATATATGTATTTATATATATTGTATTACAATATATATATATATATATGTATAATACAAGTTTTGATAGTAAATAATATTTACTTTTCTTATATATGTATATATTTATATATATACATAAAATATCATATTTATATACATATGTATTATTTAAATGTACTAAATAGTATATATACATATATATACTAATGTATATTAATATATACTATATAGTATTTCAATACATATGTATTTGTATAAAAATACATTTATATAATATATAATTATATAAATATATTTTATATTTTTCTCCTTTTCTTATTTAATTTGGATTTCCATTTATCCAAATTAAATTTCCTCAATTTTATCCAAATTAATTTTCTCCACTTCTTCACTTCATCAATTCGGGAATTTCAACGATATTCCCATCCCGTAAATAAATTTTATTTATTTACTTTAATTTATTTATGTCCTCTTATCTATTTTCTTAAATATTAATTTCCAATAATAGAAAATTTGCGGTTATCACAATTTATCCTTTTATGGCTTAATTTCCATAAATTTCATTTGTTTAGAATTTAATTTGCTTATGTAAAGGGTTTAGGTAAGATTTAGCTATTTCATGCATTTCCCATGCATGTAGGACAAAAATGAAGAAAATATCCTAGGATAGCCGACCATATAGAAGGCAAATAGGGTTTCTGCTTGGTTTTACTGATTTCGATCATTTTTGGTCCAGTAGTAAAATTTTTTGATACAATCTGACATGACAATTCGAGGGTTTAACATAGCTCAATGTGACAACTAAAGTCAATTCACAATATTGGTTTTGGCCACTTAACCTAACAACTTACAAAACAATTGTCATTGAGACCCGATTTTACAATACTGTACTCCATAGTTTTTTGAATCTTTGATAGTGAAATAAATTATTTAGTGAAATTAAATAAATAATGAGTGTGGATTTCCACTTGGGTGAAAAGCCACTTAATTTAGAATGGAAAGGAAGCTAAAAATGGCTATTTTTTACTATGTATAAGTTCTTAGATCCATTGTTGTGAAACACTAGATAGGTGAGTGTTACGATCCAAACTGCTCGTCCAATAGGCGAGCAAGGCAATTAAGACGTTCGCCCAAAAGATGATGGTGAGTTTTGATGAAACGCCGAATCGGTGATAGATATGTTCACCAAATAGGTTAATTAAGATGATCGCCTGAATGGGGCAAAGGCTTATGATCACCCCAATTTTATGATCGCCAAAAAGGGACTGAGGCGAAGATCGCCCAAAGAACGAGTAATATGGTCGCCCATATAGATGCGTCAATAATCGCCCATAGTAGCGAGTAAGGCAATAAGGGTGATCGCGAATTGAAAATGCTCGCCCAAGTAGGCGTGGATTTCACTTTGGATATATGGTAATTTGGACTGTACCCCAATTCTTTTGCTGCTGTTGTGTCGCACGATTCATTCATTAAGAGAATATTGAAAAGTAAAATTGTATGGTATAAAATACAATATAAATAGTACTTAAAGGAAAAGGAATTTAAAGTTTAACATGTGATTAAATTTTATTGGCTGGAGACTACAAAAAGAGGCAAAATAAGTCAAAAAGTGTGTAGCCAATTTTCTACTTAACGTTCCTTCTTGCTATAGTTTTTCTTCAAATTTTAATGCTTAACAAGACAAGGAAATGATGAGGAAATGGGTTAGGTAAATAGGTGGAGAAGTCCTTGTAATAACTGCAAATTAATTATTTTGATGGATTAAGCAATGTAATTTGGAGACAAATTTGTATATAAAAAATTTAACATGGAGATATGATGATTAAGAAAGTAAATTGAGAATGAGCATGGCAAGGAAATATTAAATTAGACTATGATAAATTATGGATAATTTAATTTATGGATGAAGGATTTTGGAAGCCAAATAATATGAAGAACTTTAGGATTTAAAGAAATATTTGGCAATATTAATTTATGACCATATGAGGTATGAAATATTTGTGACACAAATAAGAGATAGTACAAGAATTTAGATTATATAGAATATACCCACTAAATATGAAGTGGATTAAATAAATAAAACAACAAGTCAGTAAAATATGGGGTAAAATAAATAAATAAACTAATTTAACAAATAAAGAAAACATGGGGAAATAGGCATGGCTTATGGAGGAAGCTTCATAATAGTGACTCCACTAACTCATCCCATCAGTCACTTGAGTTTCATTTCTGCCGTCCATCATCATCATCTTAATGCCAACCATTTCAATCTTTTTCTCTAGACTTTTACTACACCGAAATCACCATTTCCTCACCATTGTGTTACCATCCAGTTCCCTCTTGTTGTGTTGATAGTAAAGGCTCGAGGAAGGGGAAGCATAAGGTAAGAAAGGTTCAGGTGCAGGGGCGACAAACCGAAGAGAAAAAAAAGGGCTTTGAGCTGTAAATTAGGTGCTGGAAAACAAAGTTAAGTTTGTAGGAAGTAAGGTGAGGTGAAGGTCAAATTTAAAGAGGAAATGGAGGGCTGATCGGGTGCTGGAGTGAAGAGCAGCAAAGAGTTTCGACTCTGGTAAAAGGGAAGGAAAGAAAGGAAAGAGCGGCAGCCATCGTTTTAGCTTAAAGGAGGAACACGTGAAGAAGAAAGAAAATCATGGGCTGAAGAACAAGACCGAGACAAGGTTTCTCAGTGAAAATCGAAGGCTAAAAACTGAAGTGAGGGCTGCAAGGTGTTCCCATTTTGGCATACATAGCAGCTGGAAGCTGTTGTTCTGTCGACATTACTGCAGTTTAAAGGAGCTGCATTTCCTTCGATCATCAAGGGTACAAACAGGGGATATTTTGGTACAAATAAATAGTTCAAACGTGACAAACTTTGCTGGTTTTTGGGTTTGTCAAAATCACGTGGAAGCTGACCAGATACATGCTAGTCTGACCAAAAGGCTAGTGTTGAGTTTGGATAGCTACATTGTGCTCGAAAATTGGACAAAGAAAAGGGACAGGAAGTGAACCAAGGAGATAATGGTTTGAACGAGAGGTAAGGTGGCCCATGTTAAATTTAAATTAAGTTTAAATTAGAAAGTTTATTCAAGAAACAAATGGTTTTGATATAAGGTTGAATTGTGACAGATTCATATTGTGTTGCGGCTATTTCATTTGCATGGAAAGGTTTCTTATTTTGGCTGCCATAACCACATGGAAAAGGGCTGAATTTGAGGTGGCTTTTAAGGCAAAAATAGGGGTTGTTAAGAAGTAAACCATAAGGGGCTGAATTGGTTGTTGTAAAGCTTTGAGAACAAGGAAATGGCTGCATCAATTTGGAGCCTATAGCAGCCCCAAAATCATGGGACTCAAGTCTTCTAGAAAAAAGGCTCTCAATTTTCGGTTAACTACAAGGGTAAGGATTTAAATTGTTATAGGATTTTAAATGGTAAATATAGGGTGAATTATAGTAGTGAAAAAAAATTATTTTGATGTAGGTTTGACTGGGAAAAGAATATTTAAGTAGGTGAGGAGCATTTGGCAACCAAAGGGAGATTTTACAAAAGTAAAGTTCTTGAAGGAGAATTTGAAATATGAGTTTCCTTAAGGTGATTTAATAATATAAATTTCATTTATTTTATGCCTTAATGTAGGAGGAGAGGATACAAGGTAGGGGATACTAAATAAACTAAATTAAAGACTAAGGAAAGAGGCAATCAAGAAGAACAAGGGTGCCATAGCTATACTTGTGCTACACCTTTAGGTAAGGGATATGTATAAGGAATGTAGGAGATACTAGAATGATTTTAAGATCAATTGCATTGTGTTTTATGAACTGCATATGCTTTGCAAGAGACTTTAGAAATTTGATATCGTCATACTATCGAATTTTCGTAAGAATATTAATTTCTGCGATTTCAGCTAAAAGGCTAAGAAACCTTTTTAAGAATAGAACTTTTTAAGAAATTCAGTCTTGAAAATATTAAATTGCATGATTTTAGCATATTCATGAATTTTTAAATTAAATTTTATTTTATGGAAATTACCAAACGTCAGTGTTTTAGAAATATTTATGAAAAGTTATGAAGTTTTCGGATTTTTGGAATTCCTTACATTTTAATTGGTTTCGGAACCTTTATGAGTTTTGAAAATGCTCTTTCGAATTTGGATTTATGAAACTCTGTATTAGCATGAATTATCTAAAGAATTTAGTTTTTATTGAAAGCTTATTAAATTGCATGATTTTAAAGACTTGCGACTTTTCTATCTTAAATTTGGTTTTATGGATTTATTATAAATCATGGCACGAAAACCTATTTCTTTATATATATTTTGGAAATTATTATGTTTTTAAATATTTGAAAAATAATTATGATTTTATGCAATAATTTGCTTTATGAACTTTTATAAATATTTGTATGTTTTAACTTACGATTTGAACTCTGAACTATGAAACTTTTGTTTTGAGACACTGGCTAACCGTCATCTTACGGTATCTGGACTACTGTATATTTTGGATCCAGCGATATCTTGCTGTAGTGTGACCTTCGGGGCCTGCAGTATCTGGCTATAGCGTGACCTTCGGGGCCTATAATATCTGGCTGTAATGTAACCTTCAGGCCTTCAGTATCTGTATCTGATATGTATTCTGCGCGCTATGTTGCTGTGTGATTTGATCAATCCGCAGCGATCACAGATGACACTTGATCAGTGTTCACTGTAGACCACTTGGACTATGGCCATATGTCTATCTATTATTATCCTTATGGATATCTTTGTTGCTTGATGTATACCGAGTTACTGCAATGTCTCCACTTTCTGTTATTTTCTGATTTCTGAATGATTTCTGAATATCTGACTTTCGAACTCTGAAGTCTGAAAATGATATGATATAGATCGATATGATTGGACTGAAAATGATTTGGTATGGATTTTTATGATTTGATTTGAAATAGATATGGTTTCTGAAGATGATTGTTTACATATTTGCATAGCATGGCTTTGTTAAGTGATCTGTTATACGGATTTGATTTACATCTGATTTTCAAAATACATGAATTCCTTTCCAGATAAAATTCTCTATTTCAAAAATATACCTTACGTTTTAGAACTTATTAATCGTTTTCAGATACTTGCATATAGTTTATGGTATCTGTCGCTTTATGTGAATTTCTTACTAGGCTTTCCAAAAAGCTTACCCCCTTCTCCACCTTCCAGATAACATGTAATAAGAGCTTGTACGAGGGGTTTTACATGTCCTTCAAGGTTTTTGTCTTCCCTTGAAGGTATGTGATGTACAGTATTATCTTTTATATTTAGACTTGTATTTTCAGTACTTTTAAAGTATGGGGATGTAATTAAAGGATGTATAGAATATAGTTATGGTTTATAACAATGCATGCAACTTGGGTAGGGATATATTTAGTCAAGTAGAATGATTTGAAATTATAAATGCATGCTTAGTGAGAGAATTTGACTGGGACCTAAGGTAACTAAAGTACATTGACTTAGCTAATATAATATTAGCTTAAGAATTGATTAGTGACACTACGTACAGCCTAACCAAGTAAGTGAAAAAGGAAAAAGTTAGTCTAGATTTTGGTAAAAAGGGATGTTACAGTCCTATTGGCTAATATGGTTATATAGGAGACAAATTGGGTCAAAACTTCAGCAAAATTCTCTTCTTCTTTGCCGACTTCCTCTGCTACTCCACGAGTATTCTGTTTTGCTTCATATTGGGTTCAGTTTTCTCCCATTTCTCCCATGAATTTCTTAGCAAAACTTCATCCCCTTGCTATTTAATCATCTAACCTTCTCCATAGACCTTACAGCCACCTTAAAACCATCAAAGAAACCATTAAAGAGGGGGCTGGCGTGAACCAAAAACTGTCTTATTTTGGAGTTGGATGATTCGGTCAAGGTGAGCTCCTATATTCTTATGGTCTTCTTAGTATTCAATGGTAGATTGCTATGATTCACAATATGATAAACATGGATCTAGCATGATTTTAGTTAAATCTCTTTAGAATATGAAAACAGAACAAGATGGGGTTTTGGTGTAGATGAGAATAAATAAGAAAATCATGATGGAAATTATACCAAAATGGTGAGAAATGGTTAAAGGAACATGAATGAGATGAATAGAAAGCTTAGAAGTATGAAATGGTTAAAATCAAAATTTGTCGTTGAAGAAGGGTTCGGTTAGTGTTGCGTGTTTAAAACCTATACCGCAAGTGCACGGGTCGCGACAAGTAATAAAGAGTAAGTAGAGTATCGTTCCCACGAGGATTAGCTCGAATTGTTATAGCTAAGTACTAAAATTGGTCATCCTAAGTTTATTCAAGCGAATGAACAAAGTTTTCTTAAGCTAGACTAATTCCTAAAAATAATAAAAATTAAGCTTAAAATAAAGTTGCAAATTAAAATTAATATAAACTTATAATGAACAATTTAAATTTAACTAAATTTACCTAAGTCCTAATGCATTTAATTAAAATCTTAATTAAAAATAAAATAAAATGAAATAAAATAACATTTAAATGATAAACTAAAAAATGAAATAAAGAAATTCAATCTATCATATAATTTAAAATTCAACTACTACTAATATCCAAACTAGCTATTAGCTATTAATAATAAAAAAAAAAGTAAACAATTTGCCCATTAATAATAAGACAAAATAAACTTAAGGTTAAAACATTAAAAGAGCCATAGGTTACTGCCAGGCTACTAGCTCTGTCATTTGATTCTGTCCAGCACGCCACAAACAGCCCACGACAGCAGCTGTTTCGCACCGCTCCAGCCTTCAACTCTTAAGTGCATCACAGGTCCAGGTAGCAAACTTCAGCTGTCTCGCTCTTCTGCTATAGCCCCAACGACAGCAGCCAGCAGCTTGTCACGTAGCTCTGCTGCTTCGCTCCTGATTCACACATAGCCAACTCGGGGTAGCAGCCATTCTCATGCTTCAGGCACGTACATGCCACCTGCCACAAACCAGAGCAACTCAACACAGCCACTGCACCAGCATGCTCGTATGGTTCACGTAGTACTTGCACGTGCACTATCTTCAGCACCAAACAGCAAACGATAGATTGACCATAGCCTAGTAGCCTCGCCAAGCTACAGACCACGCCTCTAACACACGTAGCAGCAACCAGATCAGACAGCTTTCATGCGCCCAAGCAGTAAAGAAACAACAGAAATAGATAAAGAGCAGACACTAAAAGGAAACAAATGAACTTGGAAACAAAACCGTAAACTGCAATGAAAGAAATCAATTTTATCCAATGAAAACTTGAAAATACAACTTTGTAAACTGATCTAAACGATCTCTGAACTAATTTAAGATACGAAATAACTGTGCATGAATTAAATCTTATATCAGAAAATAAAGAGGATGCTTTTACAAAAGAAAAGATAAACGTGCAATAGATGTCGAGAAAGATGGCTGCTGTCACCAGCCATCACCCTCGCCTAAAACTAAGGAAAACTGTCCAGAAAACGAAAGCAATAAAGGTTGAAGAAGAGCTCCTGTCACTAGCCTCCCTCCTTCACCACGCCCCCTCACTTGCGGCAGCTTCCATCTCTTTTAATTAGGGCTGCTTCCTTCTCTCTTTGGCAGCACACTCTCTTGGGCTGGGTTAGGGTTGCTTCCATGGGCTTGCATCAAGAAAGGCCTCTTTTTTTTTGGTTGGATTTGAAATGTTTTAAGGCTTATGAGTTTTGGTATTTAAGATGGGCTTAAATAATGTTTGGGTTTTATGTGAGAATGGATTAAGCTTTAAGTGGGTTACGGTAGGGAAGGGTTAAAGGTTTAAATAAATTTTTTTTTTAAAGGTAATAGGAATAAGGTTTAGAGTTTGGAAAAGGCTAAGTCTATTATTAGGTGTTAAACACCAAATCCAACCATTTTCCTTGATTTTCTTGCCATTTTCTTGACTTCCTCATTATTCTTGAATTTCCTACACATGAAGAAAATTTAATTAAATTGGGAAGAAAATATATTAAAATTCCAAAATTTAAGCAAAATTGATGCAATAAAATACTCTAAAAAGTGAATATTTTAGAGACCTATCAGTTAGCATGAGAAAAGAGGTCTACCTCATGGCTTCATGCAAGAAAATGATAGAAGATAATCACGTGAGCAAAGACTTAAAGGTTGAAAAACAATAAAGGATGGAAAAGATGGAAAATCATGAAAGTATGCATTTTGGGGGTTTCGGCCATGTTGTTTTGGGCCATGATATCATGCTAAATTTTATATTTTGATAATAGAAAATTAATCTAGAAATCAAAAGAGGAAAGCTGGTGAAATTGGAACCGAAAAAGGAACTAAAACGAGAAAGTCTAGTGCTAACACCAATATAATTTATACTGGTTGTACACACACTGTAATATTAGTGGTTGCATTTTATGAAAGTTAGTATCTTAAAATTAAGAGTAAAAATATTAATAATTTTTTATAAAATTATTTTGCAGTCGAAAAATTCAGATTTCGATGGGTGCTATCGACAAGCTCAGAGGTAAGGGGGAAGTGTGTAAGTTGTAGAGATATAATGAATTGCATGTTTTCTTGAGCTAAATTTTATGAAAATATTGGAAGCATGATTTGGTTTGAAAACATGCAAAATTGTGGTTGAAAGGCTGGTTTATACACTGTAAATTTCGTGCAGGAGGTTAGGAATCTACAGTCGATGTGCTGCCAAAAAATTATCAAAAATAATCAAAAATATTATAAAATATTTTAGATATATGAAATGATTTAAATGATGAATTTTGGATATTAATTCCATGAATTTTCCATAAATGGAAATTATGAGAAATTATAAAATTAAATATTCATGTCTTATATTTTATTAAAGTGAGAATTTAATTATCTTTTATATGATATTAAATATTCAAAATGAATATTTATTTGTTTTCTCACTTGATACATGAATATTTGCTGACTGATTTACTATATGTGGAAATGGAGAATAAATAAACTTTTTGGAAATAATTATTTAAATAAATGATTTGAGTTATAAAAATTTCCTTAAAGGTATTTTATGAGAAATAAATTAATTTTGAGACTTTAGGCCCCTAGATTCATGCTTTCCTGTTATACTATTACTGTTCATGTGGCTGATAGACCCGCCAAGTCATTAGCAGTCCCGAAGTCACCTGGCAAGGGTACACCGAGGACACCCCATAGACTATGGCCATAGATCTAGATTGTTTACTGTTACAGTGTTCCTTCAGGAACGAACATGATTTAGGGTGATGCCTAGTCTCAACCTACTAATTATTGTTTACTGAATGGGTTTACTGAATACTGTTTACTATACTGTATTGTGAATTACTGTTTACTGAATCGAAAGGAAATTACTGTTTAATGAAAAAGAATATTATAGAAATTTATTTCTAAAATAGAAATAATTACTGAGTTATTTATCCATTGATTTGGATATTTATAAGCTACTGTACTGAAAAGATTGTTTACTGTATCTATTGTTTTACCACTGTACTGTCACGTGTTTTGAATTGATATTAAGGCTCCGTTTGGTATCTATATTTCGTTTTCCGGAAATCATTTTCATCATTTTCCTGTGTTTGGTAAACCGAAAATAATTTCGGTCAATGGAAATCATTTTCGGTCAACCCAAAAAATGCTCTTACATTTTGTAAAATGTCTTCCCCTTTTAAAAAGGGGAAGACAAAATCCACGTTTTTACTTTGGCTGGACAAACCACGAATCTCACCCTCCATTTTGCCGGCGCCTCTTTCACCTCACCATTACCGGCACCGTCAAGCTTTTTCCGGCATCCTGTAGCACTTTTTCCGACGATCTGCTCCAGCAACTGCAGCAGCAGCAAAATGCTGTTGCTGTTGTCGAGCAGCAGCAAAATAGCAGCACTTTGCTGCTGCTGTCAAGCAGCAACAAAGCCAACCAAAAAAAATTTATAAATAAAAAAAAATGAAAAATCAACAAGCATTTGAACTTGAAAAAGGAACTGTAGTTTATTTAAATCTCAGTAAAACAAAAACATTAGCCATAACCAACTTCTAGAGCCACATGAACTGCATCAACGTGGAATACATGAACTGTATCAAAGTGACCTACATGATCAAATAACCAATCAAAGTGAGCTACATGATCAAATAATCAACGTGGAATACATGAACTGTATCAAAGTGAGCTACAAAAATACAGATTTTCCAGAAAATAACCAAACAATGGAAAATATTTTTCAGCATATCAACCAAACAACAGAAAATATCAGTGTTTCCAGAAAATCAAATTTTCTGAAAGTCATTTTACATGAACCAAACGGAGCCTAAAAAGAAGAGAAATAAATGGTTTATTCCATTTATATTTATGGAAAAATGAGTATTAAGTTGTTTTATCAAGACAATTTATAAATTACTCCCTATAGTCGCTCTGGATTTTTGGGACAAGCCAAGAATTCCAAATACCTTCTATGCTCCATATGGATTTCCCAGTCGACTATAGTATCCTTCCTTACTGTGCATAGTACACTGTTAAGAAAACAAATCGTTTTGTGGCATATAGTTTTCATTACATCAAGCAGCATACGACTTCTTTATTGAGCACATGGTTCGCTCACCCCTTTATTTCCACTCCACAAGTCATTGATTTGGATTAAGAGAATTACCATCCGGTTTTATCGACTGTTAGATCGATTACTTGAGTCCACAGACTTACGATATTGGAGGTATATTATTTTCTTTTATATATTCAAAAAATATGTATAGTACTACTTCAAACTCAAGTAGAATATAGGGGATGTAGTTTTAGAAAAAATTGTGTAATAATCACATTTTTCAGTTTTAGTGTAAAGAATGTACTGTTACTACTGTGACTGATTGATTTATTTTAAAGCATCACGGACAGCCCAACTGGTAAAAATATATAAAATACGAGTAAAATTGTGTAACACTGTATAAATGAATCGTTACATGTCATTTCTTAGTTTCTTGCACGTTTTTCAAAAAAGGCTGAAATCATATTTAAATGAGTTAGAATGACTTACCAAAGGCTATATATCATCATTATATGATGATTCAAGTATATCTATTCTAAGCAAAGGCTATATATCATCACTATATGATGATTTAGGTATTTCTATTCTAACCAGAGGCTGTATATCTTCATTATATGATGATTTAGGTATATCTAGTTAAGTGTGCACTCTTGTGGGCCCACGTACCTATCCGTATGGAAGTTCACCTCACTATACTAAAAACCAATAAATCAGTACTTAGTCATCACGTACTGCTCCAATAGACTTATATTGGTCAAATACTTATAGAAATTTTAGTTATTACAAATAATATATACATCCCTGAGCTCGGTAGTTTCTTGAGTTGTAAAACGATTAATGTTTCATAGGAATATAGTTTTTGTTTTGCCATATATATACGAGGTCTTCACTTCAAACTTTATGGTATCATATCAAAGATTTAGACTAATTCTCTATATAAATTGAAAATTTTTTTTCTTAAAATCTCTAATTCTGTAGTCACAAACTACAAAACATGTCGATTTGGTCGATTATTACCCTCTTGCATTACTAATGCATTTAAATTAAAGAGTAGAAGCTGAAAAAATGTATTTAGATTAAACGCATAGTCGTGTATGACAGCATTCAGTAAGCCTCCTTGACATCATGCTTCATCCTTGTGGCAACGTGAGATAAGCACAGCTAGACCATCATTTAATGGCAAGATTGATTCTTTAATGATTGAAGAAGAAGATCGTAGACAGAAGGGCACAAGGGTGTGATCATTCAAGTGACTCCAAGGGCCACCATCATGACGTTTAAAACCATTGGCGTCAATATATTTATGGATTTGTCTAGAATTCTTCTTCCTTGTACTTTTTTCTTCCTTTAAGACCGTTTCTTCATGCCAAACCTTTCTTACATACATTTTCTTTTATTTTTTTTCTTTTCACACCTTTCTTTTAAAGAAGTTTTCCTCCTTTTTTCGAAGGATTTTGCACTAATTTCTGTACCACACTCAACTCCTCAAGGCAATGGCTCTTCATCACCTAACTACGGATTGCACAAAATGTCCTGCTGTTGTCCATACAGTGTTTGTAAAGGCTCCCTAGATCCAGGAAGCAAGCTACAAAAAATTTGGGGTGTAAGTGAACTGAACATGAATGAATATTACTATCTTCGTTTTCATTTGTTTATTTTTTAATTTTGTTCATGTTCGTTAAATTTTGTTCATGTTCGTTAAATTCATGGTCATCTTTACCACAATGTGTTGGTGAAGAGCACTCTACAAAATCCTCTATTTAAGAATAATGATACATATGTAATTTTATCAAGAAGTGCACAAATTTGGAATAAGTGTACTTTGGGATGGCCAAGATGTTTCACCAACTTCTTCTCCTTGAGATGAATTAATTTGTTAACAAAAGTTATAAAACAATAATTATCCTCAATGATCCGTTTAATAATCTATGTGCCATGAGCTTGGTAGTTTCTTGAGTTGTAAAATGGTTAATGTTTGACGGAATAAAGTTTATGTTTTGTCATTTATAGACAATGAGGTCTTCCCTTGGAACTTTGAGGTATCATAGCAGAGATTTAGCCCAATTCTCAGGGCAACTTGAATTTCTTTTCTCAAAATCTCTAATATTGCAGTTGCAAACTGCAAAATATTTTAATTTTGTCGATTATTACCTTCTTGCATTACCATATGCATTTAAATTAAAGAGTAGAAGATGGAAATATATGTGTTCAAATTAAATGCACAGTCGTGTAGGACATCATTCAGTAGGCCACCTTGACATCTTGCATTGTCCTTATGGCAACGTGAGATAACATGCATAGCTAGACTATAATTTAATGGCGAGTCTAGTTCTTGAATGATTGAAGAAGAAGACCATAGAGACAAGGGCATAAGGGAGTGATCACTCTTGTGACTCCAAGAAGAACCATAGTCAACGCTCAAAACCAGTTGCAATGGCATGACTATATTTATTGATTTGTCTAGAATTTTTCTTCCTGATATTTTTTTCTTTCTTTAAGAAAGTTTCTTCATGCCAGACCTATCTTATATACATTTTCTTCTTTTTTTTGTATAAACCATAGGTATGCTCATTCATTTTAACGGTCTGAGACTAATCTCACTTGGGGCTTAGTCACAGTTAAGGCTCTTCACTCCTCCCCAAAGGTGTGTTCATTGGGGATCGAACCCGAGAGCTCTTCCCACAAACTCAACCTGTATTGCCAACTGAGCCATAGCCTATGGGTACCTACATTTTCTTTTACTTTCTTCTTTTCGTGTCTTTCTTTTGAAGAAAATTTCCTTTTTTCTTTTTTTTTTAGGATGATTGAACACTAATTTCTGCAGCAATCCTATCTCCTCGAGGTGGTGACTGCTCATCATTGAACTGCTGATTGCACAAAAATGTCCCGATGTTGTCCATACAGTATCTGTAAAAGCTCCCTAGATCCAGGATGCAAGCTACAGAAAATTTGATGTGCAAGTGAATCAAACATGAATGAATATTACTATATTTGCTTTTTCTTTGTTTATTTTATAATATTATTCGTTTTCATTAAGTTCGTTCATAGAAATTAACGAACATATCACGAACACATGTTCTTGAACTTGAAACAAATATATTTACAAATACATGTTCGTGAACACAAAACAAAAACGAAAATCATGCAAAAAATTATATTTTCCTTATTATATATGATGTCAAATTAAAAACAAATCTGACCTAAACATGTAATTTCGATAATTACATATTAAAATAACTTATAAATAAAAATTTAATTTTAAAATTTTATTATTATAAATAGCAAACGAACACGTTTTTAAATGGCTCATTCATCAAAACAATTATTTCCTTTATCGCTTATTTAACATGTTTATTTGTGATGCCAATACCTTAATATGTTTATCAAGTGTTAAAGTGGCCGAATTTTTGAGTTGGATGGCTTAGGCTAGTGGAGTAAACCTTTTGATTAAAGGGACCCCACCCCTCCATGAATGCATTTGTAAACGCAATCGTCAAACTCTTTGGGTAAATTCATATGTTTCTTGAAGAAACAGATGGAGTTAATTAAAAATTTCAATTCCCAAGCATTAATGCCTTAAATGGAGCATTTACCATTGCTCTTGAAGCTGAAATTCATTTAAAAACTTTTAAATGCATCTCAAACTCAACTTCCTATAAATAAAAAAGGCATGGCAAACCAAAACCTTACAGAAGTACAAAAATTTTCTATTCTACCAAGCAAAACAAAAAGAGAGAAATCACAATCACAGTTCACAATGGGAACTTTCAATGTTTATGTTGTTTTTTGCAGTTTTGGTTACTGTGGCAAGTAGAGCGGTCCTGGCTAGTGATGTCGATCCCATCAATGCAAATAACTGTGAAAACAAGATGACATTTCACTGTGTCGAAGAGGTTTTCACAAGTATATTCAAGATCGAAACGTTACAAGTAGATGTTGTGATGAGCTCGTAGGACTTGGTCAACTTTGCCACAATGCATTGGTGAAGAGCACTCTCAAAAATCCT
Organism: Heritiera littoralis; assembly: GCA_031772115.1. Taxonomy (NCBI): domain Eukaryota; kingdom Viridiplantae; phylum Streptophyta; class Magnoliopsida; order Malvales; family Malvaceae; genus Heritiera; species Heritiera littoralis. The sequence continues at coordinate 446,289 of JAPDPK010000095.1, read as the reverse complement.
CTATTTAAGAACAATGATACATCTCTAATTTTATCAAGAAGTGCACAAATTTGGAATAAGTGTACTTTAGGTGGCCATGATGTTTCACAAACTTCTTCTCCTTGAGATGAATTAATTTGTTCACAAAAGTTATAAAATAATAATTATCCTCAATGATCAATTTAATAATCTATGTGCCATGAGCTTGGTAGTTTCTTGACCTGTAAAACAATTAATGCTTCCTTTTTGTCCTCTTAACTCTCACACATGCCCTGCATACAGCTTGTTTTCAACTTTGCCATGAATATGCCTTCACAATCACCACAACACGGAGGTTCAGCAATGTCAAAATCCTTTAACTTTTCTTTCTCGTGTTCACTCTCACTTTACTGCTGCACTCTTTTCTTCCTACCAATTTTTTTGTACCTCAACGAAGCCTTAATCCACACTCTGATAGCTTATGCTTCCAGCCTCCAAAACCACCACATTTCAATGCCTCCAAGCCACTTCTTCAATCTGTCTGCCATTTCACCTTTACTTCTTTCCCGCATGAAGCCTCAAATTTTTGAACCAAAACTAATTTTTGGTTCCTCCTCTCCCACGTTATTACACCTTTCCTTCAATTTTTATTTCCTTAAATTTCCTTTCTTTCCTCCGTAAATTTCCAGCGCTCTCTCTATTTTCTCTTTTGTTAATAGAAGATACATCTGTAATTTTATCAAGAAGTGCACAAAATAGGAATAAGTGTACTTTGGGTGGCCAAGATGTTTCTCCAACTCCTTCTCCTTGAGATGAATTAATTTGTTAATCAAAGTTATAAAACAATAACCATCTTTAGTGATCAGATTAATTATCTATATGCCATGAGCTTGGTACTTTCTTGAGCTATAGAACATTTATGGTTTGATGGGAATATAGTCTATGTTTTACCATATAAAGTATTCTACTTTACCAACCAAACCAAAACGAAAGAAATCACTATCACAATTCACAATGGCAAGTTTCAATGCTTGTGTTGTTTTCACTGTTTTGGTTACTGTGACAAGTAAAGTGGTCTTGGCTCGGGATGTTGATTCCATCAAAGCAAATAACTGTGAATCTAATATGACATTACACTATGTAAACGAGCTTTTCACAAGTATATTCAAAACCAGAACTATTACAATATTCAAAACCAGAACTATTACAATTAATTGCTGTGATGAACTTATAAGACTTGGTCAACTTGCCACAATACATTAGTGAAGAGCACTGTTCAAAATCCTCTATTTAAGAACAATGGTACATCTGTCATTTTATCAAGAAGTATAGAAATTTGGAATAAGTGTATTTTAGATGGCAAAGATGTTTCGCTGAATAAAAAGTAAAACACAAAACCAATTCAAGCCTCTCAAGTTTTCAAATCAAATCTTATGGTTAAGTAGTAATTCAACAAATCTACTATGCGAATTTCTTATTGCCAAGAAAAAACATTTAGTAGACATGCACTTCCTAATTAATTCTTTTCCTAAAAGGATCTCACTAGATTGATCAAGATTTATGCAAAGAAAAACCTAACATGTTGCAAAATTATAAAAGAAAATTGATAAAAGAAAATGATATTCAAATACCAAAGAGATAGGGTTCATTCCAAAGGGCTCTCGTCTTCCAATATCAATATCTTAATATACATTTGAGAAAAAAAAAATGAGAAACTAATTTGGCATTAATCTTTCTAGATGTGAACAAAACTGCTTCAATTAATTTATTGTTACATTTTTCCTTAAATCTATTAGTAAGGCCTCAACTGCAAGCTAACAAAATAGTTTTGTTCAAAATAGTTACTATATATAGTAAGGCCTCAACTGCATGCAAGCTAACAAAGTAGCCAAAAATTTCTTGTTATCCAGATCGAGGATTTCAATAAACATTTCGGTGAATGAAATTAGAAGAAGAAGAAGAAGAAGAAGAAGCTGTTGCGTAGAAGAATAAACTAACCTATTCTTATCTGTAAAACCTGTTGGATAGCTGTTTTAGGTAGGTTGCGAGCTTGGACCAACTTTGCTACTAACAAATAGCTAACAGGAACAAGGCCTAATTGGTAACATAAGAAAAAGACTTACAAGTCTCTAGCTGGCTTCTCGAAAGCCCTATTTGCCTTCAATTTCGAATATCTAACTCTTACAGGAGATGCTTGGTAGAGATGCTTAGTTATACATGATGATTGGAAATTTGTTCATATATAGAGTTGAACAATTCTAATAGTTAAGCGGTGGTAAAATATTCGCTCTTGTTTTAATGTCTCAAGCTTGGAATTTCCCTGACGTTGCCAAAGAAATTAAGAGACACCCTCTTTTTTCTTTTCAAGGTATGTATTTTATTCTAGAAAAGCTACTTTCTTCCTTTCCTGTAAAATTTCAAGATATTTCACAGAAAATTGTCAAACCCCTTTTTAAACTTTTGATTCATCATCATGATGCATTAAATCTTTTACCTTGGGTCACATTTTACAACGAAAAGCAAAATTGAAGGTTCAAAGTTTAAAGAAATTTGATATTAAAATATCATCAGTATTAAACATTAATTTAAATGATTATCCTTATTTTAAGAGTGAAAATTTTAAGTGCCTGAAATTGAATTCTAGTAGCTGCATTTTTTCTTTCTTTAAACCTTAGATCATTATAAAAGAAATTTTCGGTCTCGAATGGGACAACAATTAAAATATGAAAATTGTTCTCAAAAGTTTTGGTTTAAAATCATGAAGTGGGATGGAGGAAATGGAGATTAGACATGTAAAATGAGGTATGAAAAAATAACATAAATGACAAGGCATCCGAACTTCGAATGTAAAATTCTGCATCTAAAATGAAACCAAACTAGGATTGGATGTGTAAGGTAAAGAGCAAGGCCAAGAGCTATTAGAAATGGGCAATTGCTAGCCCATTTCCTCAACAATGTTGGTCCCTATGTGCTTTATTTTAAAGAGTTTCAGTAGATTTCATGGTTTGTGCTCCTTTAAAAATTTTTGAGAAAATATTTAGACAGCTATCATCAATACGTGGCAGTGGATTTTCAGAAATGCATCTTTTTTTCTTTTCCAGGTTTGACATGTTACAATCGAAGGCTTTATCTTCATTTTAGAGCAGTGCTTAATGGAAAATTTTCAAGATGGCTTCAAACTCCAAAATGAATTGGTCAAGCTTTATTATACGCTCCATGGATGCATTGCTGTAAGCGCTATAATCAAACCCTTTGATTAAATTCATATATATGTTTCTTAAAGTAACAGACGAAGTTAATTAAATTTTTAATTTCCATTAATACCTTAAATAGAGTATTTACTACTTCTATGGAAGCTGAAATGTCATTTAAAAACTTTTAAATACAACTCACACTCACCTTCCTATAAATAGCAAATTTTGTGGCAACCTAAATCTTGCAGCAGTACAAAAGTATTCCGTTCTGCCAATCAAACCAAAACGAGAGAAATCACAATTCACGATGGCAAGTTTTAGTGTTTATGTTGTTTTTGTTGCTATGGTTGCTATGGCAAGTGTCATGGCTAGTGATGTTGATCCCATCAAGGCAAATAACTGTAAAACCAAGATGACATTTCATTGTGTCGAAGAGGTTTTCACAAGTATCTTCAAGACCGGAACTGTTACAAGTAATTGCTGTGATGAACTTATAGGACTTGGTCAACTTTGCCACAATGCATTGGTGAAGAGCACTCTTCAAAATCCTCTATTTAAGAACAATGATACATTTGTGATTTTATCAAGAAGTGCACAAATTTGGAATAAGTGTACTTTGGGTGGCCATGATGTTTCACCCATTCCTTCGCCTTGAGATGATTATTAATAATTATTTTGTTAATAAAAGTTATTAAACAATAACTATCTTCACTCATCAGTTTAATAATGTATATGCCATGAGCTTGGCAGTGTCTTGAGCTATAAAATAGATTAATGTTTGATGTGTAATGCTTTGCCATATATATACACACACACAATGAGGTCTTCACTTCAAACTTTGTGATACCCGAATCCAATTTTTTTGTAGTAGAGATTTAGTCTAATTCTTAGTACGATTTGAAAACTCCAAAGGATGTCTTCCCATAGAGAAATAGGACGAGCTAAATAACTTGTTCAATAAAACTGGTATATATTTACTCTAATTAAACACATTCATCAACTAGATCTCTATGAATCTCTATTAATCTTTATGAATCTCAAATATTTTTGCAAGCAAAGGTTCCATTCGGGTTGGATTTATGCTCTTTTTGGAAGAAAAGAGTCTAAAATTGAAAGGGGTCCTTAGAATGCTAATTGGCAATCACAAAATGCGTGGATTTTGCGAAGTCTACTATTTCCAAAGGATACGAAATCGATTCGTATGTATGAATTTGGTAACTAAAATTATGGTATGTAAGATTAACTTGCATTGTTCTTTTTGGTTCACATGTTTTTTATCATAATACTTTGCCAAGGAATGAACTTTGCGAAGCAAGAATAGGCGAAGGTTTGAGGCTAAGCACTATGGAAGATTGAAACAATATATTCCACTAATCAACATATATAAGTATGGAAGATTAAAACAAACTTTGCCTTGAAATCTTATCTAAACCGAAACTAGATCACAAAGTGAAATTTTATTGAATTCTTCACACCACTTGACAAACCAAGAAACTATGATGAAGATGAGATGAAGGAGAGTTAGTAGGTGTGTTTAGAAGTGAAAAATCACAAGAAAATTGCAAGGGAATGCCACAGTTTAGAGGGTTTTTAGGTTTTCGCTTTTTTTTTCTTATTTTTCTTTCTTTCTTTCTCTACTTATGGGTTCCTTATGGTTCTTCATGGTATTGTGGATTTTTATCTTCGTTAATATGCTCATGTTAGCACCCATGGCGCATGATAAGGGAACTAGCCAATAAGAATTAAGAAAGAGCATATATTTATCCTTTTATGGCTTAATTTCCATAAATTTCATTTGTTTAGAATTTAATTTGCTTATGTAAAGGGTTTAGGTAAGATTTAGCTATTTCCATGCATTTCCCATGCATGTAAGACAAAAATGAAGAAAATATCCTAGGATAGCCGACCATATAGAAGGCAAATAGGGTTTCTGCTTGGTTTTACTGATTTCGATCATTTTCGGTCCAGTAGTAAAATTTTTTGACACAATCTAACATGACAATTCAAGGGTTTAACATAACTCAGTGTGACAACTAAAGTTAATTCACAATATTGGTTTTGGCCACTTAACCTAACAACTTACGAAAACAGTTGTCATGTGAGACTTGATTTTACAATACTGTACACCATAGTTTCATGAATCTTTGATAATGGAAATAAATTATTTAGTGAAATTAAATAAATAATGTGTGGATTTCAACTTAGGTCAAAAGCCCCTTAATTTAGAATGGAAAGGAAGCTAAAAATGGCTATTTTTTACTATGTATAAGTTCTTAGATCCATTGTTGTGAAACACTAGATAGGCGAGTGTTACGATCCAAACTGCTCGTCCAATAGGCGAGCAAGGCAATTAAGATGTTCGCCCAAAAGATGATGGCGAGTTTTGATGAAACGCCGAATCGGCGATAGATATGTTCGCCAAATAGGTTAATTAAGATGATTGCTCAAATGGGGCAAGGGCTTATGATCACCCCAATTTTATGATCGCCAAAAAGGGACTGAGGTGAAGATCGGCCAAAGAACGAGTACTATGGTCGCCCATATAGATGCGTAAATAATCGCCCATAGTAGGCGAGTAAGGCAATAAGGGTGATCGCCAAATTGAAAATGCTCGCCCAAGTAGGCGTGGATTTCACTTTGGATATATGGTAATTTGGACTGTACCCCAATTCTTTTGCTGCTGTTGTGCTGCACGATTCATTCATTAAGAGAATATTGAAAAGTAAAATTGTATGGTATAAAATACAATCTAAATAGTACTTAAAGGAAAAGGAATTTAAAGTTTAACATGTGATTAAATTTTATTGGCTGGAGACTACAAAAAGAGGCAAAATAAGTCAAAAAGTGTGCAGCCAATTTTCTACTCAGCCGTTCCTTCTTGCTACAGTTTTTCTTCAGATTTTAATGCTTAACAAGACAAGGAAATGATGAGGAAATGGGTTAGGTAAATAGATGGAGAAGTCCTTGTAATAACTGCAAATTAATTATTTTGATGGATTAAGCAATGTAATTTGGAGACAAATTTGTATATAAAAAATTTAACTTGGAGATATGATGATTAAGAAGGTAAATTGAGAATGAGCATGGCAAGGAAATATTAAATTAGACTATGATAAATTATGGATAATTTAATCTGTGGATGAAGGATTTTGGAAGCTAAATAATATGAAGAACTTTACGATTTAAAGAAATATTTGACAATATTAATTTATGACTATATGAGGTATGAAATATTTGTGACACAAATAAGAGATAGTAAAAGAATTTAGATTATATAGAATATACCCACTAAATATGAAGTAGATTAAATAAATAAAACAACAAGTCAGTAAAATATGGGGTAAAATAAATAAATAAATAAACTAATTTAACAAATAAAGAAAACATGGGGAAATAGGCATGGCTTATGGAGGAAGCTTCATAATAGTGACTCCACTAACTCATCCCATCAGTCACTTGAGTTTCATTTCTGCCGTCCATCATCATCATCATCATTATCATCATCTTAATGCCAGCCATTTCAATCTTTTTCTCTAGACTTTTACTACACCGAAACCACCATTTCCTCACCATTGTGTTACCATCTAGTTCCCTCTTGTTGTGTCGACAATAAAGGCTCGAGGAAGGGGAAGCATAAGGTGAGAAAGGTTCAAGTGCAGGTGCGATAAACCGAAGAGAAAAAAAAAAGCTTTGAGCTGTAAATTAGGTGCTGGAAAACAAAGTTGAGTTTGTAAGATGTAATGTCAGGTGAAGGTCGAATTTAAAGAAGAAATGGAGGGTTGATCAGGTGCTGGAGTGAAGAGCAGCAAAGAGTTTCGACTCTGGTAGAAGGGAAGGTAAGAAAGGAAAGAGAGACAGCCATCTTTTTAGCTTAAAAGAGGAACACGTGAAGAAGAAAGAAAATCATGGGCTGAAGAACAAGACCGAGACAAGGTTTCTCAGTGAAAATCGAAGGCTGAAAACTAAAGCGAGGGCTGCAAGGTGTTCCCATTTTGGCGTGCATGGCAGCTAGATGCTGTTGTTCTATCGACATTACTGCAGCTTAAAGGAGCTGCATTTCCTTCGATCTTCAAAGGTACAAACAGGGGATATTTTGGTACAAATAAATAGCTGAAACGTGACAAACTTTGCTGGTTTTTGGGGCTGTTAAAATCACATGAAAGCTGACCAGATACATGCTGGTCTGATCAAGAGGCTAGTGTTGAGTTTGGACAGCTACATTGTGCTCGAAAATGGGACAAAGAAAAGGGACAGGAAGTGAACCAAGGAGATGATGGTTTGAACGAGAGGTAAGGTAGCCCATGTTAAATTTAAATTAAGTTTAAATTAGAAAGTTTATTCAAGAAACAAATGGTTTTGATATAAGGTTGAATTGTGGCAGATTAATATTGTGTTGGGGCTATTTCATTTGCATGGAAAGGTTTCTTATTTTAGCTGCCATAACCAAGTGGAAAAGGGCTGAATTTGAGGTGGCTTTTAAGGCAAAAATAGGGGCTGTTAAGAAGTAAACCATAAGGGGCTGAATTGGTTGTTGTAAAGCTTTGAGAACAAGGAAATGACTGCATCAATTTGGAGCCTATAACAGCCCCAAAATCATGGGGACTCAAGTCTTCTAGAAAAAGGGCTCTCAATTTTCGGTTAGCTACAAGGGTAAGGTTTTAAATTGTTATAGATTTTTAAATGGTAAATATAGGGTGAATTAAAGTAGTGAAAAAAAAATTATTTTGATGTAGGTTTGACTGGGAAAAGAATATTTAAGTAGGTGGAGGAGCATTTGGCAACCAAAGGGAGATTTTACAAAGGTAAAGTTCTTGAAGGAGAATTTGAAATCTGAGTTTCCTTCAGGTGATTTAATAATATAAATTTTATTTATTTTATACCTTAATGTAGGAGGAGAGGATACAAGGTAGGGGATACTAAATAAACTGAATTAAAGACTAAGGAAAGAGGCAATCAAGAAGAACAAGGGTGCCATAGCTATACTTGTGCTACACATTTAGGTAAGGGATATGTATAAGGAACGTAGGAGATACTGGAATGATTTTAAGATCAATTGCATTGTGTTTTATGAACTGCATATGCTTTGCAAGAGACTTTAGAAATTTGATATCGTCATGCTATCGAATTTTCGTAAGAATATTGATTTCTATGATTTCAGCTAAAAGGCTAAGAAACCTTTTTAAGAATAGAACTTTTTTAAGAAATTCAATCTTGAAAATATTAAATTACATGATTTTAGCATATTCATGAATTTTTAAATTATATTTTATTTTATGGAAATTACCAAATGTTAGTGTTTTAGAAATATTTATGAAAAGTTATGAAGTTTTCGGATTTTTGGAATTCCTTGCATTTTAATTGGTTTCGAAACCTTTATGAGTTTTGAAAATGCTCTTTCGAATTTGGATTTATGAAACTCTCTATTGGCTTGAATTATCTAAAGAATTCAGTTTTTATTGAAAGCTTATGAAATTGCATGATTTTAAAGACTTGTGACTTTTCTATCTTAAATTTGGTTTTATGGATTTATTATAAATCATGGCACTAAAACCTATTTCTTTATGAGATGATGGTTTGTCAAAGGAGTTGAAATGAACACTTAGAGGAAATGGAGTGCAAATGAGAGGGAGAGGAACTGGGCTGGTGTTGCTACCGTGTGGGAGAAGATGATGATGATGATGATGAGTCATGCCATGGCATTTAATGCCTCTTTAATGCATGATCATCTCAGCCATTAATTCCCCTTTTTGAATCTTTGACATTTGACCCTCAATTCCTTTAATTCCCTCTATATCCCATATCTCATTTATAAAACCAGAAAATTCATATTTATTTATTCCTTTGAAGCTGAAATGCTTTACAAATATGGGAAAATTTACAATAATTTGGGGATTTCACTAAAAGCCCTTATAATTATCCGACGACAGAATTCTAAAGGGACTGCGCTTGAGTAGTACTTTTAGATGTCTTGAGGTGAGGAGAGTTCTTTTAAATCTTGCCAGCTTGATGGAAGATTTAAAAGACATTTCCAAGATTTAATAAATTAAATTATAAAAATAAAAATTAAATTAGATTAAAAAATAGTGAATTAAAATTAAATTTATTATAATAAAGAATAAAGATCAAATTAATAAATTAGAATTAAAATTAGAAAAGAATTAAATTAAATTAAATTAAATATTTTAATAAATGTGAATTATTTCGAGGATGGAATTTAAAGGGAATTGCGCTTGAGTAGTTTCTTTAAAAATTCTTGAGGTGAAAAAGTTTCTTTAAGGTCTTACCAGCTTGATGGAAGGTCTTTAAGAAAATCTTCAATATCAAATAATTCATGTTTATTTAAAGATATAAAAATATATGAAATAATAATTTATATAAGAAAATAATAACAATAGAATAAAATAAGATAAGATAATAAATAGAAATTTGATAGGAGTCAAAATAGGGTTTGCATAAAATATTTAAACAATCCGATGACGGAGCCTCTTCAAGAAAGGCAATTGGTCCTACTTGAATACTCTTGAGGTGAGAAAAACTTTTTAGTTGTCCAACCAGTTTAATGGAGGAGACTTAAAAGGCTTTTCAATATTTAATCATATCGAAATTAAAGTAAAAGGCAAAATTAGGATAACCTTAGATTATTCGGTACCATTTTAGGATGGGCATTGTGAGGGTGCTAACCCTTCCTTACACGTAATCGTACTCCCGAACCCTGGGATTCTTTGAACGTAGACCAAGCCTTATCCTTGTTTGAATAGGTGACTAATCACACCTAACTAAAATGGTTGGTGGCGACTCCGTAGTTTTGTGTCTAGCTATTAGGTTTCCCAAAACTTAATACGCTATGACAATATATATATATATATAGGCTTTTCTCCATATCTATCCAATACCGTCACAAAGTCTCATTCATTATTTTCCTACAAGTCTACATAAAACCATGAAAAGAATGATAAGGATATTTTTCTTTAATATAGGAATTCATGGTTAATATAATATTTGCATAAATTAGTTTGAATTTCAGAGATCATAAATTTCACAATGAAATCAAAAATATACTGCAGATCAACTTTCAAATATGTTTAAGCAAGAGATAAAATTTCTATTGGTTTGATAAAGAAATAAAGAGTTCAACAGCATTTTCAATAAAGGAAGCAAAGAAGATATAACACAGAAAAGCAAAAGGAAATTAAGAAAAACAATAGGATTAGTAGCATGGTAAAATGGTTGAACATAGAAGAGTTATCACCGTTTTGAACAATGCAAGCAAAGAAGATACTAACATGAAAAATCAAGAGGTAAATAACGGAAATAACATGATCAACATTATAAAACGAGTAATTGGCAAACACTTGCCTTTTTTTTTTTCTTATTCAGAGCAAAGCAGAAGATATCAGCATCAAAACTCAAAGAATTCACATGATTAATGAGGTTATTATTAAGCAAAGGAACTTATAATAAGATTCTCCTTGTCCTTTTCACTGTGTAATTTTTTTTTCATTTCATCTCTTGCTGTCAACTTCTTTCTCCCTATTTTTAACTTACCTACATGCTCAAAAGTCTTAAATGAATAAGCTTTTGATTTCTTAGGATAAGATGAAGGTTGAGCTTATTAAGAAAAGGAAAGATTGTAAAAGTTATTTAGTGGCTTGACATATTGACAATGCAGATTTGACAGTGCAAGTGATAAAAACTGTGAGTTTTTTTTCTTTGAAAAGTAAAGAGGATTATTTATTTATAATGAGAAAAACAACTGAAGATTATAACCAAGCTTCTAAATTGACTGATCTGTGGACTCCAGCTTTGGCCAAGGAGTCAGCAAAATGATTTTCTTCTATAAAGACATGAATGAAAGAAACTGAGCCTAAGTAGGAATACAGATTTTGCAACTTATTGATGAGGTTGCTGTACTTCCATGGACTATTACAGAGTTTGTTCAGCCAAGATATGACGACTTTTGAGTTGTTTTTAAAAATTAAGTTGTTTCTTTAACCAATCATTGACTCAAAGTGGAAATTAGTTTAAATTATCTTCCAAAACACCTAAGAAACAAATCCATAAAGAAGAAAGGAAGAAAATCATCTCAAAAACTTGATTTGTCAACAAAACAATTGAAATTATTAGTGCACTCGCAGAAGAGATATTGTGTAAGATTCATAAGTTGTTAATGTCTTCGCATTTAGCTCTAGTTGGAAAAAAGAATCCAATCAATTCACTTTTAATTTTTTATCGTTTTGAAGCCACTGCTACATCCATTTCATTAGGAATTGATGATCTTTTAACGATACCTTCTAAGGGATGGCTAGTCCAAGATGCTGAACAACAAAGTTCGATTTTGGAAAAACACCATCATTTTGGGAATGTACACGCGGTAGAAAAATTACGCCAATCTATTGAGATATGGTGATGTCAAGTGAATATTTGCGACAAGAAATGAATCCAAGAGCATACCAAACAATCTAAAAAGGATGAGAAGAAATTTTTGATCATAACAAACACGGTGAAAAGGAGGCTATCATAGCAGCCATTCAAGAGGCTTGCAAGGAGTGGGGAGCTTTTCATGTTACCAACCATGGGGTACCTACAAAACTGATGGATGATTTGAGGAGAGTCTTTCTTTCGTTTTTCAATGATTTCCCAATGGAGGACAAACTTAAATATGCTTGCCAGCCTAATTCTGCTGCCTCCCAGGGTTATGGTAGCCGTATGCTAGTAATTGGAAGTGACATTGTGTTGGATTGGAGGGATTATTTTGATCACCATACCCTCCCTCTTTCACACAGCAAACCCTCCTTTCGGCCCCATTTTCCTCCCGAATACAGGTGTGTCGATTGTTTCATTTTCTAAAGCCAATGACATCTATTAATGTTCTTTAGGCATTCTCAACTTAATTATGTTTCTCTAGGACATTGGTGGCTGACTATAGTGATGAGATGAAAGTGTTGGTGTAACGACCTTTTATACCAAAATTATGAACCAAATTTTTCCTTTTTACGCTTACCTTGTTGGGCTGTATGTAATGTTTCAAATTTTATTCTTAAGCTAAATTTATATTAGCTAAATAAATATCTTTCAGTAACTGGTCCTAGTGCAAATATCCTAAGCAAGCATGCACTCATGTTCCAAATCAATTCACGTAACAAAAATATATAAATATCAAAGATGCATGCATCATTAATAACATAGATATGTCATATGCTTCCTTTAGCTACATCCTCATATTCTAAAAGTACTGAAATTATAAGTCTGAATATAAATCAAATAACTGTACACAATTTACCTCTAAAGTGATACCAAAAACCTCGAAAGACGTGATAGCTCTCCGTGTATATACTCCTACTGTAAGTAATCTAGAAGGTGTAGAAGGGGGTGAGCTTTTTGGAAAGCCCAGTAAGAAATATATATAAGAGACAGATACTAAATTTCTATATGAAAGCTTCTAAAACATTCATTAAGGTTCAAAATCGAAATTTATACATTGCGAAAACCAAAACATGCTTATGCAGTGCATCAGAAAGCATTTCATTTAAATCAAAACATAAACAATTGAATTTCGAACATAATTCAAAATATACGTGCTTATCGCATTTAGTTTCAATACTGATCGTCAAATCAAATATTTTTCTGTTTTAAAATCCAAGTATCATACATTCGAAATTCATATATGAAGATAAGCACGAAGAAGCATATACATACTAAGCTGGAGACATAACGACTAAGCAATAATCAAGCAGTTCAAATATTCACGTAAGGGAAAGTGCAGTTGACATATGGCCATAGTCCAAAGGGGTTCACAGTGAGCATTGATCAAGTGTCAATTGGGCCCACTGTGGACTGGATCAAGGTCACACAGCAATAGAAACTCTACTATAGACTGGATCAGGATCATACAGTAGCTCAAAACATTACCTACTGTGGACTGGATCAGGGTCACATAGTAGTCTAAAACAATACTGCAGTGATTATTAGTCATGTCTCAAAACATTTTCATATATACATTTTCTAACAATACGAAACTTTGATAATTTCTATGAAAATGGGTGTTTCGAATGAAGTTTCCATAAATAGTCAGAAGATAAATATCTATTGCGGACTGAATCAAGGTCACACACAGTAGTCAGAATATAAATACCTACTGCGGATAGAATCAAGTTCACACACAGTAGTTCAAAACAATATTGTACTGACTTTAGTTAGTCATGTCTCAAAACATTTATATATATTTTCAAAATTCAAAACAGTATTTTTGGAGCTTTAGGAAAGTTCACAAAAGAACTAGTATATATTTCTTTCAAAAGCAAATAAATCATATATGCTCATAATATTTTCAAACCAATATGATCGGGTGATAATTTCCATGAGATTAATATCTCAGTTAAAAGTTTCATAAGCAACTCAAAATCATAAAATTTAACCTTTTTCTAAAATAAGCTTGCCAGAGAATTTACCATTTTCAAATGGTTGCTTAAGTGAGGTTTAAATCACAAAAACCGTTATTTTCATAAAAAAAATCCGATAGCATAACGGCTTATATTTCTTAAAAACCCCTTGCAAGAAGAATACAGTTTATAAACCACAAGGCAGTTGATTTAAGCAATTTATTTAGTATCCCCTACATTCCGATATATATCGCTTACCTTATGCACTTAGCAAATATCTCCTTCAAGTTTTTGAATCACGACTCAAGCTCCTAGCTGCTCCAAGTCACTACAAACTAAAATCATCACTGTCTCAAAACAAATCTTAATCATGTTTGATCATCTACCAAAATCATCTATCTTAGAACGACAATTTAGTCGGCTTCACTTTTACGTCGAAACTAATCCTTCATTATCGTATCATTAATATATATATATATATATATATTTATTTGTATGCATTTGTATGCATTTATACATATGTATTTTAATGATATATATATATATATGTAAGATCTGATTTTACCCTACTGTAGACTCTAATTTTATAAAATGGATAATGGAAATTAAATAAATAATGAATGTTAATTTCCAAAAGGGTGAAAAGCTCTTTAACTTGAGAAATGAATGGAACAATTTATGTGAAATACTCTACGGGCGAGTACTGCAATGGGACAGCTTGCCAATGGGCGAGCAAGGTAGGACGTTCGCCAATGAGCGAGCAGATCGCCATTAGATGATGGCGAGGGCGAATATTGAGTTCGCCAAGTATGTTGATTCAAGCAAGGGCTTCTGATCGCCCATATGGATTGAGTAAATTGAAATGCTAAATAAAATTGCCAATTTGTGGGGAATCATAGCAATTGGCGAGTAGAACAAAATATGGTGATCGCCAACAATGAAAAATTGCTATAATCGCCAAACCTCTATGTAATCGCCAAGGAAAGGATATTATTTCGTAATGGCCAAATATTAAGTAGGCATCAAAAACAAAGTGGCGACCTGGAATAAGGAGAGGGCGAGCTGAGAATTTGCTTATTGTTGGCGAACTGAAATTGAAATGGAATGGGCGAGCTGAGGTTTCTGGTTGAATAGGCGAACTGGAACTGGAATCAGCATGTGACCATTTGTCACGACCCGTGACCACATTTTTACCCTTCTCATACACAACTTAACCGGTTGGGCTGTCTGCGATACTTCACTTGTACTGACTGTTAATAAATTTTACATAATATTGTTTATATTATACACATCCCCTATCGTAATACATCAGATAAGTAGTACTGTTGACGTGTCTAAATACAGAGAATAAATAATCATACCTCAAATAATCAGTCGGTCTGACATATTGTTCTTCGTGTACAGCCAGGATCCACAATCCACTGATTTCACATTCATCAAAACCTGAGATGTTTAATATTAAGGGGTGAGCAAAACCACGGCTCAGTAAGAGAATTATATGCCTCACTTGATACTCAGCTTCCTATATGCTGAAAATCTTTTTCATTTTTCCTATGGGCTCTAGGCTCGCATGTAGGAAAGATACTACAGTCGGCTAGGGATCCGAATGGAGTAAGGTAGGTATTTTAGAATACCATACTTGTTACGGAACCTAGAAGCAACTGTAGAGAGAAATTTTTCATTTCGTTTTGAATTAATAAATCCTTTTCAATCTTTCATAATCTTTTTCATATTCTTTTCATATATATATGCTTATGCGTAATAGAGTATTTAAATAAAATAATTAATATTCGTATCATACATGCTTGAGTTATTGTAAATTAGCATGTATGGATTATACTAAGGTTTATTACCATTTCGTAAGTGCACACATGTCATAACTTACTCATGCTTACTTTTCATCCTTAGTTACACAAGGCATCGTTCTTATTAAAAGTATAATTATGTGTGGAAATACAAACATTCAAGTAGTACATGTTCAATGGCATATATACACATAACTCAATAATCAAAAGAAACGAACATTCAAGTAGCACATGTTCAAATGACATATATAGACATAACTCGATAATCGAAAGAAACAAACATTCAAGCAGCACATATTCACATGGCATATGTAGACATAACTTAATAATCGAAAGAAACAAACATTCAAGTAGCACATGTTCAAATGGCATATATAGACATCATCCAATAACCATATACATCATGTGTCATATACCTAAGATCTATTTAATCCTTCGATTTTTGTCGCATTCACGAATCACAATCACTTACTTATCGTCACAATATCCTACGATTTCTCATGTAACATCGGAACACGTGTAGCACTTAGTTCCCGAAGGACTCTAGAGGTGGCTCCCACGGTTCAATCATCGAGTCTCTGCTCGGTATGGCCTGTACTGAAACATCGGAACACGTGTAGCACTTAGTTCCCGAAGGACTCTAGAGGTGGCTCCCACGGTTCAATCATCGAGTCTCTGCTCGGTATGGCCTGTACTGAAACATCGGAACACGTGTAGCACTTAGTTCCCGAAGGACTCTAGAGGTGGCTCCCACGGTTCAATCATCGAGTCTCTGCTCGATATGGCCTGTACTGAAACATCGGAACACGTGTAGCACTTAGTTCCCGAAGGACTCTAGAGGTGGCTCCCACGGTTCAATCATCGAGTCTCTGCTCGGTATGGCCTGTACTGAAATATCGGAACACGTGTAGCACTTAGTTCCCGAAGGACTCTAGAGGTGGCTCCCACGGTTCAATCATCGAGTCTCTGCTCGGTATGGCCTTTTCCGTTTGACATATTCCATGTCATGTAAAATATTTCCCTTTTTAACATGTCACCTATCATTTATGGATTTTAATATAGACGTTAATCTTGTCGTACTATAAACCCTGGAGGGTAAAGGACTAAACCGGTCAAATCTATGACCATAATCTATATTGTCCTCGGTGGATCACGGATCAGGTGTCGACCGGGACTAAACATGTCACAGATCATGTATCAGCATGATAAGAATACCAACCAGTCTCAAAACCGTATTTTTCATCGGAAAATACACCTTATGGAATTTATACAATTATATAATTCCATGATTTAAAACCATAAGGGTTATAATCCTTTAGTGAATATTGATAAAAATATCCATAAAATATTTACTATATTTCACTTCATCTTTCGTCTCGTAATTCGTGTAATTTATCTATTTCGAGAATTTTCGGTGATTTCATTATCACCATTCTCGAATACATGAATATTCTAAAGTTCCATCTCATTATATTCATATTTTATGAAATTTAGAAATTTCCTCATGTCTCGTGATTTACTATCGAAATTCGGAAATAAATCATTTAATATGATTTTATAAAGTTTTTCTAAAATTTTCGGCAGCATAACGGCTGCCGATTCACTAACCTCCTGCACGGAAAATACAGTTTAAAATCTTTCAACCAGTACTTCTTCTCAAATTATTTTCAGCAATTCATGCATCATAATAATATTCATAAAATAATTGCATAAAATATTTTAAATTAAATTATGCAGACTGAGTATCCTTACAGTGCTGCACATGCATCCCTTACCTTTTTCCGGGTCGGCGAATTCCACTTATCGATCGCGCCCGCACTCCATTTCTCCCGATTCCTTATCTCGATTGCTGAAAATAATTTCTAGAATTAAAATTCTAATTTTTAGAATTTTTCATAATTTATTTAATTTTTTCTGAAATTAAATTCTCGGGAAATTTCTTACCGAATTTGTAAAATCCCGGGTTGTCGAATTTCCGAGAATTTTCCGAATTCCCGAAATTTTCCTTTTTCCTCTTTTTCTTTTCTTTCTTTCTTTTCTTTTTCTTTTTCTTTTTCTTTTTCTTTTTCTTTTTTTCTTTTCTTTTTCTTTTTCTTTTCTTTTTCTTCTTCCTTTCCCGGTCAGATCGGTTCAGACCGGTCCAGCTTCTTTCCTCGCCGGTTCCTCGCCGGCGGCCGGTTCTCCGGCGGTTCGGGCGTCCCTCAGCTGGCCGGCGTCGAGGCGAAGCTGCCGGTGGTCTCAGCTTGGCCTGGATCGGCGGCACGGCGGCGGATCCACTCGATTTTGCCTCGGGTTCTTCTTCCTCTTCGCCGGCGTTCCTCCGCCGTCCATTGCGTCTCCGGTGGCTTCCATCGGCTTCGTCTTCTTCCGTCGATGCTTCGACTGTGATGGCGGCAGCCGGTTTGGCCGGCGGCGGCCGGATCTGGTTTCTCCTCTTCTCGGCTTCCGCCGTGATTTCGCTTCTGTTTTCCTTCTTCCTTCCGTCGCCGGTGGTTTCCCGGCCTTCTTCCTTGGCCGGCGGCGCATCCCCTTCCTTTTCCCTCGCCGGCGGTGGCATCTCCGCCACCGACGGTCTCACCTGGGGGGGATCGGGATTCCTGCCCCGATCCTCCTTTCCTTTCTTTTTTTTTTTTTTCTATTTCTATTTTTAGGTTATTTCTATTTCCCTTTTTAGTAATATAATACATACTATATATTATACACTATCATTTATATTTTATACTTGTAATATATATTTTATATATATCATACATATGTTATTTCATTTTAATAAAATACAATATACAATATCTATTATATACATAAATTATATATACTGTATATTACAAAATATATATCTTGTATATATATATATATATATATATATATATATATATATGTATGTATAATTATATATTTTAAAAATAAATAACCTTTACATGTACAAATTATATAGATGGTATAATACAATATTTATACATTTAAACTTTAATATAAAACCACATTTACTTTTCTTCTATATTCATATACTTTTATTTAAAATAATAATATATATATTTCATATATATATATATATATCTGTACATATATATTTATAATTATATAACTACATTTTATAATATACACGTGTCTTTATTTAAGACAAAATAGTATATATTTTATTTCATAATATATACTAACATTCATATACATACATATGTATTTATATAAAAACATGTGTAAATATATTTATATAATTTAATTATATAAATATATAATATACGCATTTTTATTTTATTAATTTTGGATTTCCATTAATCCAATTTAAATTCCTCCTTTTCTTATTTTCAATAACTCCGACTTTATTATTATTATTATTATTTTTTTCATTTAATTTCCTCACTTTTCTTAATTTCGGGAATTTCAACTATATTCCCATCTCGTAAATAAATTTTATTTATTTACTTTAATTTATTTATTTCCTCTTATCTATTTTCTTTAATATTTATTTTCAATATTTATTATTTCCAATGATTGAAAAATTTACGGTTATCACACCATTGCAGCCAAAATTGACTTTGTAAATTATACGGTTGAAAACAATTAATAGAGAGATGTTAAAGTCAATAAGGAATTAACCTTATTGGTTGAGAAATAGAACGAAGTTAATAGGAGCAGAAAAAGGAGTGTGGAAGGGAGACTTTCACGCCAGCTTAAGCTTCAGTTTTTCTTCATGCATTAAATGCATGAAAGACGTGAAATTAATGAAAGAAGATGGGATAAAGCCAAGTGAGGGGTTCTGATTGGATAGCATGGCTATATAAGGAGAAACAATTGAGGAAGACCGGCTTAGCAAACTTCATCTTCCTCCCGAAAGCTATGCAACTGCAAGTTTATGTTATTCCTTCCAATCCTGCCATGCTTGATTTATTGAGCTTTACTTTTCAGTTGGCTAAACAAATAAACCTTCTTCCATCGTTGATGAACAAAAAGGATAAACAAAGTAAGGCCAACATGAGACAGAAAGTGATCTGTTCTGGAAGTGCAGTTAATTGAGGTGAGATTTAATGGTTTCTTGAGATTGAATGATATATTTCTATGATTTCAAGTATGAGAAGCATGATTTTAGTGTCGCTTTTGATTTATTCTTGTTAGATCATAGAAATAGAATAAATTCATATCTTGAAGTAGATGAAGAATAAAATGAAACTGGGTTGAAATTGTAGTAGAATGATGGGAAAATACTGGAAAAGTGATGAGAATGGCGACTATAGTGATCGCCCATGTTAAAAGTTAGTAATTGCCAATAAGGCGAGTAAGAAATAATGAACTCACCAAAGTTGTTGTTCAAAAGGGCGAGGTCGCCCAACGCTAGTCTAATTCATAGGCGAGCTCACTTCTGAATAGAAAACAGTGTAGGGCGAGCTCAAATAAAAGTTCACTGGGCGAGTTGAATTGTGGGCGAACTCTCACATTTAAGCCAATAAAGGCATGGCGAAGTGAATGTTGGGCGAACTACAAATATATCAATGGAGATTAATGGCGGGCGATCTCCCACTTGTTAGCTCTTTGATGAATGGCGAGCTCGTTAAGGCGAGCTAGTAAGAGCTCTATTAGGCGAGTAGTCATTTGATTTATTTCAATCTCGCCAAGTGATATAAAATGAAAATATTAATAGTTTTAATAAACTATTTTGCAGTCGGGAATTATGGACTCGGTAAAAGCGATCGGAAAGGCGATCGGGAAGCAAGGTTTCGTTGAACCAAGTAAGGGAGATGTGTGTGAAGTAAAATGCATGTCCTGTGGAGTAGAAATATAATGAAAATATTAAGGAATTATTTTGGTTTATGACATGCATTGGTTTGATAATTGTTTTGACTTGGGCGAGCTACAAAGCCGACCCTATGTTATTTTTGGGCGAACTGTAAAGTTGGCGGGCGAACGATACCTTTTATGTTCTTATGGGTGAAGACCCATGTTTTAATAAATGGCGGGCGAGCCAAATGTTTATAACATTTTAGCGAACTGGTATTGGCGGGCGAGCCAAACCTTTATAATTTTTGGGGCGGGCGACCCCTTTTGTTAAGAAAGCTATGGGCGAGCCACTAAGGGCGAGCCAGTTTTGCTTGTTGTTTTAAAAGCAAAAGTTGGCGGGCGAACACAAGTTCACCGCACTGGGCGAGCCGAATGGGCGAGCTGACCATGGCGAACAGGTTTCTCTTTTCTAAATTTTTTCAACGAAAAATGAACTATTTTAAATAGCTTTGAAAATAGAAAATATGAAACCATTTTTGAGCGAGTTGACTAATGGGCGAGTTGACCATGGGCGAACTAGCCAAGGCGAGCCAGTTTAACCCAGGCCTTTCTCACACGGAATTTAGTGAGATTGCGGGCTGTTTTTAAAACCTTTTTGGAAAGAAAATCATTTTGAGAAAAGGATGGATTTGTGAAATAATTCCTCAAAGGTTTTCATGAGATATAAAGTGATTTTGAGACTTTAGGCCCCTAGTTTCATGCATTATTATTTCTGTTGTTGCGTGACCCGCTTGGGGTGGTGGCTCGGTCGATGGACCAACGAGTGCACCTCAGGGCGTCACAGGGCTGATAGACCCGCCAAGTCATCAATAGTCTCGAGGTCACTTGGCAAGTGGACCCGAGGACCACCTATAGATTAAGGCCATAGATCTAGCTGAGATAGCCGTGAAGGGCGGTGGCCTACGAATGCACCCCAAAAACGGACGAATTATGTTCCTGGGGGAACCGAGCATGATTTAGTTATTGCCTAGTCTCAACTTATTGATTTCTGTTTAATGAAAGGATTTATTGAATCCTGTTTACTGTTTACTACATTTTAAGGTAAACTGTTTAGCCAGTGATTTGACTGGTGTATCGAAAGTGTTGGTAACTATATCCACTATTTTCCTATTTGATGTGATTTTTGGAAAACAAATAAATTGTGGAATATGGTTTTGGTTTTATAAAATAGCATATGTCTCCTTTACTGAGCGTATGAATCGCTCATCCCTTTGTTTTGACTCCACAGATAAAAGACACGAAGTTGAGAGAATTAGCTCCCATATGGATAGCTACATATCAAGCGCGGGGGCAACTTATGTCAAATATGACAGGTATAGTCACTTCTCTTTTACATTTCAGACATATGTATACAGTACTACTTTATTGAGACAAAGATAATAGGGGATGTCAGATGTAAGGAATAATGAAAAGAAATTTCATATTCCATATTTGATAAATAAATATTACTATTTGTCACTATCATTGTAGAATGTTATTAGTATCGTAGACAACCCAATCGATAAAGTTGTATGAAAATACGTGAAAAATGTGGTAACGAGCCGTTACAATATATATACACACACACACACGTATGCATAATAGCATATCCATTTCATCATGTCCGAAATTTCTCTTCCTCCTCAAACTCATGGTGTGTGTGTGTGTGTGTGTATATATATATATATATATATATATATATTACATTTACCATCATCATTATTTTTTCTTAATAAATGTAAGTACCTAGATATATGTATACACATAAGCTTTAAATTTAACACTATAAAAATCCTTACCATTTGAACCACTTACAAAGAGGCCGAAAACCACTTTCAACATCCTTGCTTTTCCATCCTGATTGTCCACTGTTTTTCATCTTTAAAACAGCCCCCGTACAGCCTTGTTCTTTGGCCTAAAACCTCTCAACACAGCCCTTAAGTGTTTAATTTTGGAGCACCAAAACTCGGCCTTGAATACCTTGGACAACCCTTGCTCTAAGTTCTTTCTCCATGTCGAGCCATCCCTGCCTTCAACCTTCAAGATACCCAAAAAATCCAGCCTCCATCTAATTGTTTTCAGACCCTAAAACAGCTGACTTCTCCCTCTTTTACCTTGCATTTCCAACTTTTAAATACCACCAAGAAGCTGTTGTTTCTCCTCTGTTTCAAACCACAAATGCATAGTCTAAAACCCCAAGCTTCAGCCTACAACAGCATCTCAACCCAGCTGAGAATTGGCCTTTACAGCCACCAAAATGCCGAGCTTCAGCAACGCCACTGCCTCCTTTATTTGCAAGCCTCGCTTCACCATCATTTAGCCAAATGCGCACCACCTGTTCAGCCACAATGGCCAACCGTTTCAAAACTGAAAACGTGCAGTAACCCTCTCATTTTTCAGCCTAATATCTCTCTTTTTTCCTTCCTTGATCAGACGTAAATAAGGGCCCCTGTTTTGCCCTTCCTACAGCCTGATATTTCTGCCTTATTCTCGCTTCAGAAGCCACTGTTTACGCCACCAGAAACCTCCTTCGATCTCAATCTCTTTCCCCTTTTTTTCGTTTGCTGCAGCAACCTTCTTCTTCCTCTCTTACACTCTTCTTCTTTCTCTCATGCTTCTTTCCACTCTCCCCTTCTTCTTCCTTTCTTTTTCCTTCTCTTTTGTCAGTGATCGAGACCCTTTAACTGCACCTCCCTTCTTCACCTAATCAGCCCTTCATAGACGCCATTTTCAGCTTTCATTTCTTCTCCATCGTGGCTCCCTCGGTTCAACCAAAATGCCACTGTCCTTTGCTTCTATTCAGCTCAGTATTGAGCTCCAATGGCAGCCTTGATCAACACCCCAAAATCATCACCACAGTGCCCTACCTAAGCCACCCAAACGCCACTATCACAGCCCTTACACCCACGTTGAATCCTACCGAAACCAATTCTGTTTCCAGCACTAAAGTGACGGCTCTTCTGTTTTTGTCTCCACTTATCTCTTCTGTTTTTGTCTCCCAAATCTGAACATTTCCTTGTCTTGAGCTTTTCCTCCATTGAGTCTTAGCAGCCAGCACAACAGGGGACAAGATCGGGGACAAGATCGTGAGGATGCCGATGGCATTGTCTTGGTTCTAGCAGAAAACTAAAAGAAAAGATGAAATGGTGGAGGTTGGGATGATGATAATGGACGGTGATAATGATGGCTGGCCTCAAGCTTCTTCAAGAAGCCACTAATACATATATTATATTATATTTGTTTATTTATTTGTTTTTAGCCCTATATTAATATTTATTGGATGCACTTTAAACTATTTTAATTTATTTATCACATGCGTTTAACTAGCATTTCATATTTATTTATTTTTTTTTATTGAATTTAGACATATATATATATCTCAAACTTATTACATCTTAATATTCAGGTTATTTAATTCCTCGTTCACTTATAAACTGCTTACGAAAAATTTGGTGGTCTTCACAGTTGGCTCAGAGAGTGTTGAGTTTGATATCTGAGAGTTTAGGACTGAGGGCATCCTGCATAGAAGATGCGGTTGGTGAGTTCTATCAGAACATAGCAGCCAGTTATTACGCTCCTTGTCCACAGCCAGAGCTGATGTTGGGCCTTCAATCACATTCTGATATTGGATCCATCACCCTTCTAATACAGGACGATGTGGGTGCTCTTCAGGTTCTCAAGGATGGAGAGTGGCTCACTGTCAAGCCTTTGCCTGATGCCATCCTTGTTCTTCTGGCCGACCAAACTGAGGTGTTATCATCTTTTTAGTACTTTATTGATGCATCATACTGTTAATAATGAATGTTGACGATCATAACTATTTGATGAATTGGAAACTTGCTTTGCCTGCAGATTATAACTAATGGGAAATACAGAACTTGTGTGCATCGTGCTGTAACAAATGCAAGCAAAGCCCGTCTCTCAGTGGCTAGTTTTCATGACCCAGCCAAGGCAGTCAGAATATCCCCTGCCTCTGATCTTGTGAGTCAGACTTCCCCCGCTTGCTACTCTTCAGTTGTTTATGGAGACTACACGTCATCATGGCACTCAAAGGGCCCTGTAACAAATGCACTTCTGCTGGACGCTAGAAAGTAGATTGGAAATGCTTGTTCTCTCTGCAACTTGACTCTGTAATCAATTCATGCTCATTAATTTTGTAATTCAAATATTTAATCTTTTCTTCTGCATTGCATACAATAAAGAGGAACAAGAATAGTCAATGTTATTTTTTCTCTGGCATGAATAGCATATTGAGATAAAGTTTGAAGTTCGCATTCTTTCTAAATTTAGCTGGTGATTAGAAGCCTAAAAGCATGGGGATTAGATGAACACAAAAAAGCAGAAGCTGAGGCAACAATATAATAGTTAATATCATAATATTGCACAAATTTGAGGCAATGACGAGTGTTAATGAATAATTACAAGGAATATAGAAAGAATGAAAATGCCTCCCTCTCCTGCATTTAGACATTGTTCACTTATGATAATTTCACTTAGTATAGCATACACTAAAGCAAGAGTATATCATTCAATCTCAATATCATTTTGAATGGATGTTTCATTTACTGTTTATCCTTAATTTGAATGAATCTATCATTCTTCTAGTTAATTTGTTTCCAAGCAATCTTCTTGTCACATTGTTATTTGTAGCTTCAAATTTTAATGAAAAATAGTGGCCTTTTCATTTTCTATAAAAAATAATAGAAAGGAGCCTCAATTACACACACACACACACATTACAGTTTCATTTTTAATTATTTTTTTTAATATTCTGCCTGTAAACTTTGTATGTAAAATCTAAAAATTCAATTGTCACTGTATTTGATTATATATATTTATTTATACTAGACTGAAACCCTCGCGATGCTACGGGACATGAAGGAAATAAATTTAAAGATGATGAGCGTAAGACTGATATTTTAGGCAAAGAAATCCAAAATCTTAAAAAGGCTACCCAAGATGAAGATAGTTAAATTTCTAATTTCATCTTCAAGCACATTCTTTTACTTAGGTTTTTCTTATCATTAAAAGAAATGTATATACAGCAATCCTAAAATAAAAATCCTTCATTCTACTAATGTAACCATATAAAAAGACAACACTTTAAATATGAAAGTTTAATTCTTTCTTGGAAAATTAAAAAACAAAATGGAATCCACTATAATATGAAGCATGAAAACTCAAACAATCCATCTTCTTCATCATCAATAATTAATATTATACGTAAAATGCAGAAAAAAGAACATGGTATAAATTGCACACTAAGATTTACAAAATGAAAATTCAAAGCCGTAATGCTTAGCCCACTGCATATTATAAACATATATCAATAGTTACAAAGATATAACATGCATAAGAATGTGAAAAAAGATATGTATGGCCATCTAGATATCTTTATCTTATTAGCGAAGTCGTTGAAGAGTCATTTGACCTTAACAAAGCTCAGGGACTTAAGCCTCAGCCTTTAAAGCAACATGAAGGGATAGCGTTTTCAGAACCCTTCTCTTGAAGTTCACATATTCTCCATTCCCATTTGTAGCATTCACATAAGGAGTACTTAAAATGTGATTAAGTTCATTCACTATCATTTAATATCAGAAAATAGTTAAAAAGAAAGAAAAGGCAAAGTAGAAAACAATATAAAAAAGCATAGCATAGTAGTTATCATTGTGCTAAAGTGGCCAGCGAGCTGGTGTGCTGAATTTCCAAATCAAATTAACCTAGTCTTGGGTATTCAGACAAATTTCTTAGAAAAAAAAAAGCAAGAAAGGTAAACAAACAACTAAAAATGTCATATTTCTTGCGTTAATGAGGTAGCAAAACAAATAAAGAAATTCAATATTCAATATTCAAAATCCAAACTATCCTTTCTCTCATAAGTAAGTTTTAACTTGGTGATGATCATGAAAGAACATAGAAAGATAGGGATAGTAATGAGAAATTAGCATATAAGGGGATTGGGAATGTCGAGGGCTAAAAGAAAATTTGAAACTGAGAAGAAGCAAAAAGGACTTGATCTTTATTTTATTTTTTAATTAAAGATATTTAGTAGATATAATCTTCTTCTTTTGAAATTTATTTTTTAAAAGTTAAAGTAAATATATATAATTAAATCATTATTTTCAACGTGCATAAATGTTAACTGCAAACAAAATCCTTAAAACAATATCTTATCACAGTTAAAAATACAATTTTAAATTATTAAAATAATGTCAAGATAAGCTAAAAAAATTCAAAGATAACATTTAATTAATCATCACCAATTCAAGGCAAATAATAACTACACATTAGCTCAAGCGAAAAAAATGCATTTGAACACATATAAATATATCATTTAGTCCTTCAACGATGAATGCAAAAAGTGCAATGCATCTATTGCATTTACATGGGAAGCAAAAACAGTTGTTGGTACCTCTCAAGATCATCTTTAGGCTCTACAACTTCTTTCTTCTCCTTAAATCTCCAACAACATCCATATTCTTAAGACAAATTAAAATATCACCAAAACCAATCCATGTAAAAAAAAATGCACATCCAAAATAGAAAAATAGTATCATATTCTTAAAGGATACATACATCGAACAATCCCGGTCATCCCATTTCTTCTCATATCAACTAATAAAATAGATGAATTCTAAAACATCTAAAAGTAGCATGAACTTCAACCCCTATGGGAACACCTGAACAATGAGCACCCCTACTAAGTTTTTGAACTCACTTAGATCATGTAAAAACAACACAACTGGACTAAACAAAAGACAATAAAAATATTTATTAAATTGAACTTAGCATTCCTCTAGTCATCTCTATAATCAACGTAAATATACCAAAACTCACATTGGTGTCCTAAAATTCATGTTCCATGCACAATTTACTTGGAAAATTTTGTACATATACTTGAAAAAAATGTAGCTTTTTTAAGAACAAAACGCATAATTCTACTTTCTATAGAAAGTAGAATTATCTTTATAACAAACATTACATTCCAGTCATTTCTTATTTATTCAAATAACATAGTTTTGTTTTAAACCAACTTCTAAAGAAAATGGCAATAACAAACGAACTGAAGCTAAAAAAAGAAAATGCAAAATTATAAAGCAATATTACATGTCTATGAATCAAATCACCACCCAAAAAGTAAACCAAAAGGAACCCTTAAGAAGTCTGAATTGCGATAACTTTAATCCCCTCGAAAACCAGCCACTCAATGGTCGTAATGTGCTTGGTATCAATAGGTGACAGTTCGTCTCAAACCTTGATCCACTGCTTGATTATGCCCCTTCCATGATAGATTTAATTTGAAGATATAACTTGAAATTAACACAAAATCAAACATAATTAACTCTTTTAAAATCCCCTAACTTTTTAGGGTCTAGACCTAAAAGGCAAACCATCACACAATGAGAGGATTCCCATCACGCATCTAAATTAAACCTCTTCAAAAAAGGATGAATTTAAAAAAAGTAATTACAGTCATACAATCATCTTAGACATGAAATGCGTCCTTATGAATAATTTCTTTTTGATATTGGTTTTCTATTAAGTAGGATTAAATTGAAATGACTGAGAATTTCTAATTGCTAATTTTAAAATAGATGGCTAACTAAAGACTTCACTGAATCATTAATAAAAACAAAAAATAAAAAATAAAGAAATTTCCCTATAAAATAATGCAAAATGTATAGAAGTAAAAGAACCCCTCAAACCCAAATATCTTAATTAGATTCACTTTCTTTTATTTTGTTGAAGTTTTAGTTTTCTTTGTCTCTTTTTCCATCAGGTGATATCTGTTTTCTTTAATTTCTTAGCTTTTTCTTTTGTTGTGAGTGATTTTTTGTTTTTAATAATTATCACTATAAGTCGGTTGGTGTTCTTCTTTGATTTTGATTTTGCTTTTTGATTGTGTACTTCTTCCTAAAAATCGATTAATGCAAGCAGAGATGTTTATTTTTTCAGCAAGCATTACCGAGGGAAAAAAAAAGGGTAAAAGGCATCAGATCAAGGAAGCCTACCAATGGAGCAAGGAAAGCTCACTGGACACTGTTGGGTTGCTCTTGCAAAGAAGGCTTGCACGGACGAACCGATTAATAGAAGCTTAATAGGGGTAGTCGGAGCAGCAAAGTCGACTGAAGGAGGCCTAAAGCGTCGTTGAGGTGCAGGGGTCAGGATTGGGAACCCAAGTGAAGAAAGCAAAGACGATAATCACTGACCAAATCGTGTTATGAGAAGGAAATTGGATGAAAGGCAGAGATGAATCTGCGGTAGAGTGTGACACAGGTGGCAGAGGAACAGGAAGGAAGAGCACACGCCAAATCCCAATGCTAAACCCTGTTGAAATGACCTGTTGATACAGAAGTGGACAAAGCAAACCATGAAAAGTAAGGGTAAACAGTAGAAAAATGATGGTAAAATACGTGGCTTTCTGTGAGGCTGAGAAAATCTACAACTTTTATAATATGATTTGTAAAAGATGCATTCTAAATTAATTGCAAATTCAGCATTGCTGTTACAACTTTATTTCAATATTTATTGCAGACAATGCAAAATTAATTGGAAAATTCTCTTGATAACCCCGTTTAACAAGTCTGATATTCGCAGCAGAAGTTGGGATAACTTTCCACGAATAAACATGAATTTATTGAACTGGACGTTTCTTTCACCCCCTTCTAGTTCATAAAACAGCCTGCAATTGAAAAGCATCTAGCTAGTTTAAAATACTTTAAAACAGGTGATCATGAATTACAACACAAGATTAGCAAGCTTTGAGAAAAGATATCCATGGCATTCCTTCCCGGTTCCAATTAAGTTCTCCGAGCACATTTTTGGGTATTCTCTTCTTTATGGTGCTTCGCTCGACAAGTTCGTGCATGCACTGGACGAACTTGTCAACGTAATCATTCATCAATTGAGGGTTTAATGTGTCTTTCCACTTCTTATGATTCTCCTTCACCAACTTACCCAGTTCACTATCCTTAACCATCGCGGATTTGACAACTTTGCTCAAATTCTCCCTTGAAATTTTTCTAATGTGCACGCAGCTACTGCTCTGTTTTAGATATTAACCATATCAATACACTACTCCCATGCCTGTTCCACTGTGATTACTTTTCCTGATGCTTTCTTTAAGATTATTACTTTCAAAAAAAATTATAGTATTACATATTTCTTTAAGATTATTTCTTTAAGCTTTGTTTTTTCAAGGCCAATCTCTTCAGCAAAACAAGAAGAATAACAACAGCATAAAATATTATAGATAAAAAGCTAAACAAAAAACTACCAAGAGTAAAGGTTAATAGGCGTCCTTTCATTAATGCCAAAAGAGAATAGCATCAAGATAAACTTTTACAAATAAGCCGCTTTACATTAAAGCAAGTAGCTAGACTGCTAGAAACAACATAAATAACCAAATTAACTGAGATTGTTGCCTATCAGCTAGCATTACAATGTTGCCATAAGTAAGCAAATATTTATCACACAGTTACAGTTGAAAGTCGAAATTTAAAGATATATTACATATGTTTATTGAACTGTAGATAAGTCAGCTATGTCAATCGCATTCAATCCCAGCATGTCATCGGAGCCCATGGAAGGTTCAGGTAAGCATCATCCCATGGTATATCCCACAAACGTTGCATAGTTGTGGTCGAGGTATTAGATGGCTTCAAAGTCGGAAATTCTTCAAGACTCGAATATTTGCATCCATCCGATTCCTCCATATTCGACTGCTCATCATCTTCTTGTCCCTCAGGGAGTTCAGACATTTCAGTCGATTCAATTTGAACATCTAACCCCAAATTTTCTGATTCATGACTTCCTAATTCAGTTATTGCCAACCCGTCTTCAGCCTCTCCTTTTTGTTCTTCACTTCTTGCAACTGTAAGTTCAAACATTCCAGCTTTTTCAATTGGTAACACTTCTTCTCTCCTCATGTCCTTGGACAAACTTCCATTATTATCACCCAACTCAATTATTTCCAAGCCATCAATGTTATCTCCTTGTGATACAGTGGCTTTCATGGTCAGTGTAGACAAACCAACCGGTTCAATCGGCAACACTTGTTGATTGAATGGACTTCCATTGCGATCACCGACTTCACCAACCGCCAAGCCATATTCTGCCAATTGCGCAGGTACAGTTGTTCCCGTGCTATGCTCAACCCTTGGCGGCGTTTCTTCAGCCTTGAAACGTTTGCGACAGGCATCGCTGTTCAATGCTCCTGCACATCTCTTCCTTTTGTCTGTGTTCTTTCGCATCCGACAAAGAACATATTCAGTTGCCTGTGATTGTTGCAACACCCAGCTATCAAGGCTATATTCATGGAGGATCCAACCACTATTTTGCTGACCGCCACCCTCGTATCTGAATAGTTTCTTGAAACCTATTGGTTTTTCCATACCGCCAACAAAGATTGGCTTACCCGAATCCTCTCCTTTCCATGTGCCACACCCGATTGTTCTATTGATTCTTTTACTTTTTAAGGTTTTCTTCTTCAATCGAGTGAAGACATAAAGGTCTTCTTTTTGTTTGAATCCATTATCACCTCCATACATTTCCCATATTTCCCAAGGTTCCTTTTCACCATACAAATCACATTCCTGGATTGTTGTTTCAAAATCTAATGGTTCCTTACCGGTGATTTTGTTGTAAAGGTGGTAGCCAACCAGCAGCTGATCACTCGGTTGGAACTTCAAGCCCACAATGTTAATTTGCATGCTGTGAATTTTTTTTTTGAAAGAAGAATAAAAATTATTTAGTTTGATCAACTGTGAATCTTTTTGAAAGAAGAATAAAAATGATTTAGTTTCATTAATTTTTTTTTGAAATCGTGTTTATATAGACGAGGTAACTTTGGGCAAAAGTCTTTATGAAGCAACAGTGTTTGATCCAAATTCTAATTCATCTTCATCCTAAATTAATTATCTAGTTTATCTAAATTCTTTATTTTATGTGATTATCTCAATTTATCTAAATTATCTATCTTATGTTATTATCCTAAATTATCTTATGAAATAAAGGAAGCTGTGTGCATCTTGCTGTAACAAATGCAAGCAAAGCCCGTCTCTCAGTGGCTAGTTTTCGTGACCCAGCCAAGGCAGTCAGAATATCCCCTGCCTCTGATCTTGTGAGTCAGACTACCCCAGCTCGATACTCTTCAGTTTTTTACGGAGACTACGTGTCATTATGCTACTCGAAGGCACTGCTGGACGCTTGAAAGTAGATTGGAAACGTTTGCTCTCTCTGGCTCTGCAACTTGACTCTGTAATCGATTCATGCTCATTAATTTCATAATTCAAATATTTAAGCTTTTCTTCTGCATTGCATGCAATAAAGAGGAACAAGAATAGTCAATGTTATATTTTCTCAGGTATGAATAGCATATTGAGATAAAGTTTGACGTGTGCATTCCTTCTTAAATCAGCTAGTGATTAGAAGCATAAAAGCATGGGGATTAGGTGAAGAACACACAAATATAATAGTTAATGTGATAATATTGCACATATATTTTAGCAAATTACAAGGGTTAATGAATAATTACAAAGCATTAAAAAAAAAAGAATGAAAATGCCTCCTTCTCTTGCTTCTCGCCCCCCTTCATGTAGCTGTCATAGCCAAGCTCGCAGCCCGTGACACAGCTTGAAGCCTGCCGCTTTTTAGCCAAAATTTGCCTATCCCCGTGGTTGAAGACAAGGGCGACTTGGGCTATGTAAATAGACATACTCGTTTTTTTTTTTTTTGATGAGAAACAGGAAATTTCATTTAACAACTACACTGAGAACATTAACTCAAGGGTATATAACGTTCCCATGAAATCAAAAGAGAAGTTACTTAATACAGCTTCAGGAATTTCATCAAAAACAACAAAATCATGAGAGGCTTCTATTCCATTTTTGCTAAAGCATCAGCACATGATTTGAAAACTCAATACTTGAAACCTAATTCAAGCTTAATCAAGCTTAATTTTTGAAGTTCGAGCTCGACTTGATAGAATATTCGAAACACTCAAGTTCGACTCGGTATACTTGATTTGTCAATTTTTAATTATATATTATGAGAGTAAAATTATAAATTAATAATAAAATATTAAAAATAAATATTTAAAAAAAAGCTAAAAAAGGCTCATAAGTCGCTCGAGCTAAGAATTAAAACACTTGAATTTGCTCACTCGTTACTCTAGTAACTCGAGCTCGGCTCAAAAATAAACAAGTCAACTAGAGTAATCTTGAAATCGAATTTTAGTAACTTACGACTAGTTTAACTCGTTTATACATGCATTTATTATTGAGTCAAATATTTATTTCTATAAAGTCAAACGTTTACTTTTATTTTTTGGTCAATTTTTTTTATAATTTTTTTTATCATAATTCGGATTTTACTCGTGTTAATAATCTTAAAAATATATTAAAAAAATAATAGAAGGGAGCCTCAATTATATATATATATTTATTTATTTACCATACATTTCATTTTCGTTTTTAATTTTTTTAATATTTTCGAAGAAATATGTATCATGGTGTAAACTTTGTATGTAAAATCTAAAAACTTAATTGGTTTTGTAAAAGATGCATTCTAAATTAATTGCAAATTGGGCATTGCTTTTACAACCTTATTTCAATACTTATTGCAGACGATGCAAAAATTTCTCTTGGTAGCCCCGTTTAACAAATCTTATCTTCGCAGCAGAAGCTGAGATAACTTGCCATGAATAAACAATAATTTATTGAATTGGCTGCTTCTGTCACCCCTTCTAGTTCACAAAACAGCTGGAACCGAAAAGCATCTACCTAGTTTAACATACTTTAAAACAGCTGATCATGAATTACATCACAAGATTAGCAAACTTTGAGAAAAGATATCCATGGCAGTGCTTGCCGGTTCCAAGCTCTTTGGCCATATTTTTGGGTATTCTCTTCTTTATGGTTCTTCCCTCGACAAGTTCGTGCATGCTCTGGACGAACTTGTCGACGTAATCATTCATCAATTGAGGGTTTAATGTGTCTTTCCACTTCTTATGATTCTCCTTCACCACTTACCCAGTTCACTATCCTTAACCATCGCAGATTTGACAACTTTGCTCAAATTCTCCCTTGAAATTTTTCTAATGTGCATGCAGCTACTGCTCTGTTTTAGATATTAACCATATCAATACACTACTCCCATGCATGTTTCACTGTGATTACTTTTCCTGATGCTTTCTTTAAGATTATTACTTTCCAAAAAAATTATAGTATTACATGTTTGTTTCTGAACATTATATGCAGCTTTGTTTTTTCAACTCCAATCTCTTAACAAAAAAATAACAACAGCATAAAATATTATAGATAAAAAGCTAAACAAAAAACTACCAAGAGGATAGGTTAATCGGTGTTCTTTCATTAATGTCAAAAGAGAATAGCATCAAGATAAACTTTTACAAATAAGCTGCTTTACATTAAAGCAAGTAGCTAGACTCCTAGAGACAACATAAATAACCAAATTAACTGAGATTGTTGCCTATCAGCTAGCATTACAATGTTGCCATGAGTAAGCAAATATTTATCACACAGTTACAGTTGAAAGGTAAGCATCATCCCATGGTATATCCCACAAACATTGCATAGTTGTGGTCGAGGTATTAGATCCTGATGGCTTCAAAGTCGGAAATTCTTCAAGACTTGAATATTTGCATCCATCCGATTCCTCCATATTCGTCTGCTCATCATCTTCTTGTCCCTCAAGGAGTTCAGACATTTCAGTCGATTCAATTTGAACATCTAACCCCAAATTTTCTGATTCATGACTTCCTAATTCAGTTATTGCCAACTCGTCTTGAGCCTCTCCTTTTTGTTCTTCACTTCTTGCCATGGTAAGTTCTAACATTCCGGCTTTTTCAATTGGTAACACTTCTTCACGCCTCATATCCTTGGACAAACTTCCATTATTATCACCCGACTCAACCATTTCCAAGCCATCAATGTTATCTCCTTGTGATACAGTGGCTCCCATGGTTAGTGTAGACACACCAAACGGTTCAATCGGCAACACTTGTTGGTTGAATGGACTTCCATTGCGATCGCCGACTTCACCAACCGCCAAGCCATATTCTACCAATTGCGCAGGTACAGTGGTTCCCGTGCTGTGCTCAACCCTTCGTGGCGTTTCTTCGGCCTTGTAACGTTTGCGACAGGCATCGCTGTTCAATGCTCCTGCACATCTCTTCCTTTTGTCTGTGTTCTTTCGCATCCGACAAAGAACGTATTCAGTTGCCTGTGATTGTTGCAACACCCAGCTATCAAGGCTATATTCATGGAGGATCCAACCACTATTTTGCTGGCCACCACCCTCGTACCTGAATAGTTTCTTGAAGCCTATTGGTTTTTCCAAACCGCCAACAAAGATTGGCTTACCCGAATCCTCTCCTTTCCATGTACCACACCCGATTGTTCTATTGATTCTTTTACTTTTTAAGGTTTTCTTCTTCAATCGAGTGAAGACATAAAGGTCTTCTTTTTGTTTGAATCCATTATCACCTCCATACATTTCCCATATTTCCCAAGGTTCCTTTTCACCATACAAATCACATTCCTGGATTGTTGTTTCAAAATCTAATGGTTCCTTACAGGTGATTTTGTTGTAAAGGTGGTAGCCAACCAGCAGCTGATCACTCGGTTGGAACTTCAAGCCCACAATGTTAATTTGCATGCTGTGAATTTTTTTTTTGAAAGAAGAATAAAAATTATTTAATTTGATCAACTGTGAATCTTTTTGAAAGAAGAATAAAAATGATTTAGTTTGATTAATTTTTCTTTGAAATCGTGTTTATATAGACGAGGTAACTTTGGGCAAAAGTCTTTATGAAGCAACAGTGTTTGATCCAAATTCTAATTCATCTTCATCCTAAATTAATTATCTAGTTTATCTAAATTCTTTATTTTATGTGATTATCTCAATTTATCTAAATTATCTATCTTATGTTATTATCCTAAATTATCTTATGAAATAAAGAAGCTGTGTGCATCTTGCTGAAACAAATGCAAGCAAAGCCCGTCTCTCAGTGGCTAGTTTTCGTGACCCAGCCAAGGGAGTCAGAATATCCCCTGCCTCTGATCTTGTGAGTCAGACTACCCCAGCTCGATACTCTTCAGTTGTTTACGGAGACTACGTGTCATTATGCTACTCGAAGGCACTGCTGGACGCTTGAAAGTAGATTGGAAACGTTTGCTCTCTCTGGCTCTGCAACTTGACTCTGTAATCGATTCATGCTCATTAATTTCATAATTCAAATATTTAAGCTTTTCTTCTGCATTGCATGCAATAAAGAGGAACAAGAATAGTCAATGTTATATTTTCTCAGGTATGAATAGCATATTGAGATAAAGTTTGACGTATGCATTCCTTATATTGAGATAAAGTTTGACGTGTGCATTCCTTCTTAAATCAGCTAGTGATTAGAAGCATAAAAGCATGGGGATTAGGTGAAGAACACACAAATATAATAGTTAATGTGATAATATTGCACATATATTTTAGCCAATGACAAGGGTTAATGAATAATTACAAAGCATTAAAAAAAAAAAAATGAAAATGCCTCCTTCTCTTGCTTCTCGCCCCCCTTCATGTAGCTGTCATAGCCAAGCTCGCAGCCCGTCACACAGCTTGAAGCCTGCCGCTTTTTAGCCAAAATTTGCCTATCCCCGTGGTTGAAGACAAGGGCGACTTGGGCTATGTAAATAGACATACTCGTTTTTTTTTTTTGATGAGAAACAGGAAATTTCATTTAACAACTACACTGAGTACATTAACTCAAGGGTATATAACGTTCCCATGAAATCAAAAGAGAAGTTACTTAATACAGCTTCAGGAATTTCATCAAAAACAACAAAATCATGAGAGGCTTCTATTCCCATTTTTGCTAAAGCATCAGCACATGTATTTGCTTCACGGTAGATGTGATGAACTCTGTCCACTCCCAACTATTGCATCAATCTCCTGCAAGAAGAGATAAGGGTTGAATGAGTATGAGTATCAATAACACCTTCATTGACATACTTGGTCACTATTTCTGAGTCTGATTCAACCATAAGATTTGAATAGCCTCTTTTGGTAGCCAGAACAAGACCATCCTGTAGCCCCCAGAGTTCTGCCCCCACACTGGTAGTAACACCAACTCTTCTAGAGTATCCATAGATCTAGTTTCTTATAGAATCTTTGATGATTCCCCCCTCGCTAGCCTTTCCAGACTTCCTTTTGCTGCCCCATCTGAGTTCAGTTTATAAAACGGTGGTGGTGGTGGATTCCATCCCACATTAATTTGTGTAGTCCTTTTAGTTGATTTGGCTGGGTTCATGATTGTCCAATATTCCTGAACACTTCTTCTCAGGTTGCTCATCCAAGCATATGAGTTAACAGCAACATCACTGAAAACTCTCTTGTTCCTTTCCAACCATATGTGCCATATCCCAAATGAGAACATAACATTCCATGGAATTTTTTTCATTAAGTACAAGTGGAAATTTTGCATGGCAGTTGACTATAATCCATTTCTCCAATTCAAGATTAAAGGAGGCACGAATTTCATCAAATTCCAACATTTTCTCACAAATCAATCGCAATTTTACAATCCCTTAAGCAATGTATA
Organism: Heritiera littoralis; assembly: GCA_031772115.1. NCBI lineage: Eukaryota > Viridiplantae > Streptophyta > Magnoliopsida > Malvales > Malvaceae > Heritiera > Heritiera littoralis. The sequence goes on along the minus strand of JAPDPK010000095.1, from coordinate 409,586 downwards.
ATTGATTCCTCTTCTTCATTACACCTTGGACATGTAGGATTGACTGATAATCCTCTTTCCATTTGTAACATCCCGTTACCACATCTTGCACGTATTTCTATACAACTTTACCGGTTGGGCTGTCTGCGATGCCATTACCACTTAACAATGATAGTAATAAATGATAAACATTTATTCAACAAATACGAAATAGAAAATTCTTTTTCACTATTCCTTACATATGACATCCCCTATTGACTTAATTCACTTAAGTAGTACTGTATACTTATGTCTGAAATGTAAAAGAGAAGAGACTGTACCTGTCATATTTAACATACTTTGCCCCAGTGCTATATAAGTTGTTATAACCATCTTGGAGCTAATCCTCTTACTCCGTGTCTTTTATCTGTGGAGTTAAAATAAAGGGGTGAGCGATTCATACGCTCAGTAAAGGAAACATATGCTGCTTTATAAAAACCAAAATCATATACCACCAAATATATATTTTTCCTAAAATCATAACAAATAGGAAAACAGTGGGTATGGTAAGCAACACTCTCAATGCACCTTTCAAACCACTGGTTAAACAGTTTACTTTAAAATGTAGTACATAGTAAATAGGATTCAATAAATCATCTCAACAAACAGAAATCAACAGGTTGAGACTAGGTATCATCATGCTATCATCGTTCCCCCTCCCCCTTACGAGAACGGAATAATTATCCCAAAAAGGGATGTAGTAGATCTACGGCCACAATCTCTAGGTGGTCTCGGGTCCACTTGCCAAGTGACCTCGAGACCGCTGATGACTTGGCGGGTCCATCAGCCCTGTGACGCCCTGAGGTACACTCATTGGTCCATTGACCGAGCCACCGCCCCAGGTGGGTCACGCAACTACATGAATAATAATGCATGAATTTAGGGCCTAAAGTCTCAAAAATCACTTTATATTTCATGAAAACCTTTAAAGGATTCTCTCACCCATATTATCATTTACTCAAATGATTTAATTCCCAAAAAGGTTTAGGCTTTCTGTTTACAAAACACCTTGAAAACCTTTAAAATCTCAACGTTTAAAACCTGCTCGCCCATGGTTAGCTCGCCCAACATGGCTCGCCCATGACAACTCGCCCAGTGAGGTGAACCTTAGTCCGCCCGCCAACCTTTGTTTTTTTAAGACAACAAGCAAAACTGGCTCGCCCTTAATGGCTCGCCCATTACTCAATTCGCCCAAAAGGGTTTATATTTTCTATTTTCAAAGATATTAAAATTAGTTTATTTTTCAATTAAGAAACCTTGGAAACGTGAAACCTGTTCGCCATAGTCAGCTCGCCCATTTGGCTCGCCCATGGTCAATCATTAGTGGGGACATAGTATTCACCCGCCACATAGCTTTTCAAAACAAGGCAAATTGGTTCGCCCTTAGCGGCTCGTCCAAAAGAATATAAAGGGCTTCGCCCATCATGGCTTCCCGCCTTTTTATTTAAAACAAAGTTTGTAACATCCCAAATCCACAAAATTTCACTCACTTACCGGTTGGGCTGTTTGTGATGCTTATCAACTCCTATCACTTTCATACGAATTATTAAATTATTACCTTAAGAGGTATATACATTCCCTTTATTTTAGAGTAGTACTGTACCATCTTACTGAATATACAAAAGAATATAACATACCTTCGATATCAGATCTCTGTAAGGTAATTTTCTTTGCTCGAACTCTTGATAATCTGTGGAGTGGAAAATAGGAGTGAGCGATAACGTGCTTAGTAAGGAAGGTGTATGCTGCTTTATAAATTAACAGTTATCCTCCCCAAAAACAATTTAATAATCAACTTTATTTAAACAGGGTTTCGTAAACCCTTTTCAGTAAACAAAGACCAATAAATTGAGACTAGGCAATAAATAAATCATGCTCTGTTCCTTTAGGAACATAAGTCGTCCGCTTTTGGGGTGCACCCGTAGGCCACCGCCCCTCACGGCTATCTCAGCTAGATCTATGGCCATAATCTATAGATGGTCCTCGGGTCCACTTGCCAAGTGACCTCGAGACCGTTGCCAAGTGACCTCGAGACCGCTGATGACTTGGCGGGTCCATCAACCTTGTGACGCCCTGAGGTGCACCCATGGGTCCATCAACCCAGCCGCCACCGCCCCAGGTAGGTCACGTAATTATATGAATGGTAATGCATGAACTCAGAGCCTAAAGTCTCAAAATCTTATTTATAAATATATTAAAAACAGCTCATTTTCACCCATTTACGCATGAGAAAATATGGGTTGAATTGGCTTGCCAGGGTTAGCTCGCCCATAGTGGCTCGCTCATAATAGTTCGCCCGTCGGGGTGAACAAGTACTCGCCCGCCATTTTAAAACAAATAGACTGGCTCGCCCGAAACGGCTCGCCCATTATGGCGTTTTCCATGGTCAACAAGTCCACAATCAATTCTCCTCAAAAGGTTTATATTTTCTATTTTCCAATTAGTAAAACGTCTCATTTTTCGTATAAGAAAATAAACTTTAAACATGTTCGCCACGGTCACCTCTCACGGCTCGCCCATGACTAACTCGACAAGGCGGTGAATTAGTCGATTCCGCCAATTAGCCTTTCGAAACACAAGTATGGCTCGTTGATAACGGTTCGCCCGCCTTATATTTAAAACATGAGTCGCCCCCCCCCCCCCCAACACATTAAAAGGGTTCGCCCAACTTTGGCTTACCAGGATTTCTCTTTAAAACAAGGGCACTCTCCCAGTTCTCATAAAAGAGAGCTCGCCACTTGGCTCGCCCGAGTTTCTGCCTAGAACAAAGCTACTCGCCCGACAAAACAACATATGGCGGCTTGTAGCTCGACCAATTCACACCCATTATCACAACAATTATCAAACCAATGCATGTCAGAAAACAAAACATTTATCTCAATATTTTCATAAAATTTACTCCACAGGACATGCATTCATATCACACACATCTCCCTCACCTCGTCTGACGAAGCCTTGCTTTTTGCCCGCCTTCCTCAATTCCCGTCTGCAAAATTTTATTAATCCATTAATGTTCCTTTTTCGAATATTTCCCAAAACTATTTATATTTTCGTAATACTTGTGACACTTTGGCGAGACCCAGTTCGCCCTTCGCCACATAGCTCGCCTTCCGTTAGCTTCTTATTCATGGGAGTTCGCCCAACTTAGGAGCTCAACTCGCCATGTTTATCAATTCAGTTTGCCATTCGTGTCTTTTCATTCATAAATGGGCTCGCCCATGAGTTGGATAACGCTTGGCGACCTCCTTATCTCCTACTCGCCTCATTGGCGATCATCAACATTTCACATGGGCGATCTCTATGATCACCCTTCTCTCCGTCTGGCGAACATAGGTTCTCGCCTAGTCATGTATTGCATTGTACTCGCCTCACCCTTTGGGCGAATACTCCTTGCTTGCCTTTTTATTTTTCTTAGTCATTTCTATCTAATTTCTTATATATTCTTGCAAGATTTTAACTAAAACTAAGCTATATCTATGTTCATTACGTTATAACCATAGAAATATACCATCCTTTATCAAGATAACATAGTAATATGGAAGCTCACCTCAACTGAGTTGCACTTCCTGGAGCAGAGTGCTTTTCTGCCTCACTTAGCTTTAGTTTGCTTGTTCCTTAGTTCTTCAACATTAGAGGAAAGGTTTGGCTAACTAAAAATGAAGTTTTCATGGCTTATATATGGAGAGAAACGGGAGGACTGTATGTGAGCTTGAAATGAAATTAGACTGGCGATGAGTTTCTGGAGAAGGTGAAATTGCTACGTTGGCTCTTTTTCTCACATATTCCTCCTTATATAGCCAAGTAAATCTTGTTAGAATCAACCACCTGTTTCCTTATCCTGTTTTCTTCATCATTACATGCATTAAAAACTGAAGAAACTGCAGCAAAAAGGAATGGTGTAATGTCTTTACTAAAATCCCGTTTTTTTGACTAATCTCACTTGTCATTTATTGCTTAGTCCCATAGTCAAAACAAGCAAGTGGCGAGAAATCCACTGCCGCCCCTTTCTTTGACTTTTCTATCTTCCTTTTCTTCTCTTTTCTTCGCCCATTCCTCTTCCAGCCAACGTTGATTGGCTATCTCCTCATCCTTCCCAGTCCACGCCACTGCCAGCCAATGTTTATTGGCTTTCCTTTCACTCTTTTCTCCATTTGTCTGACAGTCATTACTCTTCATTAAATGCTTTCATACCTTAAATAAATAATTAAATCCCATCTATTCTTTATACACCATACGTACATTATAACATAAAATGAAAAGTGGAAATTCACATTCAATGATTCTTTAATTTTACTAAAAAAATTAATTTCCACTATCGATAATGTACACATACGATATACAGTATAATAAAAATTCGGATTTTACATTTCTCCCCACCTTAAGAAATTTGGTCCTCCAAATTTAACTTGGACCTGTCACTGAAAAAGCTCTGGATACCTCTCATGCATAAGGCTCTTTAACTCCCAAGTAGCCTCCTCCTCGTTATGATACTGCCAGAGCACTTTAACCAAAGGAATTGTCTTAGATCGCAACACCTTATCTTTCCTATCCAGGATCCGTATTGGTTTCTCAACGTCACTCATATCTTCTTTGATCTCCAATGGCTCGTGTCGAATCACATCAGAAGGATCTGGATGGTACTTTCTCAACATCGAGATATGGAACACATTATGCACTCCTGACAACTCTGGTGGTAGTGCTAATCGATATGCCACATCTCCTACGCAATCTAAGATCTCATCCGGCCCAATGTATCGAGGACTCAACTTTCCTCTTTTCCCGAATCTCATTATACCCTTAGACGGTGAAACTTTTAAAAACACATAATCACCCTCTACAAACTCCAATGGTCGGCGTCTAGTATCTGCATAACTCTTCTGCCGACTCTGAGCCATTTTGAGCCTCTCACAAATCATCCGTACATCACGAGAAGCCTGCTCGACCAAATCGAGAGCTAACAGTTTACAGTCTCCAACTTCTTCCCATGCTATCAGGGATCTGCATCGTCTGCCATACAAGGCCTCATACGGTGCCATGCCGATACTCGTATGAAAACTATTATTATAAGCAAACTCTGCTAAGGGTAAGTGATCATCCCATGAGCCTCTAAAATCCAATGCACACGCTCTCAACATATCCTCGAGCGTTTGTAGTACGCTCGGACTGTCCATCAGTCTGTGGATGAAAAGCGGTGCTAAAACTCAACTGGGATCCCATAGCCTCCTGAAATCTCTCCCAAAAATGAGAGGTGAAGCGAGAGTCCCTATCAGAGGTAATACTCACTGGGACACCATGTAACTTCACTATCTCCCTGACATACAATTCGGCCAAGGCACTAACTGAATCCGTAGATTTCATGGCTAAGAAATGAGCAGACTTAGTCAATCTGTCGACTATCACCCAAATAGCATCATACCCTTTTCGGGTCCGTGGTAATCCCATAATAAAATCCATAGTTACATGCTCCCACTTCCACGTAGGAATCGATAATGGTCGAAGCATACCTGTCGGCTTCTGATGCTCAATCTTAATCTGCTGGCATGTTAGACATCTAGTAACAAAATCTGCGATGTCCTTTTTCATCTTAGGCCACCAATACACTTTCCGGAGATTCTGGTACATCTTAGTACTACCCGGATGTAATGTGTATCTAGATGTATGGGCCTCTGATAAAATCAAATCTCGAATCTATCGATCACCGGGAACACATATTCGATCTTTGAACCTCAGTATTCCATCGGTGCCAATCTCAAAATCTGACATAACTCCCATCTGAATCTGACTGGTCACCCCAATGCAATAATCATCCCTCCTCTGAACTTCTCTGATTCGCTCCATCAAATCCGGCTCTATACGAAAATTAACCGTGAATCCATACTAGTTAGAGGAAACAACTGTCAAACTGAGGTTAGAGAACTGCTTTATCAAATCATGCTCCCTGATCATCATGTAAGATATCATGCCAACATGTTTGCGGCTCAGTGCATCTGCTACTACATTAGCTTTACCTGGGTGATACAAAATCTCACAATCATAATTTTTTAGTAGTTCCATCCACCGTCTCTGCCTCAAATTCAACTCTCTCTGTGAGAATATATACTTCAGACTCTTATGGTCTGTATATATCTGAAATTTCTCCCTGTACAAGTAATGTCGCCATATCTTCAGTGCAAACACTACCGCGGCTAACTCCAAATCATGTGTCGGGTAATTCCTCTCATGGTCCTTCAACTGTCGAGAACCATAGGCTATAACCCGGCCATGCTGCATGAGCACACACCCTAAACCTTGAGCGGATGCATTAGTATATACCATAAATCCACCTGATCCGTTAGGAAGGGCTAATACGGGGGCACTAGTCAGTCTCTTCTTAAGCTCACCAAAACTACGCTCACACGCATCATTCCACTCAAACTTTACATCCTTACGTGTGAGTCGTGTCAATGGAGTAGCAAGCTAAGAAAATCCCTACACAAATCTGCGATAATATCCGGCAAGACCCAAGAAACTCCGTTTCTCGGTAACTGTGTTAGGCCTCTCCCACTGAACAATGGCTTCTATCTTGGACGGATCAACTGATACCCCGTCCTTCGATACTACATGTCCAAGAAATGTAATATGGTCAAGCCAGAACTCGCATTTACTAAGCTTAGCATACAACTTTCGCTCTCTGAGGGTCTATAGAACAATCTGCAAATGCTGCTCGTGCTCCTCTGGAGTCTTAGAATAAATCAGAATGTCATCTATAAATACTATGACAAACTTATCCAGAAAAGGATGAAACACTTCATTCATCAGACTCATAAAAGCTGCAGGGGCATTTGTCAACCCAAAAGGCATCACTAGGAACTCATAGTGGCCATAGCGAGTTCGAAATGCTGTCTTATGCACATCCGACCCCTTAATCTTCAACTGGTGATAGCCTGATCGTAGGTCTATCTTGGAAAACACCTGTGCACCCCTGAGCTGATCAAACAGATCATCAATCCGAGGTAGTGGATACTTATTCTTAACGGTAGCCCGATTCAACATCCGATAATCTATACACAACCGGAGACTACCATCCTTTTTTCGAACAAATAATACTGGAGCTCCCCACGGTGACACACTGGGACGTATAAATCCCTTATCTAGTAACTCCTGGAGCTGCTTCTTGAGCTCATCTAACTCTGTCAGTGCCATCCGATATGGGGGTCTAGAAATTGGCTCCGTACCAGGTACCAACTCGCTCATAAACTCCGTCTCTCGATCCGGTGGTAACCCTGGTAAATCTTCTGGAAAAACATCCGAGAAGTCCTTGACCATAGGGATCTCTTGGATCTTGGGATGTTTCTTCTCTACATCCTCCACACTAGCAATATATCCTTCATAAATATTCATACACAACCATAATTTCAGTACATATGTCATCTCATAACATAATTTCTCATACTTTTTATTAATTTACAATAACTTTACAATGTACTTTTCGGGATGAGAGAAGGTAATAAACTTAGTATTACAATCCAAACTAACATGGTTTGTAGCTAACCAATCCATTCCTAAAATGATATCAAAATCATAAATATTCAGCAAAATTAGGTTAGCTGTCATAACCTTCTCTCCTATAGTCAATTTACAACCCCTGTATATAATATCCGTCCTCTGGAAGTCATTAAAAGGAGTTTTCACTTGCAAAGTATACTCTAACAACTCCGGCTCTACTGGGGTCCTGTTGGCATATGCAGGCGATAAGAATGAATGGGTAGAACCCGGATCAATTAAGGCAATTACGGGAATATCAAAAAGATAAACCTTATCTGTAATCACATCGATAGAGGCGTCGGCAGTCTCATGATCCAATCCGTACACCCGATCCTGAGTCACAACCTTTTTACCCTTCTCTACAGCTGTCGCCAGCCTAGGCTGTGAGGGTGTCGCTTTCTCTGGCTTACTTTGAGCTGCCGGGGCCCTTATCGGGGGTAATGTAGGAGGCCTAGTAGAAGCAGTTGACTCTCTGATCATCGGGCAATCCTTAATAAAGTGTCCCGTCTGTCCACATGTAAAACATGCCCCAGACATTAAAGGACAAGGGCGCGATCCATGCGACCTTCCACAGTGTCTACATAAGGGCGCAACACTTCTCTGTGTAGTAGTAGGGCCACTGGCAGGAGTAGAAACTGCTGTTCTATCAAATCTGCCCTCTGAAATCTGTATGCCTGTAGATCTAGTCCTCTTAGACTGCTCTCTACCTGGTCCGTCCTCTATAAACCTCTTGGCCTTTCCCTTTGTTTTACCTTTACTCTTGCTACTGAAATCGAGCTGGAACTGCTCATAGTCCCGCTCACATAACTGAGCCCGTTTAACTATCTCATCATAAGTCTGTATATCAAATGGGGCTAGCTTCACTCTGATGGATGGCCTCAAACCAGCCCTAAACCTCGAAATCTTATATCTGGTGTTCGCACTAGTTTGAGGATCAAAACGGCTCAATGTAGTAAATTTGGCCTCATACTCGGCCATTGATATACTGCTCTGCACTAAATCCATAAATTCCTGCTGTAATTTTTTCCTGAGCAGTGTCAGGAATATACTGTCTCCTAAAAGCTTCCACAAACATATCCCAGGACAGATCTTGATGTTGTGCAAATAATACTGTCTGAGTGGCCTTTCACCAATGTCTTGCATCATCTGCCAACTGGAATACTGCTATGCCAACTTTCTCTGTCTCTGTACACCTCATAATTTGAAGTAATCTATCAATCTCTATAACCCACTGCTCAGCCACCAATGGATCCCTAGTACCTTTAAACTTAGGTGGATCCAATTTTTTAAATGATTTCACCAATGCCACATTATAATATGACTCTGCATTTCGTGGCGGTTGGATCAATGGCTGTGGTGGAGCTACCTGTGGCTGAGGTGCCGGTGGTGGAATAGGCTCAGGCTTAAGCAAAACTGGTACCGACTGTGGCGGTACTGGCTCCTTTATTGGGGCTGCGGGAGCTGTGGCTCTCTCCCTCTTTGCCCTATCTGCGGCTCTATCTGCCTGGTACATAGCCATAAAATCGGCTACCAACCTCTCTACTTGGTTCACACGAGCATCAATGCTCTCTAACTGTAGAGGACGTGGAGGTCTTGGGGTAGGTTCCGACATCTGTGGTTCCGGAGTCTGTGCCGCCCTACCTCGACCTATACCTCTCACTGAGTGCATCCTCTTTCTTCCACTCATATCTGTACCACAGAGATCGTTTATCACTTATCAACAGTACATCAATTATATATTCAGATTGTACAGTACTATAGAGAATGTATACCATTTACTTTAAGCATCACTAACATCCGACCAACCCTGCTCTGATACCATTAAATCTGTAACATCCCAAATCCACAAAATTTCACTCACTTACCGGTTGGGCTGTTTGTGATGCTTATCAACTCCTATCACTTTCATACGAATTATTAAATTATTACCTTAAGAGGTATATACATTCCCTTTATTTTAGAGTAGTATTGTACCATCTTACTGAATATACAAAAGAATATAACATAACTTCGATATCAGATCTCTGTAAGGTAATTCTCTTTGCCCGAACTCTTGATAATCTGTGGAGTGTAAAATAGGGAGTGAGCGATAACGTGCTCAGTAAGGAAGGTGTATGCTGCTTTATAAATTAACAGTTATCCTCCCCAAAAACAATTTAATAATCAACTTTAAACAGGGTTCCGTAAACCCTTTTCAATAAACAAAGACCAATAAATTGAGACTAGGCAATAAATAAATCATGCTCTGTTCCTTTAGGAACATAAGTCGTCCGCTTTTGGGGTGCACCCGTAGGCCACCGCCCCTCACGGCTATCTCAGCTAGATCTATGGCCATAATCTATAGATGGTCCTCGGGTCCACTTGCCAAGTGACCTCGAGACCGCTAATGACTTGGCGGGTCCATCAGCCTTGTGATGCCCTGAGGTGCACCCGTGGGTCCATCAACCCAAGCCACCGCCCCAGGTAGGTCACGCAATTATATGAATGGTAATGCATGAACTTAGAGCCTAAAGTCTCAAAATCTTATTTATAAATATATTAAAAACAGCTCATTTTCACCCATTTACGCATGAGAAAATATGGGTTGAATTGGCTCGCTAGGGTCAGCTCGCCCATAGTGGCTTGTTCATAATCAGTTCGCCCGTCGGGGTGAACAAGTACTCGCCCGCCATTTTAAAACAAATAGACTGGCTCGCCCGAAACGGCTCGCCCATTATGGCGTTTTCCATGGTCAACTCGTCCACAATCAATTCTCCTCAAAAGGTTTATATTTTCTATTTTCCAATTAGTAAAACGTCTCATTTTTCATATAAGAAAATAAACTTTAAACATGTTCGCCACGGTCACCCGTCACGGCTCGCCCATGACTAACTCGACAAGGCAGCGAATTAGTATTCGCCCGCCAATTAGCCTTTCGAAACACAAGTATGGCTCGTTTATAACGGTTCGCCCGCCTTATATTTAAAACATGAGTCGCCCCCCCCCCAACACATTAAAAAGGGTTCGCCCAACTTTGGCTTACCCAGATTTCTCTTTAAAACAAGGGCACTCGCCCAGTTCTCATAAAAGAGAGCTCGCCACTTGGCTCGCCCGAGTTTCTGCCTAGAACAAAGCTACTCGCCCGACAAAACAACATATGGCGGCTTGTAGCTCGCCCAATTCACACCCATTATCACAACAATTATCAAACCAATGCATGTCAGAAAACAAAACATTTATCTCAATATTTTTATAAAATTTACTCCACAGGACATGCATTCATATCACACACATCTCCCTTACCTCGTCTAATGAAGCCTTGCTTTTCCCGCCTTCCTCAATTCCCGTCTGCAAAATTTTATTAATCCATTAATGTTCCTTTTTCGAATATTTCCCAAAACTATTTATATTTTCCTAATACTTGTGACACTTTGGCGAGACCCAGTTCGCCCTTCGCCACATAGCTCGCCTTCCGTTAGCTTCTTATTCATGGGAGTTCGCCCAACTTAGGAGCTCAACTCGCCATGTTTATCAATTCAGTTTGCCATTCGTGGCTTTTCATTCATAAATGGGCTCGCCCATGAGTTGGATAACGCTTGGCGACCTCCTTATCTCCTACTCGCCTCATTGGCGATCATCAACATTTCACATGGGCGATCTCTATGATCACCCTTCTCTCCGTCTGGCGAACATAGGTTCTCGCCTAGTCATGTATTGCATTGTACTCGCCTCACCCTTTGGGCGAATACTCCTTGCTTGCCTTTTTATTTTTCTTAGTCATTTCCATCTAATTTCTTATATATTCTTGCAAGATTTTAACTAAAACTAAGCTATAATTATGTTCATTACATTATAACCATAGAAATATACCATCCTTTATCAAGATAACATAGTAATATGGAAGCTCACCTCAACTGAGTTGCACTTCCTGGAGCAGAGTGCTTTTCTGCCTCACTTAGCTTTAGTTTGCTTGCTCCTTAGTTCTTCAACATTGGAGGAAAGGTTTGGCTTACTAAAAATGAAGTTTTCATGGCTTATATATGGGAGAAACGGGAGGACTGTATGTGAGCTTGAAATGAAATTAGACTGGCGATGGGTTTCTGGAGAAGATGAAATTGCTACGTTGGCTCTTCTTCTCACATATTCCTCCTTCATAGCCAAGTAAATCTTGTTAGAATCAACCACCTATTTCCTTATCCTGTTTTCTTCATCATTACATGCATTAAAAACTGAAGAAACTGCAGCAAAAAGGAACGGTGTAAAGTCTTTACTAAAATCCCGTTTTTTTGACTAATCTCACTTGTCATTTATTGCTTAGTCCCATAGTCAAAACAAGCAAGTGGCGAGAAGTCCACTGCCGCCCCTTTCCTTGACTTTTCTATCTTCTTTTTCTTCTCTTTTCTTCGCCTATTCCTCTTCCAGCCAACGTTGATTGGCTATCTCCTCATCCTTCCCAGTCCACGCCACTACCAGCCAATGTTTATTGGCTTTCCTTTCACTCTTTTCTCCATTTGCCTGACAGTCATTACTCTTCATTAAATGCTTTCATACCTTAAATAAATAATTAAATCCCATCTATTCTTTATACACCATACGTACATTATAACATAAAATGAAAAGTGGAAATTCACATTCAATGATTCTTTAATTTTACTAAAAAAATTAATTTCCACTATCGATAATGTACACATACGATATACAGTATAATAAAAATTTGGATTTTACAAAGTTACTCGCCCAGATAACATAAAAGGGCTCTTCACCCAAATGTCATAAAAAGTTAGATCGCCCGCCAAACTATTTCACCCAGAAACATTACAAGGGTCGGCTTAGTGGCTCGCCCAGTATCAAATAGATTTCGCAAGCAATGCATGTCAGAAAACAAAACATTTATCTCAATATTTTCATAAGATTTACTGCACAGGACATGCATCACTTCACACACATCTCCCTTACCTGGTTCAACGAAGCCTTGCTTCCTTCTCGCCTTCCAAATCGTATTCATCGAGTTCATAATTCCCGGCTGCAAATAATTTATAAATTCTATTAATATTATCATTTCATATCACTTGGCGAGATTGAGATAAATCAAATGACTACTCGCCCAACAAAGCTCTAACTAGCTCACCCTACCGAGCTCGCCATTTACTAAATGGATTACACGTGGGAGCTTGCCCACATTCAACTCGCCAAGCCTTTACTGGCTTAAATGTGGGAGTTCGCCCACATTTCTACTTGCCCAATGCCTTATGCATTTGAGCTCGCCACACATGGCCTTCTACTCAGAGGTGAGCTCGCCCATGAATTCACTATCGTTGGGCGACCCCGCCCATTTGAACAAAACTTTGTGCTTGGCGAGTTCCTTGTTATCTAGTCGCCTCATTGGCGGTTACTAATTTTCATCATTGGCGATCACAATAGTTGCCATTCTCGTCACTTATTCCATTATTTTCCTTGTTTTCTTATTCTCTAAGGATCTAACAAGAAAACAAGACTGTATCTATGTTTTTACTTTATAAAGCATAGAAATCTATCATTGAGCATCAAGAACACCTCACAAATATGAAACTCACCTCAACCAACTGCACTTCCAGAGCAGAATTCTTTCTGTCTCCTATTAGCCTCACTTTGCTTCTTCCTTTAATTCATCAACGATGGAGGAAAGTTTTTGCAAATAGATTTTCTTATTTGGCTAACGTAAGGATGAAGCTCAGTAAATCAAGCATGATAGAACTGGATGAAGTCAGAACATAAATTTGCAGGAGGATGGTTTTCGTGAAGAGAATGAAGTTTGCTAAATCTGTTTTCCTCAAGCATTTCTTCTTATATAGCCATGCTAAACCAATCCAAAGCTACCGCCTGTCCTTTATCCTGTTTCTTTCATCCTTTTTCACGTCTTTCATGCATTTAACGCATGAAGAAAAACTGCAGCACAAGTGGCGTGAAAGTCCTCCTTCCACACTCCATTTTCTGCTTCTATTGACTTTGTTTTCCTTCTCAACCAATAAGGTTAATTCCTTACTGACTTTAACATCTTCTCCATTAATTGTCTTCAACCATACGACTTACAAAGTCAATTTTGGCTGTACACATGTTTTGAATCTATTTTCATTTTGTCCACAAGTGTGGATTTGAGTTCGCCCCATCATTTTGGAGACCTCAGCTCATCAACTCACTTTCAGTTCGCCAACATTCACAGCTTGCCTGTGTTCATCGCCACTTTGTCTTTATTCTAACTTAAGATTGGTGATTACTCCTGCATTGTTGGCGATCACCAGGTTTGATCTATTAGCCCACTTGCTATCATAAAACCTTCTCAATCCAATGGGCGATCACAAGTCTTCGCCCAGTTCGGCTATCATCTTAAGCAACTAACTTGGCGAACACACCTATTCGCCCACGCCATAATCTATTGGCGATCACATAATTAACTTGCTCGCCCTTTGGCGAGCCGTTCCTTCATGGTACTCGCCCGTCAATTATTTCACCGAAATTGCTCCTTTTTACATCTCAAGTTAAGGAGCTTTTTACCCAAGTGGAAATCAATATTCATTATTTATTTAATTTTCCATTATCAATTTTACAAAATTAGACTCTACAGTAGTGTAGAATCGGATCTTACACCATTAGAGCAAGTTTGGTTAAAATTTTTTTATGAGTACATAGCCAGAGGAAATTATTAATTTTTGGAAGTGTATTAAGTTTCCATATCCTTTCGCATTTATATTTCTCCTTACCTATCTCAATTTCTTTTGCAATGTTGTAGGCTGATGTTAAAGAGAATTTACCCTCACTGGTGCCATCCCAGCTTATGTTATCTTGTTTTTGTCCCTCACGTTGAACATGAATAGCAAGGATCCTCTGTTTAATTTCCTCAAGAATCACATTACTCAATCCATCCCAGTTCTTTCATTGACTAACAGGTTATTATCTTGAGGTAACCATGGTCCATAAATGATTTTGTTCAAGGGACCTAGGCCAGTCCAATTGTCTTCCCAGAAAAGAGTTCGGGCACCATTACCTATAATCCATCTATTTCCCTTCTGTAATATATTGTTTCCTTTCCTCATACCAGTTCAAACAGATGAGCAAATTCTGGTTCTGAATTCTCCATTTTTCATGTATTTATTTCTAATAATTTTAACCCAAAAATTATCATCTTCTACCATTAGTCTCCATCCTAGCTTTGCCATATTAGCTTCATTGAGGATTTTTAAATCTTTGATTCCTAAACCTCCTTTTGATCTAGGTTTGGTGATTGTGTCCCAATTAATCAGGTGTATTTTCTTCTTTTCAGAGTTTGATCCCCAAAGAAAATTCCTAGAAATGCGGTTTAGCTCCTCACAAATACTAACTGGTAAGTAAGTACCTTGCATGTAGTACATGGGAATGGCCCCTAACACTGACTTAATCAGTGTAGTTCTCCCAGCCATTGACAGAAGGTTTGCCTTCCACCATGTCAGTTTTTGTCTAACTTTCTCAATAATAAACCTAAAAACTGAGGTTTTCCTTTTCTTGGAAATATTAAACCCAAGGTATTTGCCTAAACTATCAGAATATCTAATTTGGAGTATTCTACTTAACTCTCCTTTGATATGTGGAGGTAAGTTCCGTGAGAACAGAACAGATGACTTATCTAAGTTAATAGATTGCCCTGAAATTTCACAAAATTCTCTAAGCACTTCTTTCATTTTCCTGCATGTATTTTTGGTGGCTTTACCTAACAACATGAGGTCATCTGCAAAGAAAAGCTGTGAGAGATTTGGTCCTCTTTTAGATAGTTTTATTTGTTCCCATGACCCAACCTCACAAGCTTTTTGAATCTTGATGGATAGATTTTCCAAACAAAGGATGAAAATGTAGGGTGACAGTGGATCCCCCTGCCTTAATCCTCTTGAAGGAACAATTTTCCCACTTTGTTCCCCATTCACAAGAATAGTCATTGTAACTGTAGTAATACATGACATTATAAGTTTAATGAGATTTGGAGGAAAGCAGAAAAAATTAAGCACTCTATAGATAAAACCTTACTCCATTTTGTCATAGGTTTTTTCTAAATCAATTTTTGCTAGCATGAAGCCACCTCTACCTTTCTTTTTGTTAAATGTATGAACTATTTCTTGTGCTATGATAGCATTATCTTGTGGTTTTCTCCCTGCAATAAAACTTGCTTGTAAAGGGTTAATGATGCGTGCCAAGGTAGGTCGATCCTATTGACAATAGACAGACTCATTTAGACATTGTTCACTTAGAACAATTAATTTCCACTTAATAAGAGCATTCATTATAGCAAGAGAATATCATTCAATATCATTTTGAATGGATGTTTCATTTACTATTTATCCTTAGTTTGAATAAATCTGTTATTCTTCTTGTAATTTGTTTCCATGCAATCTTCTTGTCACATTGCTATTTGTAGCTTCAAATTTTAATGAAAAAATACTGGCCTTTTCATTTTTTTACTCGTGAGTATATATAACTTTTAAAAATATTACTTGTAAAATGAGAGATTTAAATTGAACTTTTTTTAGTAAGAGGAGTAAAATGATACAAGTGTAGGAGTGTAATTGAACCGCGTCGAGACAATTTAGTACTAGGTTCGTGTGATAACTGCAAATTTTCCATTTATTGGAAATTATAAATATTAGAGAAAATAAATAAGAGGAAATAAAATTTGCGAGAACGGGATATTGGTGAAAATCCCGAGAATTAAGGAAGTGAAAGAATCGAAAAAAATTGTTGTAAAGGAAATTAAAGTGGAAGTGAAAATAAAAAATAATAGGGAGAGGAAAAGAATTAAATTGGATAAATCAAAATCCAAATTAAATAAGGAAAACGAGAAATGAAAATAAAATATGTTTATATAATTTCAAATTTTATATAAGTGTATTTTATACAAATACGTATGTATTTAAAATACTATATGGTATATTTTAATATACGTTGGTGTGTATATATATAAACTATTTCATGAATTTAATTAATACATATATATAATATATAAACATAATATTTTATGTATATATAAATATATATATACATACATATATAGAAAATGTAAATGTTATTTTATATTAAAGTTTATAGGTATATATATATTCTATTATAACATTTATATAATTCTATATATAAATGTTATTTATTCTAAAGTATATAAATATAAATATATATATACTAGATATATATATTTTGTAATGTACAATATATATAATCTATATATAATATATATTGTATTACAATATATATGAAATAATAATATATGTATAATACATAGTATATATTATATGTATAAATTATATGACATAATATATAATATATAGTATGTATATACTAAAAATAGAAAGAGAACAAAAATAGAAAGGGAAATAAAACAGAAAAAAAAAAGGAAAGGAGAAAATCGGGGAGGAACCCCGACCCCTCCTGCCAGACCGCCGGTGGCGGAGCTGCCACCGCCGGCGAGGGGAAAAGGAAGGCGGGACGCCACCGGCCAGAGAAAAGAAGGAAGCTACCGGCGGCGTGAAGAAACGGAACGGGGTCGACGAAAAACGAAGCAAAAGCCGGAGGAAAAGGAAAATGCCGACGGCGGTGCCGGCCGAATCGGTGGCTGCCACCACCACCAAAGCTTCACCGGAGGAAGAGGAAGCTGATGGAAGCCACCGGTGACGCAATGGACGGCGGAGGAACGCCGGCGAAGAGGAAGAAGAACCGAGGCAAAACCGCCTCGATTCGCCGCCGTGCCACCGATCCAGGGCAAACGGAGGGCACCGGCAAGTTCGTCGTGCAGCCGGCCAGCTGAGGGACGCCCGAACCGCCGGAGAACCGGCCGCCGGCGAGGAACCGGCGAGGAAAGAAGCTGGACCGGTCTGAACCGGTCTGACCGGGAAAGGAAGAAGAAAAAAGAAAAGAAAAAGAAAAGAAAAAGAAAAAAAAAAGAAAAAGAAAAAGAAAAAGAAAAGAAAGAAAGAAAAGAAAAAGAGGAAAAAGGAAGAAAAAGGAAGAAAAAGAGGAAAAAGGAAAATTTCGGGAATTCGGAAAATTTCCGGAAATTCGACAACCCGGGATTTTACAAATTCGGTAAGAAATTTCCCGAGAATTTAATTTTAGAAAAAAATTAAATAAATTATGAAAAATTCTAAAAATTAGAATTTTAATTCCAGAAATTATTTTCAGCAATCGAGATAAGGAATCGGGAGAAATGGAGCGCGGGCGCGATCGATAAGCGGAAGTCGCCGACCCGGAAAAAGGTAAGGGATGCATGTGCAGCACTGTAAGGATACTCAGTCTGCATAATTTAATTTAAAATATTTTATGCAATTATTTTATGAAAATTATTATGATGCATGAATTGCTGAAATTAATTTGAGAAGAAGTACTGGCTGAAAGATTTTAAACTGTATTTTCCGTGCAGGAGGTTAGTGAATCGGCAGCCGTTATGCTGCCGAAAATTTTAGAAAAACTTTATAAAATCATATTAAATGATTTATTTCCGAATTTCGATAGTAAATCACGAGACATGAGGAAATTTCTAAATTTCATAAAATATGAATATAATGAGATGGAACTTTAGAATATTCATGTATTCGAGAATGGTGATAATGAAATCACCGAAAATTCTCGAAATAGATAAATTACACGAATTACGAGACGAAAGATGAAGTGTGAAATATAGTAAATATTTTATGGATATTTTATCAATATTCACTAAAGGATTATAACCCTTATGGTTTTAAATCATGGAATTATATAATTATATAAATTCCATAAAGGTGTATTTTATGATGAAAAATACAGTTTTGAGACTGGTTGGTATTCTTATCATGCTGATACATGATATGTGACATGTTTAGTCCCGGTCGACACCTGATCCGTGATCCACCGAGGACAATATAGATTATGGTCATAGATTTGACCGGTTTAGTCCTTTACCCTCCAGGGTTTATAGTACGACAAGATTAACGTCTATATTAAAATCCCTAAATGATAGGAGACATGTTAAAAAGGGAAATATTTTACATGACATGGAATATGTCAAACGGAAAAGGCCATACCGAGCAGAGACTCGATGATTGAACCGTGGGAGCCACCTCTAGAGTCCTTCGGGAACTAAGTGCTACACGTGTTCCGATATTTCAGTACAGGCCATACCGAGCAGAGACTCGATGATTGAACCGTGGGAGCCACCTCTAGAGTCCTTCGGGAACTAAGTGCTACACGTGTTCCGATGTTTCAGTACAGGCCATACCGAGCAGAGACTCGATGATTGAACCGTGGGAGCCACCTCTAGAGTCCTTCGGGAACTAAGTGCTACACGTGTTCCGATATTTCAGTACAGGCCATACCGAGCAGAGGCTCGATGATTGAACAGTGGGAGCCACCTCTAGAGTCCTTCGCGAACTAAGTGCTACACGTGTTCCGATGTTTCAGTACAGGCCATACCGAGCAGAGACTCGATGATTGAACCGTGGGAGCCACCTCTAGAGTCCTTCGGGAACTAAGTGCTACACGTGTTCCGATATTTCAGTACAGGCCATACCGAGCAGAGACTCGATGATTGAACAGTGGGAGCCACCTCTAGAGTCCTTCGGGAACTAAGTGCTACACGTGTTCCGATATTTCAGTACAGGCCATACCGAGCAGAGGCTCGATGATTGAACAGTGGGAGCCACCTCTAGAGTCCTTCGGGAACTAAGTGCTACACGTGTTCTGATGTTTCAGTACAGGCCATACCGAGCAGAGGCTCGATGATTGAACAGTGGGAGCCACCTCTAGAGTCCTTCGGGAACTAAGTGCTACACGTGTTCCGATGTTAGTATGAGAAATCGTAGGATATTGTGACGATAAGTAAGTGAGTGTGATTCGTGAATTCGACAAATGTCAAAGAATGAAATAGATTTTAATAGCTTATTCTGCTTTTTAACGGACAGAACTAATTAAGAGAGTACATTAAACATGAAATAAGTTTTAAAGAAATAAGATGATGATTTAACTAATATTCTTTTCAAGGAATATACGGATATTAATTATTCTATTTAAAGGCTTTATTTCGTAGAAGCATTATTTTGAAAAGAATATGAAAAAGATTAGGAAAGATTAAAAAGGAAAAGGATTTATTAATTCAAAACAAAAAGAAAAATTTTTCTCTACAGTTGCTTCTAGGTTCCGTAACAAGTATGGTATTCTAAAATACCTACCTTACTCCATTCGGATTCCTAGCCGACTGTAGTATCTTTCCTACATGCGAGCCTAGAGCCCATAGGAAAAATGAAAAAGATTTTCAGCATATAGGAAGCTGAGTATCAAGTGAGGCATATAATTCTCTTACTGAGCCGTGGTTTTGCTCACCCCTTAATTTTCAACATCTCAGGTTTTGATGAATGTGAGATCAGTGGATTGTGGATCCTGGCTATACACGAAGAACAATGTGTCAGACCGACTGATTATTTGAGGTATGATTATTTATTCTCTGTATTTAGACACGTCAACAGTACTACTTATCTGATGTATTACGATAGGGGATGTGTATAATATAAACAATATTATGTAAAATTTATTAACAGTCAGTACAAGTGAAGTATCGCAGACAGCCCAACCGGTTAAGTTGTGTATAAGAAGGGTAAAAATGTGGTCACGGGTCGTGACAGTTCGAGCTCGTCATGATTTGAAAACTCAATACTTGAAACCTAATTCAAGCTTAATCAACTTTGATTTTTGAAGTTCGAGCTCGACTTGATAGAATATTCGAAACACTCAAATTCGACTCGGTATACTTGATTTGTCAATTTTTAATTATATATTATGAGAGTAAAATTATAAATTAATAATAAAATATTAAAAATAAATATTAAAAAAAAGCTAAAAAGGCTTATAAGTCGCTCGAGCTAAGAATTAAAACACTTGAACTTGCTTACTCGTTACTCTAGCAACTCGAGCTCGGCTCAAAAATAAACAAGTCAACTAGAGTAATCTTGAAATCGAATTTTAGTAACTTACGACTAGTTTAACTCGTTTATACATGCATTTATTATTGAGTCAAATATTTATTTCTATAAAGTCAAACGTTTACTTTTATTTTTTGGTCAATTTTTTTATAATTTTTTTTATCATAATTCGGATTTTACTCGTGTTAATAATCTTAAAAATATATTAAAAAAATAATAGAAGGGAGCCTCAATTATATATATATATATTTATTTATTTATTATTTACCATACATTTCATTTTCGTTTTTAATTTTTTTAACATTTTCGAAGAAATATGTATCATGGTGTAAACTTTGTATGTAAAATCTAAAAACTTAATTGGTTTTGTAAAAGATGCATTCTAAATTAATTGCAAATTGGGCATTGCTTTTACAACCTTATTTCAATACTAATTGCAGACGATGCAAAAATTTCTCTTGGTAGCCCCGTTTAACAAATCTTATCTTCGCAGCAGAAGCTGGAATAACTTGCCATGAATAAACAATAATTTATTGAATTGGCTGCTTCTGTCACCCCTTCTAGTTCACAAAACAGCTGGAACCGAAAAGCATCTACCTAGTTTAACATACTTTAAAACAGCTGATCATGAATTACTCACAAGATTAGCAAACTTTGAGAAAAGATATCCATGTTTCTTTAAGATTATTACTTTCCAAAAAAATTATAGTATTACATGTTTGTTTCTGAACATTATATGCAGCTTTGTTTTTTCAACTCCAATCTCTTAACAAAAAAATAACAACAGCATAAAATATTATAGATAAAAAGCTAAACAAAAAACTACCAAGAGGAAAGGTTAATCGGTGTTCTTTCATTAATGTCAAAAGAGAATAGCATCAAGATAAACTTTTACAAATAAGCTGCTTTACATTAAAGCAAGTAGCTCGACTGAGATTGTTGCCTATCAGCTAGCATTACAATGTTGCCATGAGTAAGCAAATATTTATCACACAGTTACAGTTGAAAGGTAAGCATCATCCCATGGTATATCCCACAAACATTGCATAGTTGTGGTCGAGGTATTAGATCCTGATGGCTTCAAAGTCGGAAATTCTTCAAGACTTGAATATTTGCATCCATCCGATTCCTCCATATTCGTCTGCTCATCATCTTCTTGTCCCTCAAGGAGTTCAGACATTTCAGTCGATTCAATTTGAACATCTAACCCCAAATTTTCTGATTCATGACTTCCTAATTCAGTTATTGCCAACTCGTCTTGAGCCTCTCCTTTTTGTTCTTCACTTCTTGCCATGGTAAGTTCTAACATTCCGGCTTTTTCAATTGGTAACACTTCTTCACGCCTCATATCCTTGGACAAACTTCCATTATTATCACCCGACTCAACCATTTCCAAGCCATCAATGTTATCTCCTTGTGATACAGTGGCTCCCATGGTTAGTGTAGACACACCAAACGGTTCAATCGGCAACACTTGTTGGTTGAATGGACTTCCATTGCGATCGCCGACTTCACCAACCGCCAAGCCATATTCTACCAATTGCGCAGGTACAGTGGTTCCCGTGCTGTGCTCAACCCTTCGTGGCGTTTCTTCGGCCTTGTAACGTTTGCGACAGGCATCGCTGTTCAATGCTCCTGCACATCTCTTCCTTTTGTCTGTGTTCTTTCGCATCCGACAAAGAACGTATTCAGTTGCCTGTGATTGTTGCAACACCCAGCTATCAAGGCTATATTCATGGAGGATCCAACCACTATTTTGCTGGCCACCACCCTCGTACCTGAATAGTTTCTTGAAGCCTATTGGTTTTTCCAAACCGCCAACAAAGATTGGCTTACCCGAATCCTCTCCTTTCCATGTACCACACCCGATTGTTCTATTGATTCTTTTACTTTTTAAGGTTTTCTTCTTCAATCGAGTGAAGACATAAAGGTCTTCTTTTTGTTTGAATCCATTATCACCTTCATACATTTCCCATATTTCCCAAGGTTCCTTTTCACCATACAAATCACATTCCTGGATTGTTGTTTCAAAATCTAATGGTTCCTTACAGGTGATTTTGTTGTAAAGGTGGTAGCCAACCAGCAGCTGATCACTCGGTTGGAACTTCAAGCCCACAATGTTAATTTGCATGCTGTGAATTTTTTTTTTGAAAGAAGAATAAAAATTATTTAATTTGATCAACTGTGAATCTTTTTGAAAGAAGAATAAAAATGATTTAGTTTGATTAATTTTTCTTTGAAATCGTGTTTATATAGACGAGGTAACTTTGGGCAAAAGTCTTTATGAAGCAACAGTGTTTGATCCAAATTCTAATTCATCTTCATCCTAAATTAATTATCTAGTTTATCTAAATTCTTTATTTTATGTGATTATCTCAATTTATCTAAATTATCTATCTTATGTTATTATCCTAAATTATCTTATGAAATAAAGAAGCTGTGTGCATCTTGCTGAAACAAATGCAAGCAAAGCCCGTCTCTCAGTGGCTAGTTTTCGTGACCCAGCCAAGGCAGTCAGAATATCCCCTGCCTCCGATCTCGTGAGTCAGTCTTCAGTTGTTTACGGTGGAGACTACGTGTCATCAAGGTACTCGAAGGGCCCTAAAGGTAAACGGAATCTTGATGTACTCCTGGTGGACGCTTGAATGTAGATTGGAAAAGCTTGCTCTCTATGGCTCTGCAACTTGACTCTGTAATCGATTCATGCTCATTAATTGCATAATTCAAATATTTAGGCTTTTCTTCTGCATTGCAGGCAATAAAGAGGAACAAGAATAGTCAATGTTATATTTTCTCCGGTATGAATAGCACATTGAGATAAAGTTTGAAGTTTGCATTGCTTCTAAAATCAGCTACTGATTAGATAACAGATAGAATCGGTCCGAACCGGACCGGTTTACTATCGGTTCGGACCGGTTCTCTTTTGGTTAGGGTCGGAACCGGTGAAAACCGACCCAGAACTGGCCCGATCCGGCCCGTAACCAGCTCTATTATATATACACTCCACTGAGAATGAAAACTTAAGCCATTCTTCATAAATTGCAGTATTTTCCTATATGGTGTCAGAGCCAATTAGCTCCAACGAGCCTACACTTATCTAGATTATAATTCGCAGCTTTTTTTTTCCTCAACATGACTGCAAATTCCTCCATAGCCTCTCACAATACCACTAACCAGATCCCTACAACAACATTCATCCAACCATCAAGTCAGAACACACAACTCAATTCCCTGATCACCTTCAATGTTGCCTCACAAATTCCACTTAAACTTACTGGCAGTAGCACATATCCTACATGGAGAGCGCAATTCACAACCTTGCTTCATGGTTACGATCTGATGGGATACATTGATGGAACTTATCCTTGTTCATCCGACACAATCACCCAAAATGGAACTCAACTGTCAAACAATGAGTTCAAGTTATGGACGAGGCAAGACAGTCTACTCCGCAATGCAATAATGGCTTCTGTTGACGTAACCATTGCTTCCATGGTTGCAACAGCAAATACTGCTATATAGGCCTGGGACAACTCACCACTGCATATGCCAGCAAGTCACAGACTCGAATCTATGGATTGCGAAGTAGCTTGGCCAAGGTAATAAAAGAAAACAAGTCAGTGACGAAGTACTTGCGTGAAATTCGAGTAATAGCAGATGAGTTAGCAATTGTAGGTTCTCCTCTTGACAACGATGAAATGGTGATCAAAATTTTGAGTGGCCTTGGTTCAGAATATAAGGAGATAAGTGCAGCAATAAGAGCCAGAGATACACCTATTTCCTATGAAGAACTCTTTGACAAACTCACAGATCATGAGACATTTCTAAAACATGAAGACAACAGAAAGGAGACCACCATCATCACTGCTCAATTCAACCAACAGGTGGCGAGGAAATAACAATGCCAATAGGAAATCTACAGCAAGTGGTGGATCTCAACCCAACAACAACCAATTGCGCCAGTATAATCTAGACGACTGCAACTCCAAGGCACTCTTCAGTAGGCCATGGTAGAGGGAAAGTTCAGTGCCAAATCTGTGACAAAATTGGTCACATAGCCAAGGTATGCAGATCAAGATTCCTTGATCCCAGGTTCATTTGTCAACACGAGCTCCTCCAACACAG
This sequence comes from Heritiera littoralis, assembly GCA_031772115.1. Classification (NCBI taxonomy): domain Eukaryota; kingdom Viridiplantae; phylum Streptophyta; class Magnoliopsida; order Malvales; family Malvaceae; genus Heritiera; species Heritiera littoralis. The sequence goes on along the minus strand of JAPDPK010000095.1, from coordinate 385,002 downwards.
AACAACAATTGGATCATGGACTCTGGGGATCTCACCATATCACATCTGATCTACAAAATCTCTCAGTTCATTTTGAATATAATGGCTACGAAGACATTCTTGTTGGTGATGGTAATACAATTCCAATAACCCACACAAGTTCTACTCATCTTAACTCCTCTACAACTTCCTTTACTCTTAAAAATGTAATGTGTGCCCCATTGATCAAACGTAATTTACTTTTTGTTTATCAGTTTTATAAAACCAATAACACCTCTATTGAATTTTTCCCTTCTTCTTTTTTGGTGAAGGATTTGAACACGAGGGCATCTCTCATACGCGGCCGGAGTAATGGGAATCTGTATGAATGGCCATCGTCCCAATCTTGCTATACACCTATATCCTCCTTCAACACCAACCCTCAACCAACACTTTCCTTATGGCATCAGCGTCTTGGTCACCTGAATAGAGAGCACTACATCAACTTGTCTCTACTCACAGTCTTCCCTTCTCCTCTAAGTCTTCGTTTCATACATGTAACTCTTGTCTTTGTAATAAAAGTCATAAACTTCCTTTTGGCATTTCTTCCCTTCAAAGCACCAAACCACTTGACCTTGTGTTTACAGATGTTTGGGGTCCTGCTCCTCTTACCTCATTTGATAACTACCGCTATTATGTTATATTTGTCGACCACTTTACTCGCTATACATGGTTGTATCCACTTAAACACAAATCAGATGTCACTTCTATCTTCACTACATTTAAAAGTCTGGTTGAGCGCTACTTTCAAACACGAATCATAACTGTATATTCCGATGGAGGAGGTGAATACCTTGGCCTCCACCACTTCCTCTCCCAACAAGGCATCCAACACTTGTTTTCTCCTCCCCACACTCCTGAACATGTTGGCATGGCTGAGCGTCGCCATCGCCATATCCTTGAGACAGCCTTAACAATGCTTCATCATGCTTCAGTTCCTTTCAAGTACTGGACTGCAGCCTGTCAAACGGCAGTCTATCTCATAAACCGAATGCCTACACCGATTCTCAAGCATCGAACTCCCTTTGAAGCATTATTTCATCTCAATCCTCACTATCGAACCTTAAAAGTCTTTGTCTGCCTTTGTTATCCTTGGCTTAAACCTTATACACATCATAAACTTGAACCTAAGTCCAAGCCTTGCATCTTTCTAGGATATTCCACTTCTCATCATTGTTACAAGTGCATCGACCCAACCACACTCAAAGTTTTTCTATCACGTCATGTTGTCTTTGTGGAGAATACGTTTCCCTTTCAAAAGCACTCCCCTTATGAAACTCGGGTCAACCCAAACACCTATACCCAATGGACATCAGAAGTGACTATTGACCACCAGCTTCCCACACCTCCTCCTGTACCTTCTAACTATGCTCCGAAAAACTCAGCACAAGTGCCTTTTGTTCCTTTACCAATCTGTCCTATTACCTCGTCATCTTCATCTGATACCTTCCTTCTTTTTCATCAGGTTCCCTACCTTTGGACGACATGAGTGATGCAACCAGTGCACCTCCTCAACCATAAGTTAGCCCACCATCTCCACTACCCCCAACAGGTATTGTCACTCGTTCCAAAAATAATATTTTCAAACCTAAACAAATTTTTGACTACCTAGTTACAACTGAAGCCTTTGAACCTTCCACCTTCAAATAAGCTCAAAAACATCCTCATTGGCGTAAGGCCATGAGTGAAGAATTTGATGCTCTTGTTAAGAATCATACCTGGGACTTGGTCCCTTCTACTGCTAATCAAAACATTGTTGGCTGTAAGTGGATTTACAGGATAAAAGGGGTCTAGATGGCACTATTGAAAGACACAAAGCGCGCTTAGTAGCCAAGGGATTCGCACAAAGGCCTGGGATTGACTTCCATTCCACCTTTAGTCCAGTGGTCAAACCCAGCACCGTGAGAATAATTCTCTCTCTCACTGTTCAGTTCAATTGGCCTCTTCGTCAGCTTGATGTGAATAATGCCTTTCTTCAAGGTAAACTAGAGGATGAAGTCTTCATGCAACAACCCCCTGGTTTCATCCACCTGCAGTTTCCAACACATGTTTGCAAATTGAACAAAGCAATCTATGGTCTGCGTTAAGCCCCTTGTGCTTGGTATCAAGAGTTGAAGAGTTTTCTAGTATCTTATGGGTTCCAAAACTCACATTCGGATGCCTCACTCTTTGTTTTATCTCATGGCAAGATCCTTCTTTATCTATTGGTGTATGTTGATGATATCATTGTCACTGGTAATGACACATCTACACTGGACAAAATCCTTTTTGCTCTGACAGCCAGGTTCTCTCTCAAAGATCTTGGACCTCTCAACTATTTTCTTGGTGTTGAGGTAATAAGAACAAAAGAGGGTCTTATTCTCTCACAACGCACGTATATCATTGATCTTCTTCAACGACATAACATGCTTGAGGCTAAGGGTGTTCATAGTCCCTTGTCAACCACTGAAAAGCTCTCCATTAACAATGATTCCCCTTCTAGATGCCTCTCAATATCGACAAGTCATTGGAGCTCTTCAGTATCTTGCCTTGACTCGCCCAGACATTTCCTTTGCTGTTAACCGCTTGTCTCAATTCATGCATGCCCCTAAAACTGATCATTGGACTGCTGCAAAGCGAGTTCTTTGATACCTTAAGCAAACTGTCATGCATGGCCTTTTACTATGGCGTACCTCATTGATGTCTCTGCATGCCTTCTCAGATGCTGATTGGGCAGGTAATCATGATGATAGCACCTCCACGTTTGCCTACATTGTCTTCCTAGGTGCTAATCCGATAAGTTGGTCATCCAAGAAACAACGAACAGTGCTCGCTCCTCCACTGAAGTAGAGTATCGTGCTGTGGCCTCAGCTGTTGTTGAAGTTAACTGGGTTCAGAACTTATTGGTAGAGCTCCATCTTCCTCATTCACTGCCATCCACCATCTACTGCGACAATGTTGGAACAACTTACCTCTGTCAAAATCTTGTGTTTCACAGTCGTATGAAGCACATCAAAGTCGATTTTCATTTCGTCCGCACACAAGTTCAAAACAAGCAACTACGAGTTGTTCATGTCCATTCTGCAGATCAACTCGCAGACTCACTCACGAAACCACTCAGTCGACAACAACATCAGCAGCAATGTCTCAGGATTGGCATCATTGATGCAACACCAATCTTGCGGGGGCATGATAGAGCAACAGAATATTCACCTTCACTCATGCCATAATTCAAGCATTAGTATCAGTAATATAATCTCGACAAATCTCCAAGTTGACCAGCAATTATTGCCTTCATACTCAGCCCTATAATTACTCTGTATACATTTATTCTTGCAAGTCTTGATGTATATATATACACTCCATTGAGAATGAAAACATAAGCCATTCTTCATAAATTGAAGTATTTTCCTATAAAACCAACTCTGTTTCCAATACTAAAGTGATGGCTTAACTCCACTTATCTCTTCTGTTTTTGTCTCCCGAATATGCACATTTCCTTATCTTGAGCTTTTCCTCCATTGAGTCTTAGCAACCAGCACAACAAGCGACAAGATTGTGGACAAGATCGTGAGGATGCTGATGGGTTTATCTTGGTTCCAATAGAAAACTAAAAGAAAAGATGAAATGGTGGAGGTTGAGATGATGATGATGGACAGTGATAATGATGGCTGGCCTCAAGCTTCTTCAAGAAGCTACTAACATATATAGTATATTATATTATATTTATTTATTTATTTGTTTTTCAGCCCTATATTAATATTTATTGGATGTACTTTAAATTATTTTAGTTTATTTATCACATGCTCTTTTGTTTAACTAGCATTTCATATTTATTTATTTATTTATTTATTACAAAGATATATATATATATATTTATCTTCACATGTATATTAGATTTATTTTAATATAATTATATCCCTTATTAAATTAAATATATATATATCTGGATTTCACAGCCATAGCCTATAGGTACATGCATTTTCTTTTACTTTCTTCTTTTCGTGTCTTTCTTTTGAAGAAAATTTCATTTTTTCTTTTTTTTTTTGGATAATAAAACATTAATTTCTGCAGCAATCCCAACCCTTCGAGGTGGTGACTCCTCATCACCTAATTGCTGATTGCACAAAATGTCCCGCTGTTGTCCATACAGTATATGTAAAGGCTCCTTAGATCCAAGAAGCAAGATACAGAAAGTTTGGTGTGCAAGTGAATCGAACATGAACAAATATTACTATATTCGCTTTTTCTTTGTTTATTTTTTAATACTTTTCGTGTTCATTAAGTTCGTTCATAAAAATTAACGAACATATTACGAACACATGTTCTTGAAGTTGAAACAAATATATTTACAAATACATGTTCGTGAACACAAAACAAAAAAGAAAATCATGCAAAAAATTATATTTTCCTTATTATATATGATGTCAAATTAAAAACAAATCTTACATAAACATGTAATTTTGATAATTACATATTAAAATAGCTTATAAATAACAATTTAATTTTAAAAATTTATTATTATAGAACAACAAACGAACATGTTTTTAAATGGTTCATTCATCGAAACAATTATTCCTTTATCGCTTATTTAACATGTTTATTTGCGATGCCAATACCTTAATATGTTTATCAAGTGTTAAAGTGGTCGAATTTTCGAGTTGGATGGCTTAGGCTGGTGGAGTAAACCTTTTGATTAAATGGACCCCCACCCCTCCATGAATGCATTTGTAAACGCAATCGTCAAACTCTTTGGGTAAATTCATATGTTTCTTGATAAAACAGACGAAGTTAATTAAAAATTTTAATTCCAAGGCATTAATTCCTTAAATGGAGCAATTACTATTGCTCTTGAAGCTGAAATTCATTTAAAAACTTTTAAATGCATCTCAAACTCAACTTCCTATAAATAAAAAAGGCATGGCAAACCAAAACCTTACAGAAGTACAAAAGTTTTCTATTCTACCAAGCAAAACAAAAAGAGAGAAATCACAATCACAGTTCACAATGGCAAGTTTCAATGTTTGTGTTTTTGCAGTTTAGGTTACTGTGGCAAGTGGAGTGGTCCTGGCTAGTGAAGTCGATCCCATCAAGGCAAATAATTGTGAAACCAAGATGACATTTCACTATGTCGAAGAGGTTTTCGCAAGTATATTCAAGATCAGAACTGTTACAAGTAAATGTTGTGATGAGCTCGTAGGACTTAGTCAACTTTGCCACAATGCATTGGTGAAGAGCACTCTCAAAAATCCTCTATTTAAGAACAATGATACATCTCTAATTTTATCAAGAAATGCACAAATTTGGAATAAGTGTACTTTGGGTGGCCATGATGTTTCACCAACTTCTTCTCCTTGAGATGAATTAATTTGTTAATAAAGTTATAAAACAATAATATCCTCAATGATCAATTTAATAATCTATGTGCCATGAGCTTGGTAGTTTCTTGACCTATAAAACGATTAATGCTTCCTTTTTGTCCTCTCAACTCTCACACATGTCCTGCACACAGCTTGTTTTCAACTTTACCGAGAATATGCCTTCACAATCACCACAACACGAAGGTTCAGCAACGTCAAAATCCTTTAACTTTTCTTTCTCGTGTTCAGTCTCACTTTACTGTTGCACTCTTTTCTTCCTACCAATTTTTTTGTACCTTAACGAAGCCTAAATCCACACTCCGATAGCTCACGCTTCTAGCCTCCAAAACCACCACGTTTCAATGCCTCCAAGCCACTTCTTCAATCTGTTTGCCATTTCACCTTCACTTCTCTCACGCATGAAGCCTCAAATTTTTGAACCAAAACTGATTTTTGGTTCCTCCTCTCCCACATTACTGCACCTTTCCTTTAATTTTTCTTTCCTTAAATTTCCTTTCTTTCCTCCGTAAATTTCCAGCGCTCTCTCTGTTTTCTCTTTTGTTAACAGAAGATACATCTGGAATTTTATCAAGAAGTGCACAAATTAGGAATACATGTACTTTGAGTGGCCAAGATGTTTCTCCAACTCCTCCTTAAGATGAATTAATTTGTTAATCAAAGTTATAAAATAATAACTATCTTCAGTAATCAGTTTAATTATCTATATGCCATGAGCTCGGTATAGAACATTTAACGTTTCATGGGAATATAGTCTATGTTTTGCCATATAAAGTATTCTACTTTACCAACCAAACCAAAACGAAAGAAATCGCTATCACAATTCACAATGGCAAGTTTCAATGCTTGTGTTGTTTTCACTGTTTTGGTTACTGTGACAAGTAAAGTGGTCATGGCTCGGGATGTTGATTCCATCAAAGCAAATAACTGTGAATCTAATATGACATTACACTGTGTAAACAAGGTTTTCACAAGTATATTCAAAACCGGAACTATTACAATTAATTGCTATGATAAATTTATAGGACTTGGTCAACTTGTCACAATGCATTAGTGAAGAGCACTATTCAAAATCCTTCTATTTAAGAACAATGATACATCTGTCATTTTATCAAGAAGTATACAAATTTGGAATAAGTGTATTTTAGATGGCAAAGATGTTTCGCTAACTGCTTCCCCTTGAAATGATTATTGATAAATATTTTTGTTAATAAAAGTTATAAAACAATAATTACCTCTGCTAATTTGACATTAATCTTTCTAGATGTGAACAAAACTGCTTAAACTAATTTATCGTTACATTTTTCCAACATAGTAAGGCTTCAACTGCAAGCTAACAAAGTAGCCAAAAATTTCTTGTTATCCGGATCGAGGATTTCGATAAACATTTAGGTGAACGAAATTAGAAGAAGAAGAAGAAGCCTTTTGTGTAGAAGAATAAACTAACCTATTCTTATCTGTAAAACCTATTGGATAGCTGTTTTGGGTAGGTTGCGAGCTTGGACCAACTTTACTGCTAACAAATAGCTAACAGGAACAAGGCCTAATTGGTAACATAAGAAAGAGACTTACAAGTCTTTATCTTGCTTCTTGAAAGCCCTATTTGCCTTCAATTTCGAATATCTAACTCTCACAGGAGATGCTTGGTAGAGATGCTTAGTTATACATGGTGAATGGAAATTTGTTCTATATATAGAGTTTGAACAATTCTAATAGTTAAGTGGTGGCAACCTAAATCTTGCAGCAGTACAAAAGTATTCTGTTCTGCCAATCAAACCAAAATGAGAGAAATCACTATTCACGATGGCAAGTTTTAGTGTTTATGTTGTTTTTGTTGCTATGGTTGCTATGGCAAGTGTCATGGCTAGTGATGCTGATCCCATCAAGGCAAATAACTGTAAAACCAAGATCACATTTCATTGTGTCGAAGAGGTCTTCACAAGTATCTTCAAGACCGGAACTGTTACAAGTAATTGTTGTGATGAACTTATAGGACTTGGTCAACTTTGCCACAATGCATTGGTGAATAGCACTCTTCAAAATCCTCTATTTAAGAATAATGATACATTTGTGATTTTATCAAGAAGTGCACAAATTTGGAATAAGTGTACTTTGGGTGGCCATGATGTTTCACCCACTCCTTCGCCTTGAGATGATTATTTAATTATTTTTGTTAATAAAAGTTATAAAACAATAACTATCTTCACTTATCAGTTTAATAATGTTATGCCATGAGCTTGGTAGTGTCTTGAGCTATAAAATAGATTAATGTTTGATGTGTAATGCTTTGCCAGATATATACACACACACACAATGAGGTCTTCACTTCAAACTTTGTGATGCCCGAATCCAATTTTTTTGTAGTAGAGATTTAGTCTAATTCTTAGTACGATTTGAAAACTCCAAAGGATGTCTTCCCATAGAGAATTAAGACGAACCAAATAACTTGTTCAATAAAATTGGTATATATTTACTCTAATTAAACACATTCATCAACTACGATCTCTATGAATCTCTATTAATCTTTATAAATCTCAAATATTTTTGCAGGCAAGGGTTCCATTCGGGTTGGATTTATGCTCTTTTTGGAAGAAAAGAGTCTAAAATTGAAAGGGGTCCTTAGAATGGTGATTGGCAATCACAAAATTCCTGGATTTTTCAAAGTCTACTATTTCCAAAGGATACGAAATCGATTCGTATGTATAAATTTGGTAACTAAAATTACGGTATGTAAGATTAACTTGCATTGTTCTTTTTGGTTCACATGTTTTTTATCATAATACTTTGCCAAGGAATGAACTTTGCGAAGCAAGAATAGGCGAAGGTTTGAGGTTAAGCAATATCGAAGATTGAAACAATATATTCCACTAATCAACATATATACGTATGGAAGATTGAAACAAACTTTGCCTTGAAATCTTATCTAAACCGAAACTAGATCGCAAAGTGAAATTTTATTGAATCTTCACACCACTTGACAAACCAAGAAACTATGATGAAGATGAGATGAAGGAGAGTTAGTAGGTGTGTTTAGAAGTGAAAAATCACAAGAAAATTGCAAGGGAATGCCACAGTTTAGAGGGTTTTTAGGTTTTCTCTTTTTTTTTCTTAGTTTTCTTTCTTTCTTTCTCTACTTATGGGTTCCTTATGGTTCTTCATGGTGTGTGGATTTTATCTTCGTTAATTTGCTCATGTTAGCACCCATGGCGCATGATAAGGGAACTAGCTAATAAGAATTAAGAAAGAGCATATATCTATGTCACAGCCTGTGACCCTATTTTTCACCTTATTCTATGCATTTTATATGGTTGGGTTGTCTGCGATACTTTACTTTTTCTTTTACATATAAAAAATTTCATATTAAATTATAATATGAATTACATCCCCTATCTTAATTCATAAGGAAGTAGTACTGTAAATAAGTCTAAATACAGAAAATAAATGATCATACCTTATTAAATAAATCCAGCTGTCGCATCGTCCCCAAATGCACAGTCGAAGTCCTTTAGATGTCAGACTCTTAGTCCTCAAAAACCTGAAATGTTAATATTAAGGGGTGAGCAAACCACGGCTCAGTAAGGGAATTATATGCATACTTGATATTCAGCTATCTATATGCTGAAAAACTTTTTAATTTTTCCTAAGGGCTCTAGGCTCGCATGTAGGAAGGATACTACAGTCGATTAGGGATCGGATGGAGTAAGGTAGGTATTTTGAAATACTTATCTTGTCCCGGAACCTAGAAGCAACTGTAGAGAGTGATAAATTTCTTTTCGTTGAAATTTATATCCTTTTACCTTTTCATTTCATATTCATTTCCATATTCCTTTCAAAATAATGCTTATATGAAACAAAGCATTTAAATAAAATAACTAATATTCATATATTGTTTGAAAAGAATATTAGTTAAATTCTCATCATTCTCATTTAAAACTCCTTTCATGTTTTACTGTACAACCATAATTAGTACAGTACTTTAAATAGCAAAATCAGCTATTAAATCATTTTCGTATAACATATATATCATTTAAATCTAATATTCAATTTAAATTTCAAAATAAGAATATTAGATTTATTTTTCCTCCTCTTTCCTTTTTGGAAAATATATCACATATTCATGTCACATATAATCTAATATTCAATTTCAAATCATGGTAAGAATATTAGACTTATAAACTCTTCTTCCTTTTGAAAACATATTACATGTTCATATCACATATCATATGAAAATCATCTCGTAGTACTAAAATCAGTACTGAAATAAGCATTTTCTAAAATGCTGTAAATCTCTTTCATTTAACTTGTCACGTATCATGTAAAACATTTACATTTCACATATCATTGTAAAACATTTACATTTCACATATCATGTAAAACATTTACATTTCACATATCACATATCATATAAAACATTTTCATATATGGAGACTGAGGCTCGCCCAGCCCGTCCACTGGGTCGTTACTCGTATCATGTTATAAACCCCACAGGGTATAAAATAATCATGTCAGATCTATAGCCATAGTCTATAATTGTCCTCGACGGATCACTGATCAGGTGTCGGCCGGGACTACATATCACATATCACATATCAGCATGATAGGATGCCAACTAGTCTCAAAACCGTATTTTTCATCATCAGTAAACCTTTATGGAATTTATAAAAATATATAATTTCTTAATTTGAAACCATAAAGGTTAGAAAACCATTTAGTGAATATTTATAAAAATATATATATAAAATATTCACTTTATTTCTTTTCATTTTTCATCTCGTATTTCGTGAAATTTACATATCAAGAGAAATTTTGGTGATTTCATTATCACCATCTTCGAAGAGAATTTTCGATGATTTCATTATCACCATTTTCGAAAACATGAATATTTTAAAATCACTTCCTTTTTATTCATGTTTTTATGAAAATATTCATTTTCTCGATTTTCGTGGTTGAAAATCATTTCTCGTGAAATAAAATCATTTATTATGATTTTATGAAATTTTATAGAAATTTGCAGCAATTTTCGATAAATTTTCGGCATTATAACAGCTGCCGATTGGCTAGCCTCCTGCACGAAAAATACAGTTTAAATTCTCAACAGGTACATCATCACAAATATCATCACAAATTTTCAACCATCATTCATCGCAGTATTTTCATAAAATATTTTCATAAAATATTTCATAATTTAAATCATGCAGACTGAATATCCTTACAGTGCTGCACATGCATCCCTTACCTATTTCGGGTCGGCGACTGCCTCTCGAAGGTTGCGCCCGTGTTCACCTCTCCCGATTCCATCGGCTCGATTATCGAGGGAATTTTCTGGAAATTAAATTCTAAAATTTAGAATTTTTCCATAATTATTTAAATAAATAAATTATTTAAATAATTTAACACTTCTCGGGATTTCTTACCGATTCCCGTAATTCCCGGATTTCCGAATTCTCGGGATCTCCCGTAATTTTCGAAATTCTCGAATGCCGAAAATTTCTCTTTTTTCTCTTTTCTTTTCTTTCTTTCTTTCTTTTCTTTTCTTTTCTTTCTTTTTCTCTTCTTTTCTTTCTTTTCTTTTTCTTTTTCCTTTTTCTTTTCTCTTTTTCCTCTTTTCCTTTTCCTGGCCGGACCGGTTCAGACCAGTTCAGACCGGTCAAATCCCATCATCGCCGGTTTTTCTTCGGTGGCCGGTTCTCCGGCGGTTTGGCGGCTCCTCAGCTGGCCGACGGCAATGCGAACATGCTGGTGGTCTCCGTTCAGCCTGGATCGGCGGCACGGCGACGGATCTACTTGGTTTAGGTCGGCGTCTTCTCCTCCTCCGTTCGTCCTTCCTCCGCCATTTTCCTTCACCGGTGGTTTCTTCACCTTCCTCTCGCCTCTGCCGAGGTCGACGTTAGGGTGGCGGTGCCTGGACTGGCCGGCACCGCCATTTCCTTCTTCTTTCCTCTTCGCTTTTTCCGCCGGTTTCTGTTTCGTTTTCTTTCCATTTCTTCTCTTCTTTCCGTCGCTGTCCACCTTCCCTCACAACGGCGGCTTCGCCTCCTTTTCTTCTTCCTCTCTTGGCCAGCCGACGGTGGCCGGCTTCCACGCGGAAGGCAAAATCGGGAGTTCTCGATTCTGTTTCTTCCATTTTTTTTATTTTAATTATCCTATATTATATTTATATATACCATATATAAACATAATATTTTAACATATATATATATATTTATACACAAAATACATATATATATATAAATTTTTATTTGAATTAATATAATATATATTTCATATATATATGTATGTATTTATATATTATATTACAATATATATACGTATATATACAAGTTTTGATAGTAAATAATATTTACTTTTCTTATATATGTATATATTTATATATATACATAAAATATCATATTTATATACATATGTATTATTTAAATGTACTAAATAGTATATATACATATATATACTAATGTATATTAATATATACTATATAGTATTTCAATACATATGTATTTGTATAAAAATACATTTATATAATATATAATTATATAAATATATTTTATATTCTTTTTTCCTTTTCTTATTTAATTTGGATTTCCATTTATCCAAATTAAAATTTCCTCAATTTTATCCAAATTAATTTTCTCCACTTCTTCACTTCATCAATTCGGGAATTTCAACGATATTCCCTTCCCGTAAATAAATTTTATTTATTTACTTTAATTTATTTATTTCCTCTTATCTATTTTCTTAAATATTAATTTCCAATAATAGAAAATTTGCGGTTATCACATTCTCCCCACCTTAAGAAATTCGGTCCTCCGAGTTTAACTTAATTCATAAGGTGGTAGCATCTTGTATTCTTATCATTCTTGACCTTTTGATCATCTTCCATATTATACTGCCAGTATACCTTTAAGATCATAATCGCCTTTTTATACCTCTACATATCATTTCTCATCATATACTTATACTCCCTTAAATTTATTATCAATTGGGAGTTATCCATTTCCACTCCTTTTCATATCACATATGATTCATATTATTCATCATCCATCTTTTTTATTTGGTGCCAAGTCAATATAATTTGATAACTATCATTTACACATTTAAATCAATAGTATGTAATTGTCCAGTAGCTTTCACATCTCATGCATCCGCTCTTTCAATATATTATCCAGCGTTTCCATTCTACGCTCAAACATTTACATCATGTATGGAGTGGTGCTGTCAATAGATTTGGAATCACAGAGCCTTTTGCTATTTCCCATTAATATATAGCTATTCAGAGATTCCCATCGCATAAAGTGCTCACTGGAACTTCACATACTTTCTCATCATTTTATAATCATATTTCGACTATGGCACTAAAGAATCTAAGAGTTTGATAATGGAGAAGTGATTTCATTAGACTATCAGTCTATAATCCCTTCCATATTATCATATCTCTTTTAGATTCTTCTTTATTATCTCAATAGTCTTTTCATATTTATTTCATTAAATGCTGCAGCTCATTTGCAGACTTTTTTTTTTTTACTCATCATTTTCTTTCCATATCGTCTTCTATGTAATCTCATCATTACATCTCTTATTCTTATGGTATACTCTATATCACTTAAGTTTTAGAATATACCTGAGCTTATACTCTTCATAATTTAAATTTCATAGGTGACAAATCAATCATCATTTTCGTCACCACATTATCCATCTAATTCCACCATTTCCGAAGTGGTTGTATAATATATTTATCATTTTTCCATTTACATGACTGGCAGTAAATCATATAATTCATTTACTCCTTTAAGTATCATTAAATTTCATTTATCAAAATTGGCTCGATCTTCCATCTAGCCATAATCATGTGATAACCACAAGGAAATCATTTTCAATCTTAAAATTGGGAACCGCTCCATATTCATGGTCCCTCATCATCCTGTACTTATCCTCTTCTTACATTTACATCTTTTCATTCTCATCATTTCAGTCACTTTTCTTCAGTGGTAAAGTATTCCAACTATTAAACTCTTTTAACCTTTTTGAGTACTATATTTACTCTTATTCGTCCACCGACTTTAGCTTCTTTACTTATTAGTTACATCTATAGAGCAGCTAACCCAATAACTCTTCCATAGGCTGGCAATAGTATTTAGCTAGATCCAGTACATTTCGTATCTCAATCATTATCTCTTCCTCATAGACAGATCCACGTTGCTCTATCATTCGAGATCATATATCTTAGGAGGAGATACTATCTAGCCAAATCTCTTAGTTACCAATCTTAACAAATTCCATAGTCTTTAAGAGTTTAAGGGTTATACCACAATGCTGCTCATTTTCATTTATACTTTAGACTCTATTAGTATTTCATCAATTTACTCATGTATGGATGCCTCATTCTTTAGGCTTATGTACCTCACAAGGCAAATCATTAACCTCGTAAACCTTAATAGGAACTCGTGATAATTTTATCGAGTTCAAATCATTATCATCTTATAACCATCAGTCTTCAACTTTTCATCTGATGACGCCTTGTACAGAGATTGGTTCTTATAAACTCCTTATACTTCTCTGATTAAATTAAATAATGCATCAATTTCATACAGATGATTATTTGTTCTTAATAAGAACTCATAAATTACTAGGAATGTAATATTTCATTTAATTCATCCTCAAATCATATTCATTGGTATTCCATCAATTATCCTTATATATAAGTGAATTTCATTATTCACAAATTTTTTTTCCGAGTTATTTTCTTAAGCTTTTCGGATTCTTCTATGTTCTCCAATATAAGCTTGAAATAGATTTCATCTTAATAATCAAGTCAATATTAACCCGATCTCTCATATCTATATTGCTCTGAAAATTTATCGGGAATCTTATCCAATACTTTATTTAACCATAAATCTCTTTTCATTTTAGACATTTCATCTCTATATCTTATCATTTCACTGTACATTCTCAATGCAGAGACACTTCATATTCAAATCATTTTAACATCTACTCCGCCCTGATTCACTTATTTCCTCATATTTCACAGCACATCGATCCTCTTAATTAGTATGCTGTATCCAGTATAATAATTTCATTAACACCTTTCACAGCTAACCAATTTGTTACTACTGTAATTTACTTTTACAATCATTTTCATTTAATAATTCGGGTTAGCTGTTATCTTCCTTATCTCTTATCTTCACTTACTGTTCTTATGCATATTCTCCAATTTATAGAACTCCACACAGTACATTATTTTATAAAACATATTTCAAAATATTTCGGTTCTATTAATGTCCATTTAATACTTCAAAAATTGTATGATTGTATAGAACTAGGATTAATTGTACTGTTATGGATTTCATCATTTATACTGATCTCTTTTTCAGTCATCTCCAGTAATCAGTTTTCTTTTCATCATATCCAACGATCGCGTAATCAACATCTCATTAATACACTTTAACTCCGACCCTTAAGAATCAATAACTGAGTCGCTCATCCTGCGACTTCTCTATAACCATTCGGGTCATATCAGTAATCTAAGTGCAATGAAATTTATAATCGAGATCGTTATGCCCATATTATGTCCTTTATGCCATCAATAACTCCCTTTCTATCAATGGAATCAAGATTAACTTGATTTTATCACTATTTGGAACATCACTAAACATAAGGGCATTTTCATCATTTTGACATTTATTTCTTTCTCCTCAATATATTTTTAAACCAAGGATCACATTATCTATGTGCTGATATTATCCTTTCTGGTACTTTTATCAGCAATTTACATTTCATTCGATTTCGACAGAGAAGTTCACTAAAATCCATAATTGGATTATTTTGCTTGTAATTCAGCTTTATATCACCAATTTCTCTTTCAGATCAATCAATTCCAGCCTCTGTTGGTTTATTTTAACTCCCTGTGAAATTTTAGAGGTAGGGGTATTTTGGTCATTTTTAGCAAAAAATTTTCTCTCTCTTTAAATTACCCTTAATCGGTGATCTTAAAGTCTATTTAATGATGATATTTCATTCTCCTCCTTTATATCATCACTTTCAGGTCTCAGTTCGATCCGGACAGAAAGTACTGGTGGGGCCCTCACCGAGTCCTTTACTGATCCTGTAACGACCCGTTACCATATTTTTCACCTTATTTTACACAATTTATCCGGTTGGGCTGTCTGTGATACTTCACTTGCACTTAATGTTAAACAATTTTAATATAATATTGTTAAGATAATACACATCCCCCATCTTATATACAAAAATGTAGTACTGTATACATGTCTAAATACATAAAATAAATGATCGTACCTTATATGTCTCAGTCGGTCTGTCACATTGTCCTTTATGTGCAGCCGTAATCCACAACTATTGGATCTCACCATCATCAAAACCTGAAATGTTTAAAATTGGGGAGTGAGCAAACTACGGCTCAGTAAGAGAGTTATATGCTACACTTGATATTCAGCTATCTATATGCTGAAAATAATTTTTTCATTTTCTTTAAAATCTTCCTAGCTGGCTCTAGGCACACATGTAGGAAGGATACTACAGTCGGCTAGGGATCCAGATAGAGTAAGGCAGGTATTTTGAAATACATGGCTTGTTCCGGAACCTAGAAGCAACTGTAGAGAGTACTATTTCCGTTGTTTTCAAAACGATATAATTTTCGTTTTTCCACAAATTAAACCACTTATCTCTTTTCACTTCAGTATACTTTAAAACACATGGTAGTTCAGTAATAAAAATAGTGGTTTACTTCTCTTCTCTTCAGTACAGTAAAAACACGTGACAGTACAGTGATTTGTAAATATCCAATCGTTGGATAGTTACTTCTTCGATTATTTCTTTCTTAGAAATAATTCTTATGTTATTCTTTTAGAATAAACATTTATTTCTCTTTTCAAATCAGTAACCGTATCGTACAGTTCAGTAAAACACTAAGTCGATACGGTTCAGTAAGTAACAGTAAACAATAGTTACCAATTCAGTAAATAGTATACGGTAGCTTTCAGTTCAGTAAACAGTAAATGGTAGCTTTCTTTTCAGTAAAACAGTCATTCGTGGCTACTATCTCAGTAAACAGTATAGTTCAGTAATAAACAGTGTTTTGGTACGGTTTTTCATCAGTAAACAGTACAGTAGTTCAGTACAGTAAACAGTACAGTAAATAGGATTCCGTAAATCTTTTCAGTAAACAGTAAACAGTAAGCAGTAAGCAATAAGTGAGACTAGGCAACACCCTACAAGTAAATCATGCTATCTCGTCCACTAGGGACACGGTAACAGTAATGAGATCTATGGCCATGATCTATAATATGTCCTCGGTGTACGCTTGCTAGGCGACAATCCAGGACGCTGATGACTAGCTGGTCAATCAGCCACGTGACAGTAATAGTATAGTATGATGCATGAAGCTCGGGGCCTAAGTCTCAAAACAGTATAAAAATCGTACCTTAGCCTTTATGGATTTCAAACACCGTAAATCAAATATCCATAAGGCTCACATGTAAATATAATCACCTTTATGAAATTTATAAAATAAATAATATTTTTCAAATTATTTCATAAAGGTATAAATTATGTTTTCTATACGGTGAAAACAGTTTGCAAAATCATCACTGTAAAGATAGAAGGGCAAAACTATCTTTTTCCACCGTAAAACACATATGCACGTTTTCCCGTGCTTTTTATCCAAAACATGGTTTTCAAAGAAATCGGGATTCAAATCAAATATTTTCATAATTTATGTAAAAATAAATTATTTACTTTCCAAATTCAAAATCCTTTAACCATGTTTTTCTTCTAGAAACACGTGTAGAGACCTCTAGTCTCGAAATCATGATTTCCCATAACTTCTTAACCTTTATGGAATTTTCATAATTATTTGTTTCCATAATTAAAACCATAAAGGTTTTATGTAAAATCAAGTGAATATTTAAGAATATTTATAAAAATATTCACTTCAGTCCCTTTTTCATTTTCATCTCGTTTCACGTGAAATATCACCTACAGGGTGAATTTTCGGTGATTTTTTTTCATCATTCTCGAAAACATGAATATTTTAAAATCAAATATCATTATATTCATGTTTTATGAAATTTACTTAATTTCTCAATTTTCGTACTTGAAAATCGTTTCACGTGAAATCAAATCATTTATTATGATTTTCAGTGATTTTCTGTAAATTTCAGTAATTTTTCGATAATTTTTCGGCAGTATAACGGCTGCCGATTTGACTAGCATCCTGCACCGAAAATACAGTTTATATTTCTCAACCAGTATTTCACCACAATTTAAAACCGATAAATCACCACAAATTTCAAAACCAATCATGATAAATTGCATTTATAATTTAAATGCATAATTTAAAACATGGCCGAATATCCTTACAGGCGGCACATATCTCCCTTACCTGTTTTGGGTCGGCGACTGCCTCTCGAAGGTCGCGCCCGTGTTCACCTCGCCCGATTCCATCGACTCGGTGATCGAGGGAATTTTCTGGAATTTAAATTCTAAAATTTAAATTTTTTTCACAATTATTTAAATAATTTACTATTTTTCGGGATTTCTTAACGATTCCCGTATTTCCCGGGATTTCCCGTAATTTTCGAATTCTCGAAAATTTTTCAAATTTCCGGAATTCCTTTCTCCTTTTCTTTTTCTTCTTTTTCTTCCTTCTTTCTTTTTCTCTTTTTCTTTCTTTTTCTTTTCTTTTCTTTTTTCTTTTCTTTTTCCTTTCCTTTTTTTTCTTTTTCTTTTCCTTTTCTTTCCTGGCCGGTTCAGACCAATCAAATCGGCTCCACCCTCCTCACCGCCGGTTCTCCTCTGGTGGCTGGTTCTCCGGCGGGCTCGGGGGCTCAGCAGCTGGCCGGCGTCGAGGTGAAGCTGCCGGTGGCCTCAGCTTGGCCTGGATCGGTGGCATGGTGGCGGATCTACTCGGTTTTGCCTCGGTCACTTCTCCTCCTTCATCGGCCTTCCTCCACCGTTCCCAGCCTCTCCGGTGGCCTCCATCCCATTCCTCTCCTTCCGCCGATGCTTCGACTGTGGTGGCGGCGGCCAATTTGGTCGGCAACCGCCAGATCTGGTTTTCTCTTCTTCTCAGCTTCCGTCGGTTTCCACCCCTGTTTCCGCTTCTGTTCCTCCCGTTTCCGTCGCCGGTCGTCTTCTCCTCTCTGGCCAGCGTCGTCTCTTCCTTTTTCCCTCGCCGACGATGGCATCTCCGCCATCATCAGCCTCACCTGAGGGGGGGAATCGGGTTTGCTTCCCCGATTTCTCCTTTCCATTTTTGTTTTATTTCTTTCTATTTTTAGTATACATCATACTATATACTTTATACTATATACATATAATATATATACTATATATTACACATATAATATTATTTCATATATAATGTATAGTACAATATATATTATCTATAATATATATTATATTACAAAATATATGTCTTGTATATATATATGTATATTTATATATTTTAAAATTAAATAACATTTATATAAACATTTATATAAATGTAATAATTCCATATATATATTGTATTAACAATATATATACACTCAAACTTTAATGAAATTTAATATTTACATTTTCTCAAATATGTATATACTTACATATACATAAAATGTCATACTTGAATACATATGTATTATTTAAATTTAGCAAATAGTATATATACTTATATATATTCCACGGTATATTAATATATACAGTATACCATACGGTATTTAAATACATATGTATTTACGTCAAATTACATTTTTATAATTTGTAATTATATAAACATATTTTATTTTCATTTCTCATTTTCTTATTTAATTTGGATTTCCATTTATCCAAATTAAATTTCCCTACTTTCCTTATTTAATTTCCTCTTTCCATTATTTTTATTTTCACTTCCAATTTAAATTTCCTTCACTCGAATTTCCACAATCCGTTCCTTTCTCAATTCTCGGGATTTTCACTAGTATCCCGTTCTCATAATTAATTCATTTATTTATTTCTAATATTTATAACTTCCAATTAAATGGAAAATTTACGGTTATCACAGATCTTTACCGAACCGACCTTTATTTAGATTATATGATCACCATTCAAATAACATTCCTGAGCCTTTTTCCCTTTTTGACATTCCTTATTCCAAAATTGCTCACTCCCTTCTAAACACTTAATTTCAATTGCAGTCATTTATTTTCTATATGTATTCAGACTACACAATACTACAGGAGATGTTAACATTTTCAACATATTTTCTTTCCAAAAGTATCGACAGACATCAGGCCAACCTTGCTCTGATACCATTAAATCTGTCACAGCCCGTGACCCTATTTTTCACCTTATTCTATACATCTTATATAGTTGGGCTGTCTGCGATACATTACTTTTTCTTTTACATATAAACAATTTCATATTAAATTATAATATGAATTACATCCCCTATCTTAATTCATAAGGAAGTAGTACTGTAAATAAGTCTAAATACAGAAAATAAATGATCATATCTTATTAAATAAATCCAGCTGTTGCATCGTCCCCAAATGCACAGCCGAAGTCCTTTAGATGTCAGACTCTTAGTCCTCGAAAACCTGAAATGTTAATATTAAGGGGTGAGCAAACCATGGCTCAGTAAGGGAATTATATGCATACTTGATATTCAGCTATCTATATGTTGAAAAACTTTTTCATTTTTCCTAAGGGCTCTAGGCTCGCACATAGAAAGGATACTACAGTCGGCTAGGGATCCGGATGGAGTAAGGTAGGTATTTTGAAATACCTATCTTGTCCCGGAACCTAGAAGCAACTGTAGAGAGTGATAAATTTCTTTTCGTTGAAATTTATATCCTTTTACCTTTTCATTTCATATCATTTCCATATTCCTTTCAAAATAATGCTTATATGAAATACAGTATTTAAATAAAATAACCAATATTCATATATTGTTTGAAAAGAATATTAGTTAAATTCTCATCATTCTCATTTAAAACTCCTTTCATGTTTTACTGTACAACCATAATTAGTACAGTACTTTAAATAGCAAAATCAGCTATTAAATCATTTTCGTATAACATATATATCATTTAAATCTAATATTCAATTTAAATTTCAAAATAAGAATATTAGATTTATTTTTCCTCCTCTTTCCTTTTTGGAAAACATATCACATATTCATGTCACATAAAATCTAATATTCAATTTCAAATCATGGTAAGAATATTAGACTTATAAACTCTTCTTCCTTTTGAAAACATATTACATGTTCATATCACATATCATATGAAAATCATCTCGTAGTACTAAAATCAGTACTGAAATAAGCATTTTGTAAAATGCTGTAAATCTCTTTCATTTAACTTGTCACATATCATGTAAAACATTTACATTTCACATATCATTGTAAAACATTTACATTTCACATATCATGTAAAACATTTACACTTCACATATCATGAAAAACGTTTACATTTCACATATCACATATCATATAAAAAATTTTCATATATGGAGACTGAGGCACGCCCAGCCCGTCCACTGGGTCATTACTCGTATCATGCTATAAACCCCGCAGGGTATAAAATAATCATGTCAGATCTATGGCCATAGTCTATAATTGTCTTCGACGGATCACTGATCAGGTGTCGGCCGGGACTACATATCACATATCACATATTACATATCACATATCACATATCAGCATGATAGGATGCCAACTAGTCTCAAAACCGTATTTTTCATCATCAGTAAACCTTAATGGAATTTATAAAAATATATAAATTCTTAATTTAAAACCATAAAGGTTAGAAAACCATTTAGTGAATATTTATAAAAATATATATATAAAATATTCACTTTATTTCTTTTCATTTTTCATCTCGTATTTCGGGAAATTTACATATCAAGAGAAATTTTGGTGATTTCATCATCACCATCCTCGAAGAAAATTTTCGGTGATTTCATTATCACCATTCTCGAAAATATGAATATTTTAAAATCACTTCCTTTTTATTCATGTTTTTATGAAAATATTCATTTTCTTGATTTTCGTGGTTGAAAATCATTTCTCGTGAAATAAAATCATTTATTATGATTTTATGAAATTTTCTAGAAATTTGCGGCAATTTTCGATAATTTTTCGGCAGTATAACGACTGCCGATTGGCTAGCCTCTTGCACGAAAAATATAGTTTAAATTCTCAACTGGTACATCATCACAAATTTTCAACCATCATTCATCGCAGTATTTTCATAAAATATTTCATAATTTAAATCATGCAGACTGAATATCCTTACAGTGCTGCATATGCATCCCTTACTTGTTCCGGGTCGGCGACTGCCTCTCGAAGGTCGCGCCTGTGTTCACCTCTCCCGATTCCATCGGCTCGATTATCGAGAAAATTTTCTGGAAATTAAATTCTAAAATTTAGAATTTTTCCATAATTATTTAAATAAATAAATTATTTAAATAATTTAACACTTCTCGGGATTTCTTACCGATTCCCGCAATTCCCAGGTTTCCGAATTCTCGGGATCTCTCGTAATTTCTGAAATTCTTGACTGCCAAAAATTTCTCTTTTTTCTCTTTTCTTTTCTTTCTTTCTTTTCTTTTCTTTTCTTTCTTTTTCTCTTCTTTTCTTTCTTTTCTTTTTTTTTTCCTTTTTTTTTTCTCTTTTTCCTCTTTTCCTTTTCCTGGCCAGACCGGTCAGATCCCCTCATTGCCGGTTCTTCTCTGGTGGCCGGTTCTCCGGCAGTTCGGCAGCTCCTCAGCTGGCCGACGGCACGGCGAACCTGCTGGTGGTCTCCGTTCAGCCTGGATCGGCGGCACGACGGTGAATCTACTCGGTTTAGGTCGGCGTCTTCTCCTCCTTCGTTCGTCCTTCCTCCGCCATTTTCCTTCACCGCCGGTGGCTTCTCCACCTTCCTCTCACCTCCGCCGAGGTCGATGTTAGGGTGGCGGTGCCTGGATTGGCCGGCACCGCCGTTTCCTTCTTCTTTCCTCTTCGCTTTTTCCGTCAGTTTCTGTTTCGTTTTCTTTCCGTTTCTTCTCTTCTTTCCATTGCCGGCCACCTTCCCTCCCGTCACCGGCGGCTTCGCCTCCTTTTCTTCTTCCTCTCTTGGCCGGCCGACGGTGGCCGGCTTCCACGCGGAAGGCAGAATCGGGAGTTCCCGATTCTGTTTCTTCCATTTTTATTATTTTAATTATCCTATATTATATTTATATATACCATATATAAACATAATATTTTAACATATATATTTTATACACAAAATACATATATATAAATTTTTGTTTGAATTAATATATATATATTTCATATATATATGTATTTATATATATTGTATTACTATATATATATGTATATTATATGTTTTGATAGTAAATAATATTTACTTTTCTTATATATGTATATATATATATATAATATCATATTTATATACATATGTATTATTTAAATGCATTAAATAGTATATATACATATATATACTAATGTATATTAATATATACTATATAGTATTTCAATACATATGTATTTGTATAAAAATACATTTATATAATATATAATTATATAAATATATTTTATATTTTTTTCTACTTTTCTTATTTAATTTGGATTTCCATTTATCCAAATTAAATTTCCTCAATTTTATCCAAATTAATTTTCTCCACTTCTTCACTTCATCAATTCGGGAATTTCAACGATATTCCCATCCCGTAAATAAATTTTATTTATTTACTTTAATTTATTTATTTCCTCTTATCTATTTTCTTAAATATTAATTTCCAATAATAGAAAATTTGCGGTTATCACAATTTATCCTTTTATGGCTTAATTTCCATAAATTTCATATGTTTAGAATTTAATTTGCTTATGTAAAGGGTTTAGGTAAGATTTAGCTATTTTCATGCATTTCCCATGCATGTAGGACAAAAATGAAGAAAATATCCTAGGACAGCCGACCATATAGAAGGCAAATAGGGTTTCTGCTTAGTTTTACTGATTTCGATCATTTTCGGTCCAGTAGTAAAATTTTTTGACACAATCTGACATGACAATTCGAGGGTTTAACATAGCTCAGTGTGACAACTAAAGTCAATTCACAATATTGGTTTTGGCCACTTAACCTAACAACTTACAAAAACAATTGTCATCTGAGACCCGATTTTACAATACTGTACACCATAGTTTTTTGAATCTTTGATAGTAGAAATAAATTATTTAGTGAAATTAAATAAATAATGAGTGTGGATTTCCACTTGGGTGAAAAGCCCCTTAATTTAGAATGGAAAGGAAGCTAAAAATGGCTATTTTTTACTATGTATAAGTTCTTAGATCCATTGTTGTGAAACACTAGATAGGCGAGTGTTACGATCCAAACTGCTCGTCCAATAGGCGAGCAAGGCAATTAAGACGTTCGCCCAAAAGATGATGGCGAGTTTTGATGAAACGCCAAATCGGTGATAGATATGTTCACCAAATAGGTTAATTAAGATGATCGCCTGAATGGGGCAAAGGCTTATGATCACCCCAATTTTATGATCGCCAAAAAGGGACTGAGGCGAAGATCGCCCAAAGAACGAGTAATATGGTCGCCCATATAGATGCGTAAATAATCGCCCATAGTAAGCGAGTAAGGCAATAAGGGTGATCGCCGAATTGAAAATGCTCGCCCAAGTAGGCGTGGATTTCACTTTGGATATATGGTAATTTGGACTGTACCCCAATTCTTTTGCTGCTGTTGTGCCGCACGATTCATTCATTAAGAGAATATTGAAAAGTAAAATTGTATGGTATAAAATACAATATAAATAGTACTTAAAGGAAAAGGAATTTAAAGTTTAACATGTGATTAAATTTTATTGGCTGGAGACTACAAAAAGAGGTAAAATAAGTCAAAAAGTGTGTAGCCAATTTTCTACTTAATCGTTCCTTCTTGCTATAGTTTTTCTTCAAATTTTAATGCTTAACAAGACAAGGAAATGATGAGGAAATGGGTTAGGTAAATAGGTGGAGAAGTCCTTGTAATAACTGCAAATTAATTATTTTGATGGATTAAGCAATGTAATTTGGAGACAAATTTGTATATAAAAAATTTAACTTGGAGATATGATGATTAAGAAGGTAAATTGAGAATGAGCATGGCAAGGAAATATTAAATTAGACTATGATAAATTATGGATAATTTAATTTATGGATGAAGGATTTTGGAAGCCAAATAATATGAAGAACTTTAGGATTTAAAGAAATATTTGACAATATTAATTTATGACCATATGAGGTATGAAATATTTGTGACACAAATAAGAGATAGTACAAGAATTTAGATTATATAGAATATACCCACTAAATATGAAGTGGATTAAATAAATAAAACAACAAGTCAGTAAAATATGGGGTAAAATAAATAAATAAACTAATTTAACAAATAAAGAAAACAGGGGGAAATAGGCATGGCTTATGGAGGAAGCTTCATAATAGTGACTCCACTAACTCATCCCATCAGTCACTTGAGTTTCATTTCTGCCGTCCATCATCATCATCATCTTAATGCCAACCATTTCAATCTTTTTCTCTAGACTTTTACTACACCGAAATCACCATTTCCTCACCATTGTGTTACCATCCGGTTCCCTCTTGTTGTGTTGACAGTAAAGGCTCGAGGAAGGGGAAGGATAAGGTGAGAAAGGTTCAGGTGCAGCGGCGACAAACCGAAGAGAAAAAAAAGGGCTTTGAGCTGTAAATTAGGTGCTGGAAAACAAAGTTGAGTTTGTAGGAAGTAATGTGAGGTGAAGATCAAATTTAAAGAGGAAATGGAGGGCTGATCGGGTGCTGGAGTGAAGAGCAGCAAAGAGTTTCGACTCTGGTAAAAGGGAAGGAAAGAAAGGAAAGAGAGGCAGCCATCGTATTAGCTTAAAGGAGGAACACGTGAAGAAGAAAGAAAATCATGGGCTGAAGAACAAGACCGAGACAAGGTTTCTCAGTGAAAATCGAAGACTGAAAACTGAAGTGAGGGCTGCAAGGTGTTCCCATTTTGGCATACATAGCAGCTGGAAGCTGTTGTTCTGTTGACATTACTGCAGCTTAAAGGAGCTGCATTTCCTTCGATCATCAAGGGTACAAACAGGGGATATTTTGGTACGAATAAATAGCTGAAACGTGACAAACTTTGGTGGTTTTGGGTTTGTCAAAATCACGTGGAAGCTGACCAGATACATGCTGGTCTGACCAAAAGGCTAGTGTTAAGTTTGGATAGCTACATTGTGCTCGAAAATTGGACAAAGAAAAGGGACAGGAAGTGAACCAAGGAGATGATGGTTTGAACGAGAGGTAAGGTGGCCCATGTTAAATTTAAATTAAGTTTAAATTAGAAAGTTTATTCAAGAAACAAATGGTTTTGATATAAGGTTGAATTGTGACAGATTCATATTGTGTTGCGGCTATTTCATTTGCATGGAAAGGTTTCTTATTTTGGCTACCATAACCACGTGGAAAAGGGCTGAATTTGAGGTGGCTTTTAAGGCAAAAATAGGGGTTGTTAAGAAGTAAACCATAAGGGGCTGAATTGGTTGTTGTAAAGCTTTGAGAACAAGGAAATAGCTGCATCAATTTGGAGCCTATAGCAGCCCCAAAATCATAGGGACTCAAGTCTTCTAGAAAAAGGGCTCTCAATTTTCGGTTAACTACAAGGGTAAGGATTTAAATTGTTATAGGATTTTAAATGGTAAATATAGGGTGAATTATAGTAGTGAAAAAAAAATTATTTTGATGTAGGTTTGACTGGGAAAAGAATATTTAAGTAGGTGGAGGAGCATTTGGCAACCAAAGGGAGATTTTACAAAAGTAAAGTTCTTGAAGGAGAATTTGAAATATGAGTTTCCTTAAGGTGATTTAATAATATAAATTTCATTTATTTTATGCCTTATTGTAGGAGGAGAGGATACAAGGTAGGGGATACTAAATAAACTGAATTAAAGACTAAGGAAAGAGGCAATCAAGAAAACAAGGGTGCCATAGCTATACTTGTGCTACACCTTTAGGTAAGGGATATGTATAAAGAACGTAGGAGATACTAGAATGATTTTAAGATCAATTGCATTGTGTTTTATGAACTGCATATGCTTTGCAAGAGACTTTAGAAATTTGATATCGTCATACTATCGAATTTTTGTAAGAATATTAATTTCTGCGATTTCAGCTAAAAGGCTAAGAAACCTTTTTAAGAATAGAACTTTTTTAAGAAATTCAGTCTTGAAAATATTAAATTGCATGATTTTAGCATATTCATGAATTTTTAAATTAAATTTTATTTTATGGAAATTACCAAACGTCAATGTTTTAGAAATATTTATGAAAAGTTATGAAGTTTTCGGATTTTTGGAATTCCTTGCATTTTAATTGGTTTCGGAACCTTTATGAGTTTTAAAAATGCTCTTTCGAATTTGGATTTATGAAACTCTGTATTAGCATGAATTATCTAAAGAATTCAGTTTTTATTGAAAGCTTATTAAATTGCATGATTTTAAAGACTTGTGACTTTTCTATCTTAAATTTGGTTTTATAGATTTATTATAAATCATGGCACGAAAACCTATTTCTTTATATATATTTTGGAAATTATTATGTTTTTAAATATTTGGAAAATAATTATGATTTTATGCAATAATCTACTTTATGAACTTTTATAAATATTTGTATGTTTTGACTTACAGATTTGAACTCTGAACTATGAAACTTTTGTTTTGAGACACTGGCTAACCGTCATCTTGCGGTATCTGGACTGCTGTATATTTTGGATCCAGCGGTATCTTGCTGCAGTGTGACCTTCGGGGCCTGTAGTATCTGGCTATAGCGTGACCTTCGGGGCCTATAATATCTGGCTGTAGTGTGACCTTCAAGGCCTTCAGTATCTGTATCTGATATGTATTCTGCGTGCTCTGTTGCTGTGTGATTTGATCCAATCCACAGCGATCACAGATGACACTTGATCAGTGTTCACTGTAGACCACTTGGACTATGGCCATATGTCTATCTATTATTATCCTTATAGGATATCTTTGCTGCTTGATGTATACCTAGTTACTGCAATGTCTCCACTTTCTGTTATTTTCTGATTTCTGAATGATTTCTGAATATCTGACTTTCGAACTCTGAAATCTGAAAATGATATGATATGGATCGATATGATTGGACTGAAAATGATTTGGTATGGATTTTTATGATTTGATTTGAAATAGATATGGTTTCTGAAGATGATTGTTTACATATTTGCATAGCATGGCTTTGTTAAGTGATCTGTTATACGGATTTGATTTACATTTGATTTTCAAAATACATGAATTCCTTTCCAGATAAAATTCTCTATTTCAGAAATATCCCTTACGTTTTAGAACTTATTAATCATTTTCAGATACTTGCATATAGTTTATGGTATCTGTCGCTTTATGTGAATTTCTTACTGGGCTTTCCAAAAAGCTTACCCCCCTCTCCACCTTCCAGATAGCATGTAATAAGAGCTTGTACGAGGGGTTTTACACGTCCTTCAAGGTTTTTGTCTTCCCTTGAAGGTATGTGATGTACAGTATTATCTTTTATATTCAGACTTGTATTTTCAGTACTTTTAAAGTATGGGGATGTAATTAAAGGATGTATAGAATATAGTTATGGTTTATAACAATGCATGCAACTTGGGTAGGGATATATTTAGTCAAGTAGAATGATTTGAAATTATAAATGCATGCTTAGTGAGAGAATTTGACTGGGACCTAAGGTAACTAAAGGACATTGACTTAGCTAATATAATATTAGCTTAAGAATTGATTAGTGACACTACGTACAGCCCAACCAAGTAAGTGAAAAAGGAAAAAGTTAGTCTAGATTTTGGTAAAAAGGGATGTTACAGTCCTATTGGCTAATATGGTTATATAGGAGACAAATTGGGTCAAAACTTCAGCAAAATTCTCTTCTTCTTTGCCGACTTCCTCTGCTACTCCACGAGTATTCTGTTTTGCTTCATATTAAGTTCAGCTTTCTCCTGTTTCTGCCATGAATTTCTTAGCAAAACTTCATCCCCTTGCTATTTAATCATCTAACCTTCTCCATAGACCTTACATCCACCTTAAAACCATCAAAGAAACCATTAAAGAGGGGGCTGGCGTGAACCAAAAACTGTCCTATTTTGGAGTTGGATGATTCGGTCAAGGTGAGCTCCTATATTCTTATGGTATTCTTAGTATTCAATGGTAGATTGCTATGATTCACAATATGATAAACATGGATCTAGCATGATTTTAGTTAAATCTCTTTAGAATATGAAAATAGAACAAGATGGGGTTTTGGTGTAGATGAGAATAAATAAGAAAATCATGATGGAAATTATACAAAAATGGTGAGAAATGGTTAAAGGAACATGAATGAGATGAATAGAAAGCTTAGAAGTATGAAATGGTTAAAAATCAAAATTTGCCGTTGAAGAGGGGTTCGGTTAGCATGAGAAAAGAGGTCTACCTCATGGCTTCATGCAAGAAAATGATAGAAGATAATCACGTGAGCAAAGACTTAAAGGTTGAAAAACAATAAAGGATGGAAAAGATGGAAAATCATGAAAGTATGCATTTTGGGGGTTTCGGCCATGTTGTTTTGGGCCATGATATGATGCTAAATTTTATATTTTGATAATAGAAAATTAATCTAGAAATCAAAAGAGGAAAGTTGGTGAAATTGGAACCGAAAAAGGAACTAAAACGAGAAAGTTTAGTGCTAACACCAGTATAATTTATACTGGTTGTACACACACTGTAATATTAGTGTTTGCATTTTATGAAAGTTAGTATCTTAAAATTAAGAGTAAAAATATTAATAATTTTTTATAAAATTATTTTGCAGCCGAAAAATTCAGATTTCGGTGGGTGCTACCGACAAGCTCAGAGGTAAAGGGGAAGTGTGTAAGTTGTAGAGATATAATGAATTGCATGTTTTCTTGAGCTAAATTTTGTGAAAATATTGGTAGCATGATTTGGTTTGAAAACATGCAAAATTGTGGTTGAAAGGCTAGTTTATACACTGTGAATTTCGTGTAGGATTTTAGGAATCTACAGTCGATGTGCTGCCAGAAAATTATCAAAAATAATCTAAAAATATTTTAGATTTATGAAATGATTTAAATGATGAATTCTGGATATTAATTCCATGAATTTTCCATAAATGGAAATTATGAGAAATTATAAAATTAAATATTCATGTCTTATATTTTATTAAAGTGAGAATTTAATTATCTTTTATATGATATTAAATATTCAAAATGAATATTTATTTGTTTTCTCACTTGATACATGAATATTTGCCGACTGATTTACTGTATGTGGAAATGGAGAATAAATAAAATTTTTGGAAATAATTATTTAAATAAATGATTTGAGTTATAAAAATTTCCTTAAAGGTATTTTATGAGAAATAAATTGATTTTGAGACTTTAGGCCCCGAGATTCATGCTTTCCTGTTATACTACTGTTCATGTGGCTGATAGACCCACCAAGTCATTAGCAGTCCCGAAGTCACCTGGCAAGGGTACACCGAGGACACCCCATAGACTATGGCCATAGATCTAGACTATTTACTGTTACAGTGTTCCTTCGGGAACGATGATAGCATGACATGATTTAGGGTGATGCCTAGTCTGAACCTACTGATTATTGTTTACTGAATGGGTTTACTGAATACTGTTTACTGTACTGTATTGTGAATTACTGTTTACTGAACCGAAAGGAAATTACTGTTTAATGAAAAAGAATATTATGAAAATTTATTTCTAAAATAGAAATAATTACTGAGTTATTTATCCATTGATTTGGATATTTATAAGCTACTGTACTGAAAAGATTGTTTACTGTATCTATTGTTTTACCACTGTACTGTCACGTGTTTTGAATTGATATTAAAAAGAAGAGAAATAAATGGTTTATTCCATTTATATTTATGGAAAAATGAGTATTAAGTTGTTTTATCAAGACAATTTATAAATTACTCCCTATAGTCGCTCTGGATTTTCGGGACAAGCCAAGAATTCCAAATACCTTCCATGCTCCATATGGATTTCCCAGTCGACTATAGTATCCTTCCTTACTGTGCATAGTACACTGTTAAGAAAACAAATCGTTTTATGGCATATAGTTTTCATTACATCAAGCAGCATACGACTCCTTTACTGAGCACATGGTTCGCTCACCCCTTTATTTCCACTCCACAAGTCATTGATTTGGATTAAGAGAATTACCATCCGGTTTTATCGGCTGTTAGATCGGTTACCTGAGTCTACAGACTTACGATATCGGAGGTATATTATTTTCTTTTATATATTCAAAAAATATGTATAGTACTACTTCAAACTCAAGTAGAATACAGGGGATGTAGTTTGAGAAAAAATTGTGTAATAATCACATTTTTCAATTTTAGTGTAAAGAATGTGCTGTTACTACTGTGACTGATTGATCTATTTTAAAGCATCATGGACAGCCCAACTGGTAAAAATATATAAAATACGAGTAAAATTGTGTAACACTGTATAAATGAATCGTTACATGTCATTTCTTAGTTTCTTGCATGTTTTTCGAAAAAGGCTGAAATCATATTTAAATGAGTTAGAATGACTTACCAAAGGCTATATATCATCATTATATGATGATTCAAGTATATCTATTCTAACCAAAGGCTATATATCATCATTATATGATGATTCAGGTATTTCTATTCTAACCAGAGGCTGTATATCTTCATTATATGATGATTTAGGTATATCTAGTTAGGTGTGCACTCTTGTGGGCCCACGTACCTATCCATATGGAAGTTCACCTTACTACACTAAAAACCAATAAATCAGTACTTAGTCATCACGTACTGCTCCAATAGACTTATGTTGGTCAAATACTTATAGAAATTTTAGTTATTACAAATAATATATACATCCCTGAGCTCGGTAGTTTCTTGAGTTGTAAAACGATTAATGTTTCATAGGAATATAGTTTTTGTTTTGCCATATATATACGAGGTCTTCACTTCAAACTTTATGGTATCATATCAAAGATTTAGACTAATTCTCTATATAAATTGAAATTTCTTTTTCTTAAAATCTCTAATTCTGTAGTCACAAACTACAAAATATGTCGATTTGGTCGATTATTACCCTCTTGCATTACTAATGCATTTAAATTAAAGAGTAGAAGCTGAAAAAATGTATTTAGATTAAACGCATAGTCGTGTATGACAGCATTCAGTAAGCCTCCTTGACATCTTGCTTCATCCTTGTGGCAACGTGAGATAAGCACAGCTAGACCATCATTTAATGGCAAGATTGATTCTTTAATGATTGAAGAAGAAGATCGTAGACAGAAGGGCACAAGGGTGTGATCATTCAAGTGACTCCAAGGGCCACCATCATGACGTTTAAAACCATTAGTGTCAATATATTTATGGATTTGTCTAGAATTCTTCCTCCTTGTACTTTTTTCTTCCTTTAAGACTGTTTCTTCATGCTAGACCTTTCTTACATACATTTTCTTTTATTTTTTTTCTTTTCGCACCTTTCTTTTAAAGAAGTTTTCCTCCTTTTTCCGAAGGATCGAGCACTAATTTCTGTACCACACTCAACTCCTCAAGGCAATGGCTCTTCATCACCTAACTACAGATTGCACAAAATGTCCTGCTGTTGTCCATACAGTGTTTGTAAAGGCTCCCTAGATCCAGGAAGCAAGCTACAAAAAATTTGGGGCGTAAGTGAACTGAACATGAATGAATATTACTATCTTCATTTTCCTTTGTTTATTTTTTAATTTTGTTCATGTTCGTTAAATTTTGTTCATGTTCGTTAAATTCATGGTCATCTTTGCCACAATGCGTTGGTGAAGAGCACTCTACAAAATCCTCTATTTAAGAATAATGATACATCTGTAATTTTATCAAGAAGTGCACAAATTTGGAATAAGTGTACTTTGGGATGGCCAAGATGTTTCACCAACTTCTTCTCCTTGAGATGAATTAATTTGTTAACAAAAGTTATAAAACAATAATTATCCTCAATGATCTGTTTAATAATCTATGTGCCATCAGCTTGGTAGTTTCTTGAGTTGTAAAATGGTTAATGTTTGACGGAATAAAGTTTATGTTTTGTCATTTATAGACAATGAGGTCTTCCTTTGGAACTTTGAGGTACCATAGCAGAGATTTAGCCCAATTCTCAGGGCAACTTGAATTTCTTTTCTCAAAATCTCTAATATTGCAATTGCAAACTGCAAAATATTTTAATTTTGTCGATTATTACCTTCTTGCATTACCATATGCATTTAAATTAAAGAGTAGAAGATGGAAAATATATGTGTTCAAATTAAATGCACAGTCGCATATGACATCATTCAGTAGGCCACCTTGACATCTTGCTTTGTCCTTATGGCAACATGAGATAACATGCATAGCTAGACTATAATTTAATGGCGAGTCTAGTTCTTGAATGATTGAAGAAGAAGACCATAGAGACAAGGGCATAAGGGAGTGATCACTCTTGTGACTCCAAGAAGAACCATAGTCAACGCTCAAAACCAGTTGCAATGGCATGACTATATATATTGATTTGTCTAGAATTTTTCTTCCTGATATTTTTTTCTTTCTTTAAGAAAGTTTCTTCATGCCAGACCTATCTTATATACATTTGCTTTTTTTTTTGGTATAAACCCTAGGTATGCTCATTCGTTTTAACGGTCTGAGACTAATCTCACTCGGGGCTTAGTCACAGTTAAGGCTCTTCACTCCTCCCCAAAGGTGTGTTCATAGGGGATAAACCCGAGAGCTCTTCCCACAAACTCAACCTGTATTGCCAACTAAGCCATAGCCTATGGGTACATACATTTTCTTTTACTTTCTTCTTTTCGTGTCTTTCTTTTGAAGAAAATTTCCTTTTTTCTTTTTTTTTTTAGGATGATTGAACACTAATTTCTGCAGCAATCCTATCTCCTCGAGGTGGTGACTGCTCATCATTGAACTGCTGATTGCACAAAAATCTCCCGATGTTGTCCATACAGTATCTGTAAAGGCTCCCTAGATCCAGGATGCAAGCTACAGAAAATTTGATGTGCAAGTGAATCGAACATGAACGAATATTACTATATTTGCTTTTTCTTTGTTTATTTTATAATATTATTCATTTTCATTAAGTTCGTTCATAGAAATTAACGAACATATTACGAACACATGTTGTGACAACTGCAAATTATTTATTTTGGTGGATTAAACAATGTAATTTGGAGACAAATTTGTATATTAAGAATTTAACTTGAAGCTATGATGATTAAGAAAGTAAATTGAGAATGAGCATATCAAGGAATCATTAAATTTCACTATGAGAAACTATGGAAAATTTAGACTATGAGAGATTATAATTGGGGGATTGAAAATGAGGAGCATGAAGGAAAACTATTAATCCATTAGTTAAATTAAAGTGCAAATAGATGATACATGAATAATTTAAATTGTGAATGAAGGATTTTGGAAATTAAATAATATGAAGGACTTTAGGATTTAACGTAATATTAGACAATATAAATTAATAACTATAGGAGGTATGAAATATTTGGGAAACAAATAAGAGATAGTAAAAGAATTTAGACTACTTAGAATATGCCTAATAAATATGAAGTGGATTAAACAAATAAATAAAATAAATTAACAAAGGAATAAAATATAGATGAAAGTACATGAGTGGCTTCTTGAAGAAGCTTTAGCACTATCTAACCCCACTAACACCCTTCCCAACTGGCCACAAATCTTGCCATTACCACCGTCCATCGTCATCATCATCTTGACAGCATCCATTTCACCTCTTTTCTTCCATTTTCTGTTGGAGCCGAGAATCACTTCTTCAAACCTCACGATTGTGTCACCATTTGGCTCACCCTTTTTGGTGTTGACAGCCAAGGTTTAAGGAAGGTTGTGTAAGCTCTGTTAACAGGTGAGAAAGGTGCTCATTTAGGGATTGAAACAGTGGCACCGAACCGTTGAAACAAGGGCTGTACAGAAGGTGCTGAGTTACTGGAGGAAAGCTGTGTACAGGGGAAATAATGGGAGATCATTGTTGCTTTGAGAGGCTGTAGCAAGGCTGTTTAAACGTAGATCAGGGGTTGTGCAAAGGGAGTTTTTAGGCTGGGTTTAGGTGCTGATTTCGAGTGTCTTTGAGGGCTGAATTAATGCTGGACAAGAGGCTGGTGGTTAATGGTTGAAACCGGGGATATTTTGAGGCTAAGTAGGGTACTATTCCGGTGGCCTTTGGAAGCTAAAAATAAGCCATTTTGGTCCAAAATGGGGCTGCTGTCCTTTCCTTCTCGGTTAAAAAGCAGGCATGTGGGAGGATCGAATGGTGAGTGGTGTTCCATGGGTTGAGCAATGACGTCAAACAAGGCTGGGAGTTGCCAAAATAGGCATTAACTTAGGGGCTGGTATGTTTTGTGTTTGAGGTTTTAAAACAGTAAGTAAATGGAGAAGAGAAGAAATGGATTGAAGCTAAAAGGCAAAAAGAAAAGGATGAATCGACAAGCCTTGGAAGGGAACTTGCTTTCATAGCTAAACCAAGGCTAAAAGGAGGCTGGAAAGGAGACGTGAAAACAGAGGGCTTAAGATGGCATTTTGGGTGCTTGTTCAATGCTGAAGAAGGGGGTGGTTCTCTTGGGTTTTCAAGGACAGAAATGGAGGAAGGCAGTAGCTGGAACAGGAAGAACAAAGGCTGAACAAAATTGAAGCAGGAAACATGCATTTGCTGTTGCAGAATTAAGAAATGTCGTGGGTGAAGGAAAACGGGGTTAAGGTTCGGTCAACATGGACTAAAATGGGTAAGTATACTTGGTTATTTGGATTTAATTGTCTAAGATTATAAGGGAAATAATAAGTATTAGAATGATGTTAATATATATATGATTATAGGCCATATGTGTACAATAAAGGATGAATTTCGATACTAGATTTAAATTGGATACAAATATAAAAGCATATGTATATGCGACAATGTATATGAGGGGATACGATCAATAGTCGATTGACAAAAAATTTATGGATACTGGGAATGAGATGTTATCAAAATAATTATATAGAAATTATTTTGGGAAAATATTAAGGGGAATTTTGAAAGATCTCTAAGACTTATAATATTATGTAAGGTGATTTTGAAAATTAAATTGTTTTAAATGATTTTCTTTGCAGTCTAGGCGTGAGTTGGTAACCAAAAACATACAAGCTCAATTATTAGATATCGACTGCTGGCTGCTTGGTTTGGTTACAATTATGATTGATTGAGGTAAGGTATATGTATAAGGAGCGTAGGAGATACTAAAATGATTTTAAGATCAATTGCATTGTGTTTTATGAACTACGTATGCTTTGCAAGAGACTTTAGAAATTTAATACCGTCATGCTATTAAATTTTCGTAAGAATATTGATTTCTGCAATTTCGGCTAAAAGGCTAAGAAAAACTTTTAAGAATAGAACTTTTAAGGAATTCAGTCTTGGAAATATTAAATTACATGATTTTAGTATATTCATGAATTTTTTTAAAGTAAATTTTATTTTATGAAAATTACCTAACGTTAGTGTTTTAGAGATATTTATAAAAAGTTATGAAGTTTTCGGATTTTTGGAATTCCTTGCATTTTAATTGATTTCGAAATCTTTCTGAGTTTTGAAAATGCTCTTCCGAATTTGGATTTTTAAAACTCTGCATTAGCTTGAATTATCTAAAGAATTCAATTTTTATTGAAAGCTTATTAAATTGCATGATTTTAAAGACTTATGACTTTTTTAGCTTAAATTTGGTTTTATGGATTTATTATAAATTATGGCACTAAAACCTATTTCTTTATATATTTTGGAAATTATTAAGTTTTTAAATATTTGAAAAATAATTATGATTTTATACGATAATCAGCTTTATGAACTTTCATAAAGATCTCTATGATTTGACTTACTGATTTGAACTAACTATGAAACTTTTGTTTTGAGACACTGGCTAACCGTCATCTTGTGGTATCTGGACTGCTGTATATTTTGGATCCAGCAGTATCTGGCTGTAGCGTGACCTTCGAGGCCTACAGTATCTGGCTGTAGTGTGACCTTCGGGGCCTGTAGTATCTGGCTATAGCGTGACCTTCGGGGCCTATAGTATCTGGCTGTAGTGTGACCTTCGGGGCCTACAGTATTTGTATCTGATATGAATTTTGCGCACTATGTTGCTGTGTGATTTGATCCAGTCCGCAGCGGTCACAGATGACACCTGATCAGTGTTCGCTGTAGACCACTTGGACTATGGCCATACGTCTATCTGTTATTATCCTTATAGGATATCTTTGCTGCTTGATGTATACCGAGTTACTGCCATGTCTCCACTTTCTGTTACTTCTGATTTCTGAATGATTTCTGAATATCTGATTTTCGAACTCTGAATTTTGGAAACGATATGATACGAATTGCTATGATTGGATTCTGAAATCTGAAA
This sequence comes from Heritiera littoralis, assembly GCA_031772115.1. Lineage (NCBI taxonomy): Eukaryota > Viridiplantae > Streptophyta > Magnoliopsida > Malvales > Malvaceae > Heritiera > Heritiera littoralis. Next base: position 348,136 of record JAPDPK010000095.1, on the reverse strand, counting down.
ATGATTTGGTATGGATTTTTATGATTTGATTTGAAATATGATATGATTTCTGAAGACGACTGTTTACATATTTGCATAGCATGGCTTTGTTAAGTGATCTATTATACTGATTTGATTTACATACGATTTTCAGAATGCATGAATTTCTTGCTGGATAAGATTCCATATTTTAGAAATATCCCTTATGATTTAGAACTTATTAATCGTTTCAGAATACATACATATAGCTTACGGTATCTGTCTCTTTATATATATTCCTTATTGGGCTTTCCAAAAAGCTTACCCCTCCTCTCCACCTTCCAGATTATTTGCAGTAGGTGCTTTGTACGTGGGGTTTAAGCAAGTCCTTCGAGGCTTTTGTACCACCCTTGAAGGTTTGTGATGTACAGTATTCTCTTTTATATTCAGACTTCTAGTTTCAGTACTTTATAGTATGGGGATGTAATTAAAGGAATTATAGAATATAGTTATGGTTTATAACAATGCATGCAACTTGGGTAGAGATATATTTAGTCAAGTAGAATGATTCGAAATTATAAATGCATGCTTAGTAAGAGAATTTGACTGGGACCTAAAGTAATTAAAGGATATTGACTTAGCTAATATAATATTAGCTTAGAAATTGATTAGTGACACTACGTACAGCCTAACCAACTGTAAGAAAAAGGAAAAGTTAGTCTAGATTTTGGTAAAAAGGGATGTTACGCATGTTCTTGAACTTGAAACAAATATATTTACAAATACATGTTTGTGAACACAAAACAAAAACGACAATCATGCAAAAAATTATATTTTCCTTATTATATATGATGTCAAATTAAAAACAAATCTGACCTAAACATGTAATTTCAATAATTACATATTAAAATAACTTATAAATAAAAATTTAATTTTAAAAATTTATTATTATAGAACAGCAAACGAACATGTTTTTAAATGGCTCATTCATCGAAACAATTATTTCCTTTATCGCTTATTTAACATGTTTATTTGTGATGCCAATACCTTAATATGTTTATCAAGTGTTAAAGTGGCCGAATTTTTGAGTTGGATGGCTTAGGCTAGTGGAGTAAACCTTTTGATTAAAGGGACCCCACCCCTCCATGAATGCATTTGTAAACGCAATCATCAAACTCTTTGGGTAAATTCATATGTTTCTTGAAGAAACAGATGGAGTTAATTAAAAATTTTCAATTCCCAGGCATTAATGCCTTAAATGGAGCATTTACCATTGCTCTTGAAGCTGAAATTCATATAAAAACTTTTAAATGCATCTCAAACTCAACTTCTTATAAATAAAAAAGGCATGGCAAACCAAAACCTTACAGAAGTAAAAAAATTTTCTATTCTACCAAGCAAAACAAAAAGAGAGAAATCACAATCACAGTTCACAATGGGAACTTTCAATGTTTATGTTGTTTTTGCAATTTTGGTTACCGTGGCAAGTAGAGCGGTCCTGGCTAGTGATGTCGATCCCATCAATGCAAATAACTGTGAAACCAAGATGACATTTCACTGTGTCGAAGAGGTTTTCACAAGTATATTCAAGATCGGAACGTTACAAGTAGATGCTGTGATGAGCTTTTAGGACTTGGTCAACTTTGCCACAATGCATTGGTGAAGAGCACTCTCAAAAATCCTCTATTTAAGAACAATGATACATCTCTAATTTTATCAAGAAGTGCACAAATTTGGAATAAGTGTACTTTAGGTGGCCATGATGTTTCACCAACTTATTCTCCTTGAGATGAATTAATTTGTTCACAAAAGTTATAAAATAATAATTATCCTCAATGATCAGTTTAATAATCTATGTGCCATGAGCTTGGTAGTTTCTTGACCTGTAAAACGATTAATACTTCCTTTTTGTCCTCTCAACTCTCACACATGCCCTGCATACAGCTTGTTTTCAACTTTGCCATGAATATGCCTTCACAATCACCACAACACGGAGGTTCAGCAATGTCAAAATCCTTTAACTTTTCTTTCTCGTGTTCACTCTCACTTTACTGCTACACTCTTTTCTTCCTACCAATTTTTTTGTACCTCAACGAAGCCTAAATCCACACTCCAATAGCTTACGCTTCCAGCCTCCAAAACCACCACATTTCAATGCCTCCAAGCCACTTCTTCAATCTGTTTGCCATTTCACCTTCACTTCTTTCCCGCATGAAGCCTCAAATTTTTGAACCAAAACTAATTGTTGGTTCCTCCACTCCCACGTTACTACACCTTTCCTTCAATTTTTATTTCCTTAAATTTCCTTTCTTTCCTCCGTAAATTTCCAGCGCTCTCTCTATTTTCTCTTTTGTTAATAGAAGATACATCTGTAATTTTATCAAGAAGTGCACAAAATAGGAATAAGTGTACTGTAACATCCCAAAACTACTGTACATCATGATACATACTCATAACTTACACTTAATTATCGGTTGGGCTGTCTATGATGCTTAACAACTTCTACTACATTATTATGTAAATATGAATTATAAAAGTCTCTTCCTTAACATGTATATACATTCCCTTCTATTTAAAGTAGTACTGTACAACTCTGCTGAATATATAAAAGAATATAACATACCTTCGATGTCAAATCTCAGGAAGGTAAGTCTCTTAGCCAAATCAGTTATCTGTGGAGTGGAAAAATAAGGAGTGAGCGACAACGTGCTCAGTAAGGAAGGTGTATGCTGTTTTACAAATATAAAACTATATTCTCAAAACCCCTTAATTATCCTAACGATCAAACTCATTAGGAAATAATGAATATAGTTAACATTTAATAGGATTTGACAGATCCTTTCATAAATCATTTAATTGAGACTAGGCAGCAATTTAAATCATGCAAAGAACACAAGTCATCCGCTTTTGGGGTGCACCCGTAGGCCATCGCCCCTCACGGCTATCTCATCTAGATGTATGACCATAATCTGTAGGTGGTCCTCGGGTCCACTTGCCAAGTGACCTCGAGACCGCTGAAGACTTGGCAGGTCCATCAACCCTGTGACGCCCTAGGGTGCACTCGTTGGTCTATTTGACCTGAGCCATCGCCCCAGATGGGTCACGCAAAGTATATGATTAATAATGCATGAATTCAATGCCTAATGTCTCAAAATCAAGTTGTATCTTATATATCGTTTCCAAAAAATGATTGGATTTCTTATAAAACAATAAAACACCAAAAGCCCCAACATTTCCCGTGAATAGAAAGTACGGGTTAAACTGGCTCGCCCGTGGCTAGTTCGCCCATAGTGAGCTCGCCAATAGTCAACTCGCCATTGGTCAACTCGCCCAATGGTCAACTCGCCCAATGGTCAACTCGCTCCAAGGCCTACTCGCCCAAAAAGTTTCACATTTTCTATTTTTCAAAAATATTAATTCAAAGTTCATTTATTTATTTATTTGATTTGCGTTCAGAAAATACTCATAAATCAGTTCGCCCACTGGTCAATCCGCCCAGGCGGTGAATTAGTATTCGCCCACCACTTAACTTTTCAAAACAAAGTATGGCTGGTTGATAACGGTTCGCCCGCCTTATATATAAAACAAGGGTCGCCCGCCCAGCACATTAACAAGGGATTCGCCCTACTTTGGCTTACCCGGTTTTCTCTTTTAAAACAAAGGTATTCGTCCGCCTTAATCAGTTCGCCCAACCGAAACAACATGTGGCGGCTTGTAGCTCGCCCGAGATCAAAACACTTATAAATCAATGCATGTCAGAAAGCAAAACAATTTCTAATATTTTCTTATCATTTTTACTCCACAGGACATGCATTTTCATCACATACTACTTCCTTACCTCGTCTAATGCAGCCTTTCTTCTCGCCCGCCTTCCTCAATTCTCGTCTGCAAAAACATTTATTCAAATTATAAATATTTTCCAAAACGATTATATTTTCCTAACAATAGTGGCACTTTGGGGAGATGCTGTCCATTAGCGGCTTATTCATAGGAGTTCGCCCAACAGGGGAGCTCAACTCGCCATGCTTATCAATACAGTTCGCCGTTCGTGGTTTTTCATTCACAAATGGCTTCGCCCGTGAATTGGATAACGCTCGGCCACCTCGCCCTCTTGAACAACACTTTGGCGAGTTCTCTATTACCTACTCGCCTCATTGGCGATCACTGGTCCTCACCCTTACTTCCACATTCCAGATTATCTATAACGATTGGCGAACATGTTCTCGGCCAGTTATATATTGCATTGTACTAGCCGCCCTTTGGGCGAATACTGCTTGCTCGCCTACTGTTTTTCTTAATCATTTCCATCTAATTTCTTATATCTTCCCACAATATTTAACTACAACCAGGCTATATCTATGATTAAATATCAAGAAAACTATAAAGTTATGAAACTCACCTTTACTAAACTGCTCTTCCAACAACAGAATGCTTTCTTGCCTTTCTTAGCTTTACTTCTCTTGTTACTAAACTCTTCAACACTTTAGAAGGGTTTGGCTAACTAAAAAATGAAATTGCATGGCTCAGTCATGAGGAAAACGGAGGAATGAAAGATGAATATGCAGAGAAACAGAATGGGCGAGAATGAATCTGAGGGAGATGAAGTTGTTTCCATCGATTTTCCCTCATGAACTCTTCTTATATAGCCGTTACGTTTCACTTAAAATCTAACACCTGTTTCCTTATCCTGTTTTCTTCATCATTTCATGCATTAAAAACTGAAGAAACTGCAGCAAAAAGGAACGGTGTAAAGTCTTTACCGAATCCCGTTTTTTTTTTACTAATCTCACTTCCATTTATTGCTTATTCCCACTGTCAGGAGAAGCAATTGGCGGAAAATCCACTGCCGCCCCTTTTCCTGACTTTTCTATTTTCTTTTCTTCCCTTCTCCACGCCAACTCACTTCCAGTCAATTGTTGATTGGCTATCTTCACATTCTTTTCTCCATTTGTCTGACAGCCATTACTCTACTTTAAATGCTTTCATACTTTAGATTTTATTTTACCCAGATTAACTCCCATCTATTCTTTTCTTTTGTCTTGTAGTATATTAATTTCTGAAGAATTTCTCAACACAAGACTTCAGCTGGTCCTTGTTTGTCTTATTGCCATTAATCCCCTTCACACTTTCGTTTGATGCTTTTAATTTCTCTCATTCAGTATGGGCGATCAGTAGCCCTCGCCCCGTTCGGCGAACTCCCTACTCATCCTCAACACCATCCTGGCGTTCTGTTCGCCAAATCAGCTCGCTCATTGGCGAGCAGCCTTCCTTGCTCGCCCATTGGCGAGCTGCTCGAGGTCCTTGCCCATACATTATAACACCAACATTCTTACATGCACATCTCAAGTTAAGGAACTTTTCATCCAAGTGAAAATCAATACTCAATATTTACTTTATTCACATTATCAAATTTTATGAAATTTCAGTCTACAGTAGTATAAAATCAGATTTTACATGTACTTTGGGTGGCCAAGATGTTTCTCCAACTCCTTCTCCTTGAGATGAATTAATTTGTTAATCAAAGTTATAAAACAATAACTATCTTTAGTGATCAGATTAATTATCTATATGCCATGAGCTTGGTACTTTCTTGAGCTATAGAACATTTAAGGTTTGATGGGAATATAGTCTATGTTTTGCCATATAAAGTATTCTACTTTACCAACCAAACCAAAACGAAAGAAATCACTATCACAATTCACAATGGCAAGTTTCAATGCTTGTGTTGTTTTCACTGTTTTGGTTACTGTGACAAGTAAAGTGGTCTTGGCTCGGGATGTTGATTCCATCAAAGCAAATAACTGTGAATCTAATATGACATTACACTATGTAAACGAGCTTTTCACAAGTATATTCAAAACCAGAACTATTACAATTAATTGCTGTGATGAACTTATAGGACTTGGTCAACTTGCCGCAATGCATTAGTGAAGAGCACTGTTCAAAATCCTCTATTTAAGAACAATGGACATCTGTCATTTTATCAAGAAGTATACAAATTTGGAATAAGTGTATTTTAGATGGCAAAGATGTTTCGCTGAATAAAAAGTAAAACACAAAACCAATTCAAGCCTCTCAAGTTTTCAAATCAAATCTTATGGTTAAGTAGTAATTCAAGAAATCTACTATGCGAATTTCTTATTGCCAAGAAAAAACATTTAGTAGACATGCACTTCCTAATTAATTCTTTTCCTAAAAGGATCTCACTAGATTGATCAAGATTTATGCAAAGAAAAACCTAACATGTTGCAAAATTATAAAAGAAAATTGATAAAAGAAAATGATATTCAAATACCAAAGAGATAGGGTTCATTCCAAAGGGCTCTCGTCTTCCAATATCAATATCTCAATATACATTTGAGAAAAAAAAATGAGAAACTAATTTGACATTAATCTTTCTAGATGTGAACAAAACTGCTTAAATTAATTTATTGTTACATTTTTCCTTAAATCTATTAGTAAGGCCTCAACTGCAAGCTAACAAAGTAGTTTTGTTCAAAATAGTTACTATCATGGTATCAAATAGCGGCCGCTAATCGGAATAGCGGCCGCTATATCGCGGTAGCGGCGGTGGCCGCTACCGCTATCCACCGATTCGCGACTGTGATTAAAAATCACGTCTGTAACGGCCGCTATTGGCCTTTACAAAACGGCATAACGGTGGATAGCGGCGATAACGGGCCGTTATCGCCGCTATCTCCGTTCTGTTGAATAAACTAAAGGTCTAAAAAAATAAAGAACAAAAACTTTTCAGAGTTCAGACTGAGATTGTGAGAGTGAGTCTGAGACAATCGAATCTTACTGAGCATGAGGAAGGAATAAAATCAGAGCCAATATCACTATATCAGACCCGTGAGGCCGTGCCCGTGACTGCTACTCTGCTAGTGCTTGCTTTATCAGCATACACCACCACGGCACCACCACACAACACAAGTTCACAGTCACACACAGAACAGAACCACACAACACAACACACAGAACAGAATCAACAGATCAACAGAGACACTCAGAGTCTCAGACACAGAGTCACAGAGAGCAGCATCAAGCGATTCAAGCAGCCATCAACAACAAACAAAGCAGCAGGAAGACAACAACCAACATCAACAGGTAAGCAAGATGATGAAAGTATGAAACATGAAATGAAAATATAGTTAAAAACTTTAAAAATTTCCACAAGATTTTGGATTGGCGTCGGGAAAGGGAGGTGATCTGTGAGTGTGAGGGGCGACATGGGTCGGCTGAGCGACGGGTTGCCTGAGATGCTGCCGGTTCGCAAGCAGATGGCTTCCGGCGGCTGTGGGCCTGTGGCTTCTTGACGTATTTTAGATTTCAGGGCAGTGTCGATGAGCGATGGGACCGACGACGACGGGTGCTGTGAGTCTGTCACTCCTGTGAGAGGGATCTTGGTCGGATCGGAACGGTCGGAATCATGCCTGAGTGGGTGACTATGAGAGATTCGTGAGAAGGGGGCAAGGGGCTGCGACTGCGAGAGAGACTGAGAGGCCAGAGAGGGTTTCGATTGTGAGCCCCGTGAAAGATGAAAATCAACTTCAATGGGCACTTGGGCAGAGACGATGGGTTGGGTCTGGGTGGGTTTGGCCGTTGGGAATTGGATTGGGATATGGTGAATTTTTGGGTGGGTAGGCTAGGCCGGTCGGGTGGGTGGGTGGGTGGGTGGGTTTTTATAAATATTCTATTTACTTTTTTTTTGCTAAAGAATTTTAATATTTTAATTTTTAGGAATTAATATTTGGTAATTTTTTAAATAATATTAGGTAATGATAAATTTAAATTATTAATGTAATTTTTTTAGTAAAATCTGTAATGTAATTAAATATATGGTATTAAATATTATTATAACTTAAGAAAAAATAATATTGATATTTGATTAGGTTTAAGTTAATTGATAGTAGCAAATTAGTATTCAAACATGATTAATTTTTTAATAAGTTAATTGATAATGTAAATATCATCAATTAAATTATTTTTACTCATTAAAGTAAGTAAATTAAATGAATTATTTTTACTTATTAAAGTAATGAATTGAGTAATCAAATGTGCAATAGGACAAATATTCTGAGCTATTCATTGTAGTATATTTGTATATCATATTTGTTGTCTATGAGTTTTCTTTTATCAAAAATAACAAAAGTAGTTTTCTTTGGCAAAAAAAAAAAGTAATGAATTAAGTAAATGTAATTAATTAAATTATATTTACTTATTAAAAGTAAATTATTTTTACTTATTAAGTTAATTAATAATGTAAATGTAAAATAAATAAATTAATGTTACTTATTAGAGGGATGAATATGTGATTGATTAATTGTTCAAATTCAATTTTTATTTATATATGAAAAATGTGATGACTCTATCACATTTTTTGTATTATTATTTGTTTAACAGAAAATGTCAAACATGTCACAACATGAGGAGTTTCCAAGTAAAGGACTAGAAGGTGCGCCAAGTGATGATATTGGTTGGCATTTCGGAATCCCTGTACCAAATACAAGAGGAAATGTGTCTTGTAAACTTTGCGGGAAAGTTATAAAAGGAGGAATAACACGCTTCAAGGAGCATATTGCTCATAAGACTGGCAATGTTGCACCATGCCCCAATGTTACCGGTATGTTATAAATATTATGTTAATTTTTCAATAAAGATTATAAAATTACGTTAACATGTACAACTAATTTTTTTTATTTTTCTTAACTGTATTGTTAAAAGGTATTGTTAGAGAAAGTATGATGAAACTCCTCCAAGAAAGTAAAAAAAAAAATTGATAACAAAAAGAGAAAAGATGAATTTCTTTCTCAATTAAGAGGAGAGGAAGATTATGGTTACGAAGGATTCATAGATGAAGATACTGCTATAAGACGAGCCATGCAAGAAAGTGTTCAATCACAACATGAGTGGCATATGAGGCAAGAATTTAGGCAAAGAACTGGTGGTTTCAGTAATACTTATGAAGAGGGACGAAGCTCTCATGGCTCAGCTACTGACTATTTTGATCAAAGAACAAGAAAATCCACTCCAAGTGACTCTGAATTTTCATTAAGAGGAGCTATACCTGAATTGGTTAGAAGCAAGAGTTTAAAGCAACCGAAGTTAAGTGATTCTTTTCTGAAGACATTAAGAAAGAAGCTGGGTGAATCAGTATCCAAATTTTTGATATACAATCGACTTCCTTTTCAGTTATCAAACTCTCCATGGTTGCACAATTTAGTTTCTGTAGCAGCAGAAATTGGGCAAAATGTAAAGCTTCCAACACCTTATGAGGTTTCTGAAGTATATTTGGAATTAGAGTATCAACAAGTCAAAGAATGGGTTGATGGATTAAAGGTTCATTGGAAAGAATTAGGTGCTACCTTAATGTGTGATGGGTGGACCAACAGCCTGAATCATATGCATATAATAAATTTTCTAGTTTATTGTAGTAAAGGGACCATTTTTTGGAAATCTGTGGATGTCTCTAGTGTTTCTACTAGAGATACTAATTTTTACTACAAATTATTAGATCAAGCTGTGGAAGAAATCGGAGAGCAATATATTGTTCAGATAGTTACCGATAATGAGGCAGCACTTAAGGCTGCTGGAAAAAAATTAATGTTGAAAAGAAAACATTTGTTTTGGACTGCCTGTTCCGCTCATTGCTTGGATTTATGCCTTGAAGATATTGGGAAGAAGCAAAGCGTGGAAAAAGTGTTGGAGGAGGCGAAGAAAGTCACATGTTTCATATACAATCATATTTGGACAGTTAACTTGATGAAGAAATATACTCAAGGAAAGCAAATACTTCGTCCTGCTCTCACCCGATTTGCCACTCATTTCATCCAATTACAAGAAATAACAAAGCATAAACAAGGTTTGAGAGAAATGTTCAATTCAAAGGTTAGTACTTAATAATTAGTACAATTATTTAAATCTAGTTTTGTTTTTTATATCTTGTTTAAATTTTAATTTAAAATATACAAGAATTTAAAGAATCTAAATGGGGGCAACAAAAGTCGGGACCTGCTTATGAAGCAAAAAAAATTATTTTGGGAAAAGATTTTTGGAGAAAAGCAAGTGAAATAATAAAAGTTTATGAGCCTTTGGTAAAAGTATTGCGCCTTGTGGATGGTGATGAAAAACCAACAATGGGCTTTATTTATGAGGCAGTGGATAGAGCTAAACGGGCACTTGCACAAGAATGTCGATACTTTACTGAATATGAAAGGATTATCGACAATAGATGAACATTTATGCATTCTCACTTGCATTCAGCTGGTAAGTAGACTAAAAATGTGGATTGTAATTAAAATAACAATTTTATGTTATATGCTTAAATTGCTTATATATTTGTTTTTTATTGCTTATTTTTTTTATTGTTATGAACTATGTTTAAGTTATTATCTTAATCCCCAATTTCAATATGGTGTGAAATCTTCGTCGGATGTGTTAATGAAACAACAGAAGGTATAAAAGCAGTGATAGAAAGACTAGAACCTTCTCTGGATAATCAAATCCAGATGACTAATCAGGTTAGTGTTTACCACTATTTTATACTTGAAAATTTTACTCTATGTATCAGAAATCTAATTACCTTTTTGCATTTATTTAATAATTGTAATGTTTTATCAATGTAGTTGTTTGTATTTCAAGATAAAAGAGAAACATTCGGTACGCCACAAGCACAGAGAGCTTGGAAGCAAATGAATCCAGGTAAATAATTAATTAAATAGTTTTAATTTCTTTAATATTATTTAATTATATTGGTATTAAATTTATTTTAAATTATTTTATGCAGCTGAATGGTGGATTACATATGGCACATGTGTTCCTGAATTACAAAGAATAGCAGTTAAAGTGCTTAGTCAGACAACTTCTGCATCTAATTGTGAAAGAAATTGGAGCACATTTAGCTATATACATACCAAGATAAGAAACAGGTTGAAATATGAAAGACTTCATAAGATGGTATACACTTATTACAATATGAGGCTAAGGATGAGACATCAAAAAAGGAGGAGTATTGATGAGATAAATGATAGTTTCAATCCTATTAGCCTAGACCATATCTTTGAAGAAGATGATCCACTTTCAGAATGGCTACAAGAGAAAGAAAATCCTTTGTTAGATGGGCAAAACTCTGATTGGTTGCCTCCTGATAATTCTGATGATGAAATGAATGTTGACCAATCATATCAATCAGGAGAACAAAATCTGCCTCATTCAAGTTCAAGCCGATCACCAACTCAGAGTGATGATGATGAGGGTTCAAGTCCAACTGGTGGTCATGGTAGTGGTGCTGATTATAGTGGTGGTGCAAATGAAAATAGGCCTTTTAGTCCACTTGGAGGAGAATTTGGGCTTGCTGCTACCGGTGGATTATTCCTTGATTTGTCAGAATATGGAGTACGTCCATCTATTGAATCTAGTGGGGATAGAAGTAGAGATAGAGCTCGATCAAAGGGTAAAGCCAAGAAGCACCAACATGATACTTTTGGAGGCTCTTCATCTCGAAGATCAGCTTCTAGTAATGAATCATTTAGTAATCAAGGCTATTATCCATCAGGACCACCTTTACATTTTCAACCTCCTTATGGTTACTATCCACCTCCACAAGGTTATTATCCACCCCAGCCATATTCTAATTATCCTATGCCCTATTATCCCCAAATGTATCCACCACTACCCCAAATGTATCCACCACCGCCACAAATGTATCAAGAACAAGGATATGGTTCGAATTCTGGACAAAGGTCACGAAGATCAAGTCGTCATGGTTCTGAAAGTGAAGAGGGAGAATTTGATGCTCCTCGTCATTCCACTATATGGTAATCGGTAAGATTTAAAGTGTATTTTTTTTAGTTTCCTTGAATTGAATTTAACGAGTTCTATTTGTTAATTATTAATATTCGTAGAAATTCATATGGAAGAGGAAAAAAAAAAGAAAAATATTGACATAATTAATTTAGATGAAAAAAGATTTGACAAAATTTAGATGAAAAAATTCCTCAATAATTTAGATAAAAAATAATTAATGCTAATTAATTAGTACATAATTATTTATCTCTATTTTGAATATTTGTTATTTTTTAATTATCATAAGTAATTTTTTAAATATGAATGTTTTATTATAATTGAAAAAATTATAAATAAACTTTTTTTCACATAAATAATAGACTTGAGGTATTATAAATTATTTTAAAAACTATAAAATAAGACTTTACATGATTATAATTAAAGTAAATACACTTTATATAGAATTGTGCGAAATTAAAAAAAATTCACGACCGCGATGACCGTGATGACCGCAATTACCGCCGATATGTCCACAACCACGATAAACGCAACGCGACCGAAAACACGACCGCGATTTAAAACCATGGTTACTATATATAGTAAGGCCTCAACTGCATGCAAGCTAACAAAGTAGCCAAAAATTTCTTGTTATCCAGATCGAGGATTTCAATAAACATTTCGGTGAATGAAATTAGAAGAAGAAGAAGAAGAAGAAGAAGAAGAAGAAGAAGCTGTTTGCGTAGAAGAATAAACTAACCTATTCTTATCTGTAAAACCTGTTGGATAGCTGTTTTAGGTAGGTTGCGAGCTTGGACCAACTTTGCTACTAACAAATAGCTAACAGGAACAAGGCCTAATTGGTAACATAAGAAAAAGACTTACAAGTCTCTAGCTGGCTTCTCGAAAGCCCTATTTGCCTTCAATTTCGAATATCTAACTCTTACAGGAGATGCTTGGTAGAGATGCTTAGTTATACATGATGATTGGAAATTTGTTCCATATATAGAGTTTGAACAATTCTAATAGTTAAGCGGTGGTAAAATATTCGCTCTTGTTTTAATGTCTCAAGCTTGGAATTTCCCTGACGTTGCCAAAGAAATTAAGAGACAGCCCTCTTTTTTCTTTTCAAGGTATGTATTTTATTCTAGAAAAGCTACTTTCTTCCTTTTCCTGTAAAATTTCAAGATATTTCACAGAAAATTGTCAAACCCCTTTTTAAACTTTTGATTCATCATCATGATGCATTAAATCTTTTACCTTGGGTCACATTTTACAACGAAAAGCAAAATTGAAGGTTCAAAGTTTAAAGAAATTTGATATTAAAATATCATCAGTATTAAACATTAATTTAAATGATTATCCTTATTTTAAGAGTGAAAATTTTAAGTGCCTGAAATTGAATTCTAGTAGCTGCATTTTTTCTTTCTTTAAACCTTAGATCATTATAAAAGAAATTTTCGGTCTCGAATGGGACAACAATTAAAATATGAAAATTTTTCTCAAAAGTTTTGGTTTAAAATCATGAAGTGGGATGGAGGAAATGGAGATTAGACATGTAAAATGAGGTATGAAAAAATAACATAAATGACACAAGGCATCCGAACTTCGAATGTAAAATTCTGCATCTAAAATGAAACCAAACTAGGATTGGATGTGTAAGGTAAAGAGCAAGGCCAAGAGCTATTAGAAATGGGCAATTGCTAGCCCATTTCCTCAACAATGTTGGTCCCTATGTGCTTTATTTTAAGAGTTTCAGTAGATTTCATGGTTTGTGCTCCTTCTAAAAATTTTTGAGAAAATATTTAGACAGCTATCATCAATACGTGGCAGTGGATTTTCAGAAATGCATCTTTTTTTCTTTTCCAGGTTATGACATGTTACAATCGAAGGCTTTATCTTCATTTTAGAGCAGTGCTTAATGGAAAATTTTCAAGATGGCTTCAAACTCCAAAATGAATTGGTCAAGCTTTATTATACGCTCCATGGATGCATTGCTGTAAGCGCTATAATCAAACCCTTTGATTAAATTCATATATATGTTTCTTAAAGTAACAGACGAAGTTAATTAAATTTTTAATTTCCATTAATACCTTAAATAGAGTATTTACTACTTCTATGGAAGCTGAAATGTCATTTAAAAACTTTTAAATACAACTCACACTCACCTTCCTATAAATAGCAAATTTTGTGGCAACCTAAATCTTGCAGCAGTACAAAAGTATTCCGTTCTGCCAATCAAACCAAAACGAGAGAAATCACAATTCACGATGGCAAGTTTTAGTGTTTATGTTGTTTTTGTTGCTATGGTTGCTATGGCAAGTGTCATGGCTAGTGATGTTGATCCCATCAAGGCAAATAACTGTAAAACCAAGATGACATTTCATTGTGTCGAAGAGGTTTTCACAAGTATCTTCAAGACCGGAACTGTTACAAGTAATTGCTGTGATGAACTTATAGGACTTGGTCAACTTTGCCACAATGCATTGGTGAAGAGCACTCTTCAAAATCCTCTATTTAAGAACAATGATACATTTGTGATTTTATCAAGAAGTGCACAAATTTGGAATAAGTGTACTTTGGGTGGCCATGATGTTTCACCCACTCCTTCGCCTTGAGATGATTAATAATTATTTGTTGTTAATAAAAGTTATTAAACAATAACTATCTTCACTCATCAGTTTAATAATGTATATGCCATGAGCTTGGCAGTGTCTTGAGCTATAAAATAGATTAATGTTTGATGTGTAATGCTTTGCCATATATATACACACACACAATGAGGTCTTCACTTCAAACTTTGTGATACCCGAATCCAATTTTTTTGTAGTAGAGATTTAGTCTAATTCTTAGTACGATTTGAAAACTCCAAAGGATGTCTTCCCATAGAGAAATAGGACGAGCTAAATAACTTGTTCAATAAAACTGGTATATATTTACTCTAATTAAACACATTCATCAACTAAGATCTCTATGAATCTCTATTAATCTTTATGAATCTCAAATATTTTTGCAAGCAAAGGTTCCATTCGGGTTGGATTTATGCTCTTTTTGGAAGAAAAGAGTCTAAAATTGAAATGGGTCCTTAGAATGCTAATTGGCAATCACAAAATGCGTGGATTTTGCGAAGTCTACTATTTCCAAAGGATACGAAATCGATTCGTATGTATGAATTTGGTAACTAAAATTATGGTATGTAAGATTAACTTGCATTGTTCTTTTTGGTTCACATGTTTTTTATCATAATACTTTGCCAAGGAATGAACTTTGCGAAGCAAGAATAGGCGAAGGTTTGAGGCTAAGCACTATGGAAGATTGAAACAATATATTCCACTAATCAACATATATAAGTATGGAAGATTAAAACAAACTTTGCCTTGAAATCTTATCTAAACCGAAACTAGATCACAAAGTGAAATTTTATTGAATTCTTCACACCACTTGACAAACCAAGAAACTATGATGAAGATGAGATGAAGGAGAGTTAGTAGGTGTGTTTAGAAGTGAAAAATCACAAGAAAATTGCAAGGGAATGCCACAGTTTAGAGGGTTTTTAGGTTTTCGCTTTTTTTTTTCTTATTTTTCTTTCTTTCTTTCTCTACTTATGGGTTCCTTATGGTTCTTCATGGTATTGTGGATTTTTATCTTCGTTAATATGCTCATGTTAGCACCCATGGCGCATGATAAGGGAACTAGCCAATAAGAATTAAGAAAGAGCATATATTTATCCTTTTATGGCTTAATTTCCATAAATTTCATTTGTTTAGAATTTAATTTGCTTATGTAAAGGGTTTAGGTAAGATTTAGCTATTTCCATGCATTTCCCATGCATGTAAGACAAAAATGAAGAAAATATCCTAGGATAGCCGACCATATAGAAGGCAAATAAGGTTTCTGCTTGGTTTTACTGATTTCGATCATTTTCGGTCTAGTAGTAAAATTTTTTGACACAATCTAACATGACAATTCAAGGGTTTAACATAACTCAGTGTGACAACTAAAGTCAATTCACAATATTGGTTTTGGCCACTTAACCTAAAAACTTACGAAAACAGTTGTCATGTGAGACCTGATTTTACAATACTGTACACCATAGTTTCGTGAATCTTTGATAATGGAAATAAATTATTTAGTGAAATTAAATAAATAATGTGTGGATTTCAACTTAGGTGAAAAGCCCCTTAATTTAGAATGGAAAGGAAGCTAAAAATGGCTATTTTTTACTATGTATAAGTTCTTAGATCCATTATTGTGAAACACTAGATAGGCGAGTGTTACGATCCAAACTGCTCGTCCAATAGGCGAACAAGGCAATTAAGATGTTCGCCCAAAAGATGATGGCGAGTTTTGATGAAACGCCGAATCGGCGATAGATATTTTCGCCAAATAGGTTAATTAAGATGATCGCTCGAATGGGGCAAGGGCTTATGATCACCCCAATTTTATGATCGCCAAAAAGGGACTGAGGTGAAGATCGCCCAAAGAACGAGTAATATGGTCGCCCATATAAATGCGTAAATAATCGCCCATAGTAGGTGAGCAAGGCAATAAGGGTGATCGCCAAATTGAAAATGCTCGCCCAAGTAGGCGTGGATTTCACTTTGGATATATGGTAATTTGGACTGTACCCCAATTCTTTTGCTACTGTTGTGCTGCACGATTCATTCATTAAGAGAATATTGAAAAGTAAAATTGTATGGTATAAAATACAATCTAAATAGCACTTAAAGGAAAAGGAATTTAAAGTTTAACATGTGATTAAATTTTATTGGCTGGAGACTACAAAAAGAGGCAAAATAAGTCAAAAAGTGTGCAGCCAATTTTCTACTCAGCCGTTCCTTCTTGCTACAGTTTTTCTTCAGATTTTAATGCTTAACAAGACAAGGAAATGATGAGGAAATGGGTTAGGTAAATAGGTGGAGAAGTCCTTGTAATAACTGCAAATTAATTATTTTGATGGATTAAGCAATGTAATTTGGAGACAAATTTGTATATAAAAAATTTAACTTGGAGATATGATGATTAAGAAGGTAAATTGAGAATGAGCATGGCAAGGAAATATTAAATTAGACTATGATAAATTATGGATAATTTAATCTGTGGATAAAGGATTTTGGAAGCTAAATAATATGAAGAACTTTAGGATTTAAAGAAATATTTGACAATATTAATTTATGACCATATGAGGTATGAAATATTTGTGACACAAATAAGAGATAGTAAAAGAATTTAGATTATATAGAATATACCCACTAAATATGAAGTGGATTAAATAAATAAAACAGCAAGTCAGTAAAATATGGGGTAAAATAAATAAATAAATAAATAAACTAATTTAACAAATAAAGAAAACATGGGGAAATAGGCATGGCTTATGGAGGAAGCTTCATAATAGTGACTCCACTAACTCATCCCATCAGTCACTTGAGTTTCATTTCTGCCGTCCATCATCATCATCATCATTATCATCATCTTAATGCCAGCCATTTCAATCTTTTTCTCTAGACTTTTACTACACCGAAACCACCATTTCCTCACCATTGTGTTACCATATGGTTCCCTCTTGTTGTGTCGACAGTAAAGGCTCGAGGAAGGGGAAGCATAAGGTGAGAAAGATTCAGGTGCAGGGGCGACAAACCGAAGAGAAAAAAAAGGGGCTTTGAGCTGTAAGGTGCTGGAAAACAAAGTTGAGTTTGTAAGATGTAATGTCAGGTGAAGGTCGAATTTAAAGAGGAAATGGAGGGTTGATCAGGTGCTGGAGTGAAGAGCAGCAAAGAGTTTTGACTCTGGTAGAAGGGAAGGTAAGAAAGGAAAGAGAGGCAGCTATCGTTTTAGCTTAAAAGAGGAACACGTGAAGAAGAAAGGAAATCATGGGCTGAAGAACAAGACCGAGACAAGGTTTCTCAGTGAAAATCTAAGGCTGAACACTGAAGCGAGGGCTGCAAGGTGTTCCCATTTTGGCGTGCATGGCAGCTGGATGCTGCTGTTCTATCGACATTACTGCAGCTTAAAGGAGCTGCATTTCCTTCGATCTTCAAGGGTACAAACAGGGGATATTTTGGTACGAATAAATAGCTGAAACGTGACAAACTTTGCTGGTTTTTGGGGCTGTCAAAATCACATGAAAGCTGACCAGATACATGTTGGTCTGATCAAGAGGCTAGTGTTGAGTTTGGATAGCTACATTGTGCTCGAAAATGGGACAAAGAAAAGGGACAGGAAGTGAACCAAGGAGATGATGGTTTGAACGAGAGGTAAGGTAGCCCATGTTAAATTTAAATTAAGTTTAAATTAGAAAGTTTATTCAAGAAACAAATGGTTTTGATATAAGGTTGAATTGTGGCAGATTAATATTGTGTTGGGGCTATTTCATTTGCATGGAAAGGTTTCTTATTTTAGCTGCCATAACCACGTGGAAAAGGGCTGAATTTGAGGTGGCTTTTAAGGCAAAAATAGGGGCTGTTAAGAAGTAAACCATAAGGAGCTGAATTGGTTGTTGTAAAGCTTTGAGAACAAGGAAATGACTGCATCAATTTGGAGCCTATAGCAGCCCCAAAATCATGGGGACTCAAGTCTTCTAGAAAAAGGGCTCTCAATTTTCGGTTAGCTACAAGGGTAAGGTTTTAAATTGTTATAGATTTTTAAATGGTAAATATAGGGTGAATTAAAGTAGTGAAAAAAAAATTATTTTGATGTAGGTTTGACTGGGAAAAGAATATTTAAGTAGGTGGAGGAGCATTTGGCAACCAAAGGGAGATTTTACAAAGGTAAAGTTCTTGAAGGAGAATTTGAAATATGAGTTTCCTTAAGGTGATTTAATAATATAAATTTTATTTAGTTTATACCTTAATGTAGGAGGAGAGGATACAAGGTAGGGATACTAAATAAACTGAATTAAAGACTAAGGAAAGAGGCAATCAAGAAGAACAAGGGTGCCATAGCTATACTTGTGCTACACATTTAGGTTAGGGATATGTATAAGGAACGTAGGAGATACTGGAATGATTTTAAGATCAATTGCATTGTGTTTTATGAAGTGCATATGCTTTGCAAGAGACTTTAGAAATTTGATATCGTCATGCTATCAAATTTTCGTAAGAATATTGATTTCTGCGATTTCAGCTAAAAGGCTAAGAAACCTTTTTAAGAATAGAACTTTTTTAAGGAATTCAGCCTTGAAAATATTAAATTACATGATTTTAGCATATTCATGAATTTTTAAATTATATTTTATTTTATGGAAATTACCAAATGTTAGTGTTTTAGAAATATTTATGAAAAGTTATGAAGTTTTCGGATTTTTGGAATTCCTTGCATTTTAATTGGTTTCGGAACCTTTATGAGTTTTGAAAATGCTCTTTCGAATTTGGATTTATGAAACTCTCTATTGGCTTGAATTATCTAAAGAATTCAGTTTTTATTGAAAGCTTATGAAATTGCATGATTTTAAAGACTTGTGACTTTTCTATCTTAAATTTGGTTTTATGGATTTATTATAAATCATGGCACTAAAACCTATTTCTTTATGAGATGATGGTTTGTCAAGGGAGTTGAAATGAACACTTAGAGGAAATGGAGTGGAAACGAGAGGGAGAGGAACTGGGCTGGTGTTGCTACCGTGTGGGAGAAGATGATGATGATGATGATGAGTCATGCCATGGCATTTAATGCCTCTTTAATGCATGATCATCTCAGCCATTAATTCCCCTTTTTGAATCTTTGACATTTGACCCTCAATTCCTTTAATTCCCTCTATATCCCATATCTCATTTATAAAATCAGAAAATTCATATTTATTTATTCCTTTGAAGCTAAAATGCTTTACAAATATGGGAAAATTTACAATAATTTGAGGATTTCACTAAAAGCCCTTATAATTATCCGACGACGGAATTCTAAAGGGACTGCGCTTGAGTAGTACTTTTAGATGTCTTGAGGTAAGGAGAGTTCTTTTAAATCTTGCCAGCTTGATGTTTAAATCTTGCCAGCTTGATGGAAGATTTAAAAGACATTTCCAAGATTTAATAAATTAAATTATAAAAATAAAAATTAAATTAGATTAAAAAATAGTGAATTAAAATTAAATTTATTATAATAAAGAATAAAGATCAAATTAATAAATTAGAATTAAAATTAGAAAAGAATTAAATTAAATTAAATTAAATATTTTAATAAATGTGAATTATTTCGAGGATGGAATTTAAAGGGAATTGCGCTTGAGTAGTTTCTTTAAAAATTCTTGAGGTGAAAAAGTTTCTTTAAGGTCTTACCAGCTTGATGGAAGGTCTTTAAGAAAATCTTCAATATCAAATAATTCATGTTTATTTAAAGATATAAAAATATATGAAATAATAATTTATATAATAAAATAAGATAAGATAAGATAATAAATAGAAATTTGATAGGAGTCAAAATAGGGTTTGCATAAAATATTTAAACAATCCGATGACGGAGCCTCTTCAAGAAAGGCAATTGGTCCTACTTGAATACTCTTGAGGTGAGAAAAACTTTTAAGTTGTCCAACCAGTTTAATGGAGGAGACTTAAAAGGCTTTTCAATATTTAATCATATCGAAATTAAAGTAAAAGGCAAAATTAGGATAACCTTAGATTATTCGGTACCATTTTAGGATGGGCATTGTGAGGGTGCTAACTCTTCCTCACACGTAATCGTACTCCCGAACCCTGTGTCACGACCCGTGACCACATTTTTACCCTTCTTATACACAACTTAACCGGTTGGGCTGTCTGCGATACTTCACTTGTACTGACTGTTAGATAAATTTTACATAATATTGTTTATATTATACACATCCCCTATCGTAATACATCAGATAAGTAGTACTATTGACGTGTCTAAATACAGAGAATTAAATGATCATACCTCAAATAATCAGTCGGTCTGACTCATTGTCCTTCGTGTACAGCCAGGATCCACAATCCACTGATCTCACATTCATCAAAACCTGAGATGTTGAAAATTAAGGGGTGAGCAAAACCACGGCTCAGTAAGAGAATTATATGCCTCACTTGATACTCAGCTTCCTATATGCTAAAAATCTTTTTCCTTTTTCCTATGGGCTCTAGGCTCGCATGTAGGAAAGATACTACAGTCGGCTAGGAATCCGAATGGAGTAAGGTAGGTATTTTAGAATACCATACTTGTTACGGAACCTAGAAGCAACTGTAGAGAAAAATTTTTCTTTTTGTTATGAATTAATAAATCCTTTTCAATCTTTCATAACCTTTTTCATATTCTTTTTAAAAAAAATGCTTCTACTAAATAAAGCAATTAAATAAAATAATTAATATTCGTATCATACATGCTTGAGTTATTGTAAATTAGCATGCATGGATTATACTAAGGTTTATTACCATTTCGTAAGTGCACCCATGTCATAACTCATTCATGCTTACTTTTCATCCTTAGTCATACAAGGCATCGTTCTTATTAAAAGTATAATTATGTGTGGAAGCACAAACATTCAAGTAGTACATGTTCAATGGCATATATAGACATCATCCAATAATCATATACATCATGTGTCATATGCCTAAGATCTATTTCATCCTTCGACATTCATCGCATTCACGAATCACAATCACTTACTTATAGTCACAATATCCTACGATTTCTCATATTTCATTAGAACACGTGTAGTACTTAGTTCCCGAAGGATTTTAGAGGTTGTGACGAACCAGCACAATCGGCCATGGCAACCTCTCTGGGCCCATCAGACAACGATTGCCTAGCTTCATCACTCATCCGTGGCTCACACAGTACAATCATCGAGTCTCTGCTCGGTTTGGCCATTAGTACATTCGTACTGTCCTCTATGGCCCAAAGTCCACTCGAGGTTTTAGAGGTTGTGACGAACCAGCACAATCGGCCATGGCAACCTCTCTGGGCCCATCAGACAACGATTGCCTAGCTTCATCACTCGTCCGTGGCTCACACGGTACAATCATCGAGTCTCTGCTCGGTTTGGCCTTTAGTACATCGAAGCTCGTGTAGCACTTAGTTCTCGAAGGATTCTAGAGGTGGCTCCCACGGTTCGGAATTCGTGAAACACTTATAATCTAATGTTTCATTTAAATTTATGGTGAGAATGTCAGATATATCAATTCTCCCTTCTTTTTTTTTTAAAACATATTAGAGGTTTGTATCTCATATCTTATGAGAATCATCTCACAGTACTATAATAAGTACCGAAATGAGCATTTTATAAAAATGCTATAATTCAATTGATTTTCTTCTCATATTATATGAAACATGTTCTTTTCACATGTCACACATCACATATCACATTTCCCATTTGACATATTCCATGTCATGTAAAACGCTTTCCTTTTTAACATGTCACCTATCATTTATGGAGTCTATGATAGACATCAATCTTATCGTACTATAAATCTCGGAGGGTAAAGAAATAAACTGGTCAAATCTATGACCATAATCTATGTTGTCCTCTGTGGGTCGCGGATCAGGTGTCGACCGGGACTAAACATATCACATATCATGCATCCGTATGATAGGAATGCCAACCAATCTCAAAACCGTAGTTTTCATCATCAAATAGACTTATATGGAATTTATATAAATATAAAATTCCATAATTTAAAACCATAAGGTTTAAAATCCTTTAGTGAATATTTATAAAAATATTCATAAGAATATTCACTATATTTCACTTCATCTTTCATCTCGTAATTCGTGTAATTTATCTATTCCGAAAATTTTCGATGATTTCATTATCATCATTCT
The DNA here is from genome assembly GCA_031772115.1 of Heritiera littoralis. Lineage (NCBI taxonomy): Eukaryota > Viridiplantae > Streptophyta > Magnoliopsida > Malvales > Malvaceae > Heritiera > Heritiera littoralis. Next base: position 325,633 of record JAPDPK010000095.1, on the reverse strand, counting down.
CGAATACATGAATATTCTAAAGTTCCATCTCCTTATATTCATGTTTTATGAAATTTAGAAATTTCCTCATGTTTCGTGATTTACTATCGAAATTCGGAAATAAAATCATTTAATATGATTTTATAAAGTTTTTCTAAAATTTTCGGCAGCATAACGGCTGCCGATTTACTAACCTCCTGCACGGAAAAATACAGTTTAAAATCTTTCAGCCAGTACTTCTTCCCAAATTATTTTCAGCAAATCATACATCATAATAATTTTTCATAAAATAATGGCATAAAAAAATTTCAATTTAAAATATGCAGACTGAGTATCCTTACAGTGCTGCACATGCATCCCTTACCTTTTTCCGGGTCGGCGACTTCCGCTTATCGATCGCGCCCGCGCTCCATTTCTCCCGATTCCTTATCTCGATTGCTGAAAATAATTTCTGGAATTAAAATTCTAATTTTTAGAATTTTTCATAATTTATTTAATTTTTTTCTGAAATTAAATTCTCGAGAAATTTCTTACCGAATTTGTAAAAATCCCGGGTTGTCGAATTTCCGGGAATTTTTCGAATTCCCGAAATTCTCCTTTTTCCTCTTTTTCTTCCTTTTTCTTCCTTTTTTCCTCTTTTTCTTTTCTTTCTTTCTTTTCTTTTTCTTTTTTTTTTCTTTTTCTTTTTCCTTTTTTCTTTTCTTTTTTTTTTTTCTTTTTCTTCTTCCTTTCCCGGTCAGACCGGTTCAGACCGGTCCAGCTCCTTTCCTCGCCGGTTCCTCGCCGACGGCCGGTTCTCCGGCGGTTCGGGCATCCCTCAGCTGGCCGGCTGCACGACGAACTTGGCGGTGCCCTCCGTTTGCCCTGGATCGGCGGCACGGCGGCGAATCGAGGCGGTTTTGCCTCGGCTTCTTCTTCCTCTTCGCCGGCGTTCCTCCGCCGTCCATTGCGTCTCTGGTGGCTTCCATCGGCTTCCTCTTCCTCCGGTGAAGCTTCGGTGGTAGTGGCAGTCACCGATTCGGTCGGCGACGCCGTCGGCCATTTTCCTTTTTCCTCCGGCTTTTGCTTCGTTTTCCGTCGATCCCGTTCCGTTTCTTCACGCCGCTGGTAGCTTCCTTCTTTTCTCTGGCCGGTGGCGTCCCGCCTTCCTTTTCCCCTCGCCGGCGGTGGCAGCTTCGCCACCGGCGGTATGGCAGGAGGGGTCGGGTTCCTCCCCGATTTTCTCCTTTCCTTTTTTTTCTGTTTTTTTTTTTTTTATTTCCTCTTTTAGTTTTTGTCTTCTTTCCATTTTTAGTATACTATATACTATACATTATACCATATATTTTATACATATAATATATATTATATGTTATACATACATTATTTCATACATAATGTTATACAATATTTATTATATATAAAATATATCTTGTACATTACAAAATACATGTCTAGTATATATATATATGTATATTCATATACTTAAATAACATTTATATATACAAATTATATAAATGCTATAATAAAATATTTATACATATAACTTTAATACAAATTAACATTTACTTTTCTTATATATTCATATACTTTTATTTAAAAATAATAATATATATATTTCATATATATATCTGTACATATATATTTATAATTATATAACTACATTTTATAATGTACACATATCTTTATTTAAGACAAAATAGTATATATTTTATTTCATAATATATACTAACATTCATATACATACATATGTATTTATATAAAAATATGTGTAAATATATTTTATATAATTTAATTATATAAATATATAATATACGCATTTTTATTTTATTAATTTTGGATTTCCATTAATCCAATTTAAATTCCTCCTTTTCATATTTTCAATAACTCCGACTTTATTATTATTATTATTTATTTATTTTCATTTAATTTCCTCACTTTTCTTAATTTTGGGAATTTCAACTATATTCCCATCTCGTAAATAAATTTTATTTATTTACTTTAATTTATTTATTTCCTCTTATCTATTTTCTTTAATATTTATTTTCAATATTTATTATTTCCAATAATTGGAAAAATTTACGGTTATCACATCCTCCCCACCTTAAGAAATTCGGTCCTCCGAATTTAACTTAAGTCCAAAGGTGGTATATGCCGTATACTTAAGACTTCTGATCTCTAGTTCATCCTCCAAGTAATACTGCCAGTACACTTTCAACATCAAGAGTGCTTTAGACCACTACATGCTGTCTTTCATCGTATATGTCTATACTCCCGTAAGTTCTTTTCTCGAATCGGGAGTTATTCCCTTTTATTCTTTTCATATAAGAGTCCATACTCAATCTTTTTCATATTACAGCCGATCTATGCTGTTTATCATCCATTCTTCTCACTTAGTGCCGAGTCGACAAAATATGGTACTATCATGTACTCATATAGATCAATTATATGTAAGTGTCCCAGTAGCTTTCACATCTCATGCACACGCTCTCTCAATAACATGGAGTGTTTACATCTCACGCTCATATATATAAATATATATCAGTATGGAGCGGTGCTATCAATACACTTGGGATCTCAAAGCCTTTTGCTATCTCTCGTTAGCATATGGCAACACAGAGACTCCCATCACATGTAAGGCTCACTGGAAACTGTACATACGCATTCACACCGTTTAACACTTATACTTCGACTAAGGCACTAGAGAATCTAAAAGTCTGATAATGGAAAATGATTCTATTTAGATCATCAGTCTTTAATCACTTCCATATCATCATTTCTCTTTTGGATTTATTGTCCACAATGTTCATTTTCACACTTATTCCATCAAGGCTGTATATCATTGCAAATTTTACTGTTAATTATCTCTTACAGTAATAGATCATGAGACAATCATTTTCTCTCCATGTCTCTTTTCATGTAGTATGGTCATTATATCTCTTACGCTTATGGTATATTCAATATCATTTAAATTTTAGAATATACACAGGAATATACTCTTTCCATAATTTAGATTCTGTGATTGAATCCTCGAATTATCCATTTAAGCACCGCATTATCTATACAATTCCACCATCTCTATCGTTTCGAGGTGGCTATATATTCAAACATTTCTCTTTACATACTGGCAGTGAACATATCAATTATCTTACTCCTTGGGGTATCATTACTTTCACTTATCAGTTCTGGCTTTGATTTTACATCTTGCCACAGTTATGTGATAACCATCACCATTCACTTTCAGGCTTAACTGCGGGAACTGTTTCATATTAATGTTCCCTTCTCGTCATGCAATTTATTTCCTTATTCCACTTTCATTTTCGTTTTCATATTTCTACTATTTATCTCTTCATATATATATATATACATATATATATTTTTAATTGGCATGGTACTATACTGCTAAGATCTTTTAAAATCTTGCGTACCATCTTTTTCTTTACACTAGCCATCTGCCGACTTTAATTTCTTTAATTAGATCTCGTCTATAAAGCAGCCAGTCTCATCACTCTTTTATAGGCTGACAATAGTATTTAGCTAGACTCATTACTTTCGTATCTCAATCATTATCTTTATATCATAGACAGGTTCACTGTCATCCTGTCGTCTCAAAATCATATATTTCAAGAGGAGATACTGTCTAGCCAAATTTCTTAGTTGTTAATCTTAGCACAATCCCATAGCCTTTAAGAGTTTAAGGATCATATCACAATGTTGCTCATGTTCCATTTATACTTTAGACTCTATCAGTATTTCATCAATTTACTCATGTAAGGATGCCTCATTCTTTAGGCTTATATACTTTACAAGGCAACTCATTATCTTTGTAGCTTCAATCGGAACTCGTAAAATTCACTCCGAGTTCAAATCATCATCTTATAGACACCAATCTTCACTCTTTTATCTAAGGACTCTTTATACTGAGGATAGTCTTATTAACTCCTCACACATCCTTAATCAGCTCCATAAAGCGTCTGTTTTCATGTAGATGAATACTTGTTCTTCACCAGAACTTTATCAATGATAGGAAATTAATACATCCTTTTAATTCATCTACAACTCAATATCATTTTTATTTCTCTCATTTATACTTATACAGACAATTTCATTATTCTCAATTTTTCATTATCTGTATTTTCGTCATTCAGACCTCTACACGTGAATTTCATTATTCACACATTTTCAGAGTTATTTTCTTAAACTTTTCAGATTCTTTCTACATCCTCTGATATAAACTTAGAATTTAACTTCATATTCAAAGTCGAGTCAATGTTATCTCGATTCCTCTAATTTATATAACTCTGGAAGTTCTATCGAAAATCAAATCTGATATTTTCTTTAATCATACATTTCTTATAATCTTGTGACCATCGTTCTTCAACTTTTCATCTGATTATGCCTTTTACAAAGATTGTTCTTATAAGCTCCTTATACGTCTCCGATTAAATCATATTTAAGGCATCACTTCCATATAATATTTATTTGTTCTTCATAAGAATTTTAGTGTATAACCAAAAATTTTAATACATCATTTAATTCATCCTCAAATCATATCATTTTGTATTTCCTTCCTTTACATCGATACTTGTGAATTTCATCATCCATAATATTTTCCAAAAATTATTTTCTTGAGCTTGTTGGATTTCTTCTATATTTTTCGATACAAGCCTAAGAATAAATTTCATATCCACAATCGAGTCAACATTCACCTGATTTCTCAATCTATGTTACTCTGGAATTTATCGGGATTTTGATCCGATAGTTTCTTTAACCACACTTCTTTTATCATTTTGGACCTTCATCATTGTGTCCCATCATTTCACAGTGTATTCTCAAGGCAGAGACATTCAATGTTCAAATCATTTTGATACATACTCTACCTTGATTTCATTACTTAGTCATACTTTACAGCGTTACGAATCTCATTCTGGTAAGCTGTATCAAGTACAATGTTTATCAACACACTTTACAGCTACTCGTTTCAATTCAGTTATTCACTTTAAAAACATTTCCATTTACTAAATTCAGGCTTTGTTCCCTCGAGTATATTCTCCACGAGGTTTGAACCTTGGCACCCCTTACGTACCTAGTTCCTTACACTCGTGTTACCGTTGGGATACTTATAAGGGCCTCGCCCGTTCATATCGACCATTGACGAGCATCCCCTAGGCGATCCTTTCGCCTCAGGTTTATCCTTACTAGTGAGTCGGCGATGAGATAGTTCGCCTATATCTCACGACACATGATCCACTACGGGTCGCCCATCACAGTTCTGTCTCAAGGGTCCTGAAGAACTTAGGTTAGCGGTCATCTTCTTTTTTTTTTCACTTGACTGTTCTTATAATTCTCCTCTAATTCACAGTACTCCAAACAGTACCTCATTCTGTAGCACATATTCCAAGATACGTCGGTTCTATGTACGATTATCTGTTTGATACCTCAAAGAAATGAAAACGTACAGAACCGTAAGTAATCACACCATTATGTATTTCATTATCTGTACTTTTCACCTCATCAGTCAATTCTTGTAATCATTTCACTTTTCACAGTATTTAACGATCCTGTTCAATACACTCTTAATTTTTCGACCCTTTCAGTCAATAACCGGGCCAAACATTTGATGACATTCCACTACACTCTTTGGATCGCATCATATAAGGCCCCGGCTCGTTCGCCGTCTGCCTGTACACGTTTTATTGTGATGCCTCGGATTTGCCGGTCTCAAGCCGGAGGGGCCCGAGCCGCACCACTCATCCGTGCTGTCCGCTCTGGGTTCTAGAGGTGGCCCCCGTCACACAGACGTGGCACTTAGTCCCTCACGGATTGTTTTATTGTGAAGCCCAGGATTTACCACTATGGCCCAAAGTCCACTCGTGGGGAGGCCCTGGCCGCCTCACTCAACCATACTGTTATCCCCTATGGCCCACAGTCCACTCGGGGTTTTTCTTTCGCGTCCGTAATCTAAGTGTTAGTGGAATCAGTAATAGGGATCGTTAGATTCATATGACATCTTCTGTGCCATTAATAATTCCATTACTATCAATGGATTCCAATTCAGCTCGGTTTTATCACTATTCCGACATCGCCCAATATAGGGGCATTTTCGTCATTTCGACATTTATTTCTTTCTCCTCAATATACATTCAAATCAATGAACTGATCATCTATGTGTTGATAGTATCCTTTCTGATACTTATAACAGCAAGTTAGATCTCATTCGATTTTCGACAGAGAAGTTCACTAAAATCCACAATGGGATTAATTTACTTGTAATTCAGCTTTATATCATTAATTTCTCTGTCAAATCGATCAATTCCAACTTCTGGTGATCTATTTTGACTCCCAGTAAAATTTTGGGGGTAGGGTTATTTTGGTCATTTTTGGCTAAAAATTTTCTCTCTCTTAAAATTACCCTCAATCGGTGATCTTAAAGTCTATTTAATGATGATATTTCATTCCCCTACTTTATACCATCACTTTCAGGTCTCAGTTCGATTCGGACAGAAAGGTACTAGTGGGGCCCTCACCGAGTCCATTTCTGTTCCTTACCGAACAGGCCTTCATTTAGACTAGAAAAATCACCAATAATTCGGTAATTTCTGAGCCTATTTTCTTCTTTAACATTCTCAGTTTATACTTTCTCACTCCCTTTAAATCATTTTACTCTATTTACAATCATTTATCTTCTCTATGTATTCAGACGACACAGTACTACCGGGGATGTTTAACTCTTTTCCTTCCAAAAGTATCCACAAACATCAGGCCAACCATTGCTCTGATACCACTAAATCTGTCACGACCCGTGACCACATTTTTACCCTTCTTATACACAACTTAACCGGTTGGGCTGTCTGCGATACTTCACTTGTACTGACTGTTAGATAAATTTTACATAATATTCTTTATATTATACACATCCCCTATCGTAATACATCAGATAAGTAGTACTATTGACGTGTCTAAATACAGAGAATTAAATGATCATACCTCAAATAATCAGTCGGTCTGACTCATTGTCCTTCGTGTACAGCCAGGATCCACAATCCACTGATCTCACATTCATCAAAACCTGAGATGTTGAAAATTAAGGGGTGAGCAAAACCACGGCTCAGTAAGAGAATTATATGCATCACTTGATACTCAGCTTCCTATATGCTAAAAATCTTTTTCCTTTTTCCTATGGGCTCTAGGCTCGCATGTAGGAAAGATACTACAGTCGGCTAGGAATCCGAATGGAGTAAGGTAGGGATTTTAGAATACCATACTTGTTACGGAACCTAGAAGCAACTGTAGAGAAAAATTTTTCTTTTTGTTATGAATTAATAAATCCTTTTCAATCTTTCATAACCTTTTTCATATTCTTTTTAAAAAAAATGCTTCTACTAAATAAAGCAATTAAATAAAATAATTAATATTCGTATCATACATGCTTGAGTTATTGTAAATTAGCATGCATGGATTATACTAAGGTTTATTACCATTTCGTAAGTGCACCCATGTCATAACTCATTCATGCTTACTTTTCATCCTTAGTCATACAAGGCATCGTTCTTATTAAAAGTATAATTATGTGTGGAAGCACAAACATTCAAGTAGTACATGTTCAATGGCATATATAGACATCATCCAATAATCATATACATCATGTGTCATATGCCTAAGATCTATTTCATCCTTCGACATTCATCGCATTCACGAATCACAATCACTTACTTATAGTCACAATATCCTACGATTTCTCATATTTCGTTAGAACACGTGTAGTACTTAGTTCCCAAAGGATTTTAGAGGTTGTGACGAACCAGCACAATCGGCCATGGCAACCTCTCTGGGCCCATCAGACAACGATTGCCTAGCTTCATCACTCATCCGTGGCTCACACAGTACAATCATCGAGTCTCTGCTCGGTTTGGCCATTAGTACATCCGTACTGTCCTCTATGGCCCAAAGTCCACTCGAGGTTTTAGAGGTTGTGACGAACCAGCACAATCGGCCATGGCAACCTCTCTGGGCCCATCAGACAACGATTGCCTAGCTTCATCACTCGTCCGTGGCTCACACGGTACAATCATCGAGTCTCTGCTCGGTTTGGCCTTTAGTACATCGAAGCTCGTGTAGCACTTAGTTCTCGAAGGATTCTAGAGGTGGCTCCCACGGTTCGGAATTCGTGAAACACTTATAATCTAATGTTTCATTTAAATTTATGGTGAGAATGTCAGATATATCAATTCTCCCTTTTTTTTTTTTAAAACATATTAGAGGTTTGTATCTCATATCTTATGAGAATCATCTCACAGTACTATAATAAGTACCGAAATGAGCATTTTATAAAAATGCTATAATTCAATTGATTTTCTTCTCATATTATATGAAACATGTTCTTTTCACATGTCACACATCACATATCACATTTCCCATTTGACATATTCCATGTCATGTAAAACGCTTTCCTTTTTAACATGTCACCTATCATTTATGGAGTCTATGATAGACATCAATCTTATCGTACTATAAATCTCGGAGGGTAAAGAAATAAACTGGTCAAATCTATGACCATAATCTATGTTGTCCTCTGTGGGTCGCGGATCAGGTGTCGACCGGGACTAAACATATCACATATCATGCATCCGTATGATAGGAATGCCAACCAATCTCAAAACCGTAGTTTTCATCATCAAATAGACTTATATGGAATTTATATAAATATAAAATTCCATAATTTAAAACCATAAGGTTTAAAATCCTTTAGTGAATATTTATAAAAATATTCATAAGAATATTCACTATATTTCACTTCATCTTTCATCTCGTAATTCGTGTAATTTATCTATTCCGAAAATTTTCGATGATTTCATTATCATCATTCTCGAATACATGAATATTCTAAAGTTCCATCTCCTTATATTCATGTTTTATGAAATTTAGAAATTTCCTCATGTTTCGTGATTTACTATCGAAATTCGGAAATAAAATCATTTAATATGATTTTATAAAGTTTTTCTAAAATTTTCGGCAGCATAACGGCTGCCGATTTACTAACCTCCTGCACGGAAAAATACAGTTTAAAATCTTTCAGCCAGTACTTCTTCCCAAATTATTTTCAGCAAATCATACATCATAATAATTTTTCATAAAATAATGGCATAAAAAAATTTCAATTTAAAATATGCAGACTGAGTATCCTTACAGTGCTGCACATGCATCCCTTACCTTTTTCCGGGTCGGCGACTTCCGCTTATCGATCGCGCCCGCGCTCCATTTCTCCCGATTCCTTATCTCGATTGCTGAAAATAATTTCTGGAATTAAAATTCTAATTTTTAGAATTTTTCATAATTTATTTAATTTTTTTCTGAAATTAAATTCTCGGGAAATTTCTTACCGAATTTGTAAAATCCCGGGTTGTCGAATTTCCGGGAATTTTCCGAATTCCCGAAATTCTCCTTTTTCCTCTTTTTCTTCCTTTTTCTTCCTTTTTTCCTCTTTTTCTTTTCTTTCTTTCTTTTCTTTTTCTTTTTTTTTCTTTTTCTTTTTCCTTTTTTCTTTTCTTTTTTTTTTTTCTTTTTCTTCTTCCTTTCCCGGTCAGACCGGTTCAGACCGGTCCAGCTCCTTTCCTCGCCGGTTCCTCGCCGGCGGCCGGTTCTCCGGCGGTTCGGGCATCCCTCAGCTGGTCGGCTGCACGACGAACTTGGCGGTGCCCTCCGTTTGCCCTGGATCGGCGGCACGGCGGCGAATCGAGGCGGTTTTGCCTCGGCTTCTTCTTCCTCTTCGCCGGCGTTCCTCCGCCGTCCATTGCGTCTCCGGTGGCTTCCATCGGCTTCCTCTTCCTCCGGTGAAGCTTCGGTGGTAGTGGCAGTCACCGATTCGGTCGGCGACGCCGTCGGCCATTTTCCTTTTTCCTCCGGCTTTTGCTTCGTTTTCCGTCGATCCCGTTCCGTTTCTTCACGCCGCCGGTAGCTTCCTTCTTTTCTCTGGCCGGTGGCGTCCCGCCTTCCTTTTCCCCTCGCCGGCGGTGGCAGCTCCGCCACCGGCGGTCTGGCAGGAGGGGTCGGGTTCCTCCCCGATTTTCTCCTTTCCTTTTTTTTCTGTTTTTTTTTTATTTCCTCTTTTAGTTTTTGTCTTCTTTCCATTTTTAGTATACTATATACTATACATTATACCATATATTTTATACATATAATATATATTATATGTTATACATACATTATTTCATACATAATGTTATACAATATTTATTATATATAAAATATATCTTGTACATTACAAAATACATGTCTAGTATATATATATATATGTATATTCATATACTTAAATAACATTTATATATACAAATTATATAAATGCTATAATAAAATATTTATACATATAACTTTAATACAAATTAACATTTACTTTTTTTATATATTCATATACTTTTATTTAAAAATAATAATATATATATTTCATATATATATCTGTACATATATATTTATAATTATATAACTACATTTTATAATGTACACATATCTTTATTTAAGACAAAATAGTATATATTTTATTTCATAATATATACTAACATTCATATACATACATATGTATTTATATAAAAATATGTGTAAATATATTTATATAATTTAATTATATAAATATATAATATACGCATTTTTATTTTATTAATTTTGGATTTCCATTAATCCAATTTAAATTCCTCCTTTTCATATTTTCAATAACTCCGACTTTATTATTATTATTATTATTATTTATTTATTTTCATTTAATTTCCTCACTTTTCTTAATTTTGGGAATTTCAACTATATTCCCATCTCGTAAATAAATTTTATTTATTTACTTTAATTTATTTATTTCCTCTTATCTATTTTCTTTAATATTTATTTTCAATATTTATTATTTCCAATAATTGAAAAAATTTACGGTTATCACACCCTGAGATTCTTTGAACGTAGACCAAGCCTTATCCTTGTTTGAATAGGTGACCAATCACACCTAACTAAAATGGTTGGTGGCGACTCCGTAGTTTTGTGTCTAGCTATTAGGTTTCTCAAAACTTAATATGCTATGACAATATAATATATATATATAGGCTTTTCTCCATATCTATCCAATACCGTCACAAAGTCTCATTCATTATTTTCCTGCAAGTCTGCGTAAAACCATGAAAAGAATGATAAGGATATTTTTCTTTAATATAAGAATTCATGGTTAATATAATATTTGCATATATTAGTTTGAATTTCAGAGATCATAAATTTCACAATGAAATCAAAAATATATTGCATATCAACTTTCAAATATGTTTAAGCAAGAGATAAAATTTCTATTGGTTTGATAAAGAAATAAAGAGTTCAACAGCATTTTCAATAAAGGAAGCAAAGAAGATATAACACAGAAAAGCAAAAGGAAATTAAGAAAAACAATAGGATTAGTAGCATGGTAAAATGGTTGAACATAGAAGAGTTATCACCGTTTTGAACAATGCAAGCAAAGAAGATACTAACATGAAAAATCAAGAGGTAAATAACGGAAATAACATGATCAACATTATAAAACGAGTAATTGGCAAACACTTGCCTTTTTTTTTTCTTATTCAGAGCAAAGCAGAAGATATCAGCATCAAAACTCAAAGAATTCACATGATTAATGAGGTTATTATTAAGCAAAGGAACTTATAATAAGATTCTCCTTGTCCTTTTCACTGTGTAATTTTTTTTTCATTTCATCTCTTGCTGTCAACTTCTTTATCCCTATTTTTAACTTACCTACATGCTCAAAAATCTTAAATGAATAAGCTTTTGATTTCTTGGGATAAGATGAAGGTTGAGCTTATTAAGCAAGGGAAAGACTGTAAAAGTTATCTAGTGGCTTGACATATTGACAATGCAGATTTGATAGTGCAAGTGATAAAAACTTTGAGTTTTTTTTCTTTGAAAAGTAAAGAGGATTATTTATTTATAATGAGAAAAACAGCTAAAGATTATAACCAAGCTTCTAAATTGACTGATCTGTGGACTCCAGCTTTGGCCAAGGAGTCAGCAAAATGATTTGCTTCTCTAAAGACATGAATGAAAGAAACCGAGCCTAAGTAGGAATACAGATTTTGCAACTTATTGATGAGGTTGTTGTACTTTCATGGACTATTATAGAGTTTGTTCAACCAAGATATGATGACTTTTGAGTTGTTTTTAAAAATTAAGTTGTTTCTTTAACCAATCATTGACTCAAAGTGGAAATTAGTTTAAATTATCTTCCAAAACACCTAAGAAACAAATCCATAAAGAAGAAAGGAAGAAAATCATCTCAAAAACTTGATTTGTCAACAAAACAATTGAAATTATTAGTGCACTCGCAAAAGAGATATTGTGTAAGATTCATAAGTTGTTAATGTCTTCGCATTTAGCTCTAGTTGGAAAAAAGAATCCAATCAATTCACTTTTAATTTTTTATCGTTTTGAAGCACACCAAATGCATTACATAACTAACATGATATCTTGAGCGCGCTTTGCCTTTTTAGGGATTAATGACATGAATGACAAATGGATGATGAAAAGATAAGTCAATTTAAGCACAAAATCATTTAAGAATCTGAGCAAGAAGAAACCAAATATAATACATTTGACAACTATCTAGTTGTCATGATGTCAAGGGAGGGACATGAGCCAAGTTGTGTAATCCAAGAGCATACCAAACAATCTAAAAAGGATGAAAAGAAATTTTTGATCATAACAAACACGGTGAAAAGGAGGCTATCATAGCAGCCATTCAAGAGGCTTGCAAGGAGTAGGGAGCTTTTCATGTTACCAACCATGGGGTACCTACAAAACTGATGGATGATTTGAGGAGAGTCTTTCTTTCTTTTTTCAATGATTTCCCAACGGAGGACAAACTTAAATATGCTTGCCAGCCTAATTCTGCTACTTCCCAGGGTTATGGTAGCCGTATGCTAGTAATTGAAAGTGACATTGTGTTGGATTGGAGGGATTATTTTGATCACCATACCCTCCCTCTTTCACGCCGCAAACCCTCCTTTCGACCCCATTTTCCTCCCGAATACAGGTGTGTCGATTGTTTCATTTTCTAAAGCCAATGACATCTATTAATGTTCTTTAGGCGTTCTCAACTTAATTATGTTTCTCTAGGACATTGGTGGCTGACTATAGTGATGAGATGAAAATGTTGGTGTAACGACCCTTTATACCAAAATTATGAACCAAATTTTTCCTTTTTACGCTTACCTTGTTGGGCTGTACGTAATGTTTCAAATTTTATTCTTAAGCTAAATTTATATTAGCTAAATAAATATCTTTCAGTAACTGGTCCTAGTGCAAATATCCTAAGCAAGCATGCACTCATGTTCCAAATCAATTCACTTAACAAAATATATAAATATCAAAGATGCATGCATCATCAATAACATAGATATGTCATATGCTTCCTTTAGCTACATCCTCATATTCTAAAAGTACTGAAATTATAAGTCTGAATATAAATCAAATAACTGTACACAATTTACCTCCAAAGTGATACCAAAAACCTCGAAGGACGTGATAGCTCTCCGTGTATATACTCCTACTGTAAGTAATCTAGAACGTGTAGAAGGGGGTGAGCTTTTTGGAAAGCCCAGTAAGAAATATATATAAGAGACAGGTACTAAATTTCTATATGAAAGCTTCTAAAACATTCATTAAGGTTCAAAATCGAAATTTATACATTGCGAAAACCAAAACATGCTTATGCAGTACATCAGAAAGCATTTCATTTAAATCAAAACATAAACAACTGAATTTCGAACATAATTCAAAATATACGTGCTTATCGCATTTAGTTTCAATACTGATCGTCAAATCAAATCTTTGTCTGTTTTAAAATCCAAGTATCATACATTCGAAATTCATATATGAAGATAAGCATGAAGAAGCATATACATACTAAGCTGGAGACATAACGACTAAGCAATAATCAAGCAGTTCAAATATTCACGTAAGGGAAAGTGCAGTTGACATATGGCTATAGTCCAAAGGGGTTCACAGTGAGCATTGATCAGGTGTCAACTAGGCCCACTGTAGACTGGATCAAGGTCACACAGCAATAGAAACTCTACTGTAGACTGGATCAGGATCATACAGTAGCTCAAAACATTACCTACTATGAACTGGATCAGGGTCACACAGTAGTCCAAAACAATACTGCAGTGATTATTAGTCATGTCTCAAAACATTTTCATATATACATTTTCTAACAATACGAAACTTTGATAATTTCTATGAAAATGGGTGTTTCGAATGAAGTTTTCATAAGTAGTCAGAAGATAAATATCTATTGCGGACTGAATCAAGGTCACACACAGTAGTCAGAATATAAATACCTACTGCGGATAGAATCAAGGTCACACACAGTAGTTCAAAACAATATTGTACTGACTTTCGTTAGTCATGTCTCAAAACATTTATATATATTTTCAAAATTCAAAACAGTATTTTTGGAGCTTTAGGAAAGTTCACAAAAGAACTAGTATATATTTCTTTCAAAAGCAAATAAATCATATATGCTCATAATATTTTCAAACCAATATGATCGGGTGATAATTTCCATGAGATTAATATCTCAGTTAAAAGTTTCATAAGCAACTCAAAATCATAAAATTTAACCTTTTTCTAAAGTAAGCTTGCCAGAGAATTTACCATTTTCAAATGGTTGCTTAAGTGAGGTTTAAATCACAAAAACCGTTATTTTCATAAAAAAAAATCTGATAGCATAACGGCTTATATTTCTTAAAAACCCCCTGCAAGAAGAATACAGTTTATAAACCACAAGGCAGTTGATTTTAGCAATTTATTTAGTATCCCCTACATTCCGATATATATCTCTTACCTTATGCACTTAGCAAATATCTCCTTCAAGTTTATGAATCACGACTCAAGCTCCTAGCTGCTCCAAGTCACTACAAACCAAAATCATCACTGTCTCAAAACAAATCTTAATCATGTTTGATCATCTACCAAAATCATCTATCTTAGAACGACAATTTAGTCGGCTTCACTTTTACGTCGAAACTAATCCTTCATTATTGTATCATTAATATATATATTTATATATTTGTATGCATTTGTATGCATTTATACATGTGTATTTAAAACTTTACGTTAGTCATCCTTATCATTTTAATGATATATAAATGTAAGATCTGATTTTACCCTACTGTAGACTTTAATTTTATAAAATGGATAATGGAAATTAAATAAATAATGAATGTTAATTTCCAAAAGGGTGAAAAACTCTTTAACTTGAGAAATGAATGGAACAATTTATGTGAAATACTCTACAGGCGAGTACTGCAATGGGACAGATTGCCAATGGGCGAGCAAGGTAGGACGTTCGCCAATGAGCGAGCAGATCGCCATTAGATGATGGCAAGGGCGAATATTGAGTTCACCATGTATGTTGATTCAAGCAAGGGCTTCTGATCGCCCATATGGATTGAGTAAATTGAAATGCTAAATAAAATTGCCAATTTGTGGGGAATCATAGCAATTGGTGAGTAGAACAAAATATGGTGATCGCCAACAATGAAAAATTGCTATAATCGCCAAACCTCTATGTAATCGCCAAGGAAAGGATATTATTTCGTAATGGCCAAATATTAAGTAGGCATCAAAAACAAAGTGGCGACCTGGAATAAGGAGAGGGCGAGCTGAGAATTTGCTTATTGTTGGCGAACTGAAATTGAAATGGAATGGGCGAGCTGAGGTTTCTGGTTGAATAAGCGAACTGGAACTGGAATCAGCATGTGACCATTGTAGCCAAAATTGACTTTGTAAGTTATACGGTTGAAAACAATTAATAGAGAGATGTTAAAGTCAGTAAGGAATTAACCTTATTGGTTAAGAAATAGAACAAAGTCAATAGGAGCAGAAAAAGGAGTGTGGAAGGGAGACTTTCACGCCAGCTTAAGCTTCAGTTTTTCTTCATGCATAAAATGCATGAAAGACGTGAAATTAATGAAAGAAGATGGGATAAGGCCAAGTGAGGGGTTCTGATTGGATAGCATGGCTATATAAGGAGAAACAATTGAGGAAGACCGGCTTAGCAAACTTCATCTTCCTCCCGAAAACTATGCAACTGCAAGTTTATGTTATTCCTTCCAATCCTGCCATGCTTGATTTATTGAGCTTTACTTTTCAGTTGGCTAAACAAATAAACCTTCTTCCATCGTTGATGAACAAAAAGGATAAACAAAGTAAGGCCAACATGAGACAGAAAGTGATCTGTTCTGGAAGTGCAGTTGATTGAGGTGAGATTTAATGGTTTCTTGAGATTGAATGATATATTTCTATGATTTCAAGTATAAGAAGCATGATTTTAGCGTCGCTTTTGATTTATTCTTGTTAGATCATAGAAATAGAATAATTCATATCTTGAAGTAGATGAAGAATAAAATGAAACTGGGTTGAAATTGTAGTAGAATGATGGGAAAATACTGGAAAAGTGATGAGAATGGCAACTATAGTGATCGCCCATGTTAAAAGTTAGTAATCGCCAATAAGGCGAGTAAGAAATAATGAACTCGCCAAAGTTGTTGTTCAAGAGGGCGAGGTCGCCCAACGCTAGTCTAATTCATGGGTGAGCTCACTTCTGAATAGAAAACAGTGTAGGGCGAGCTCAAATAGAAGTTCATTGGGCGAGTTGAATTGTGGGCGAACTCCCACATTTAAGCCAATAAAGGCATGGCGAAGTGAATGTTGGGCAAATTACAAATAAATCGATGGAGATTAATGGCAGGCGATCTCCCACTTGTTAGCCCTTTGATGAATGGCGAGCTCGTTAAGGCGAGCTAGTAAGAGCTCTGTTGGGCGAGTAGTCATTTGATTTATTTCAATCTCGCCAAGTGATATAAAATGAAAATATTAATAGTTTTAATAAACTATTTTGCAGCCGGGAATTATGGACTCTGTAAAAGCGATCGGAAAGGCGATCGGGAAGCAAGGTTTCGTTGAACCAGGTAAGGGAGATGTGTGTGAAGTAAAATGCATGTCCTGTGGAGTAGAAATATAATGAAAATATTAAGGAATTATTTTGGTTTATGACATGCATTGGTTTGATAATTGTTTTGACTTGGGCGAGCTACAAAGCCGACCCTATGTTATTTTTTGGCGAACTGTAAAGTTGGCGGGCAAACGATACCTTTTATGTTCTTATGGGCGAAGACCCATGTTTTAATAAATGGCGGGCGAGCCAAACGTTTATAACATTTTGGCGAACTGGTATTGGCGGGCGAGCCAAACCTTTATAATTTTTGGGGCGGGCGACCCCTTTTGTTAAAAAAGCTATGGGCAAGCCACTAAGGGCAAGCCAGTTTTGCTTGTTGTTTTAAAAGCAAAAGTTGGTGGGCGAACACAAGTTCACCGCACTGGGTGAGCCGAATGGGCGAGCTAACCATGGCGAACAGGTTTCTCTTTTCTAAATTTTTTCAACGAAAAATGAACTATTTGAAATAGCTTTGAAAATAGAAAATATGAAACCATTTTCGGGCGAGTTGACTAATGAGCGAGTTGACCATGGGCGAACTAGCCATGGCGAGCCAGTTTAACCCGGGCCTT
Organism: Heritiera littoralis; assembly: GCA_031772115.1. NCBI lineage: Eukaryota > Viridiplantae > Streptophyta > Magnoliopsida > Malvales > Malvaceae > Heritiera > Heritiera littoralis. The sequence goes on along the minus strand of JAPDPK010000095.1, from coordinate 308,086 downwards.
TCTCACACGGAATTCAGTGAGATTGTGGGCTGTTTTTAAAACCTTTTTGGAAAGAAAATCATTTTGAGAAAAGGATGGATTTGTGAAATAATTCCTCAAAGGTTTTCATGAGATATAAAGTGATTTTGAGACTTTAGGCCCCTAGTTTCATGCATTATTATTTATGTTGTTGCGTGACCCGCCTGGGGCGGTGGCTCGGTCGATGGACCAACGAGTGCACCTCAGGGCGTCACAGGGCTGATAGACCCGCCAAGTCATCAGCGATCTCAAGGTCACTTGGCAAGTGGACCCGAGGACCACCTATAGATTATGGTCATAGATCTAGCTAAGATAGCCGTGAGGGGCGGTGGCCTACGGGTGCACCCCAAAAGCGGACGAATTATGTTCCTGGGGGAACCGAGCATGATTTAGTTATTGCCTAGTCTCAACTTATTGATTTCTGTTTAATGAAAGGATTTATTGAATCTTGTTTACTGTTTACTACATTTTAAGGTAAACTGTTTAGCCAGTGATTTGACTGGTGTATCGAAAGTGTTGGTAACTATATCCACTGTTTTCCTATTTGATGTGATTTTTGGAAAACAAATAAATTGTGGAATATGGTTTTGGTTTTATAAAACAGCATATGTCTCCTTTACTGAGCGTATGAATCGCTCACCCCTTTGTTTTGACTCCACAGATAAAAGACACGAAGTTGAGAGAATTAGCTCCTATATGGATAGCTACATATCAAGCGCGGGGGCAACTTATGTCAAATATGACAGGTATAGTCACTTCTCATTTACATTTTAGACATATGTATACAGTACTACTTTATTGAGACAATGATAATAGGGGATGTCAGATGTAAGGAATAATGAAAAGAAATTTCATATTCCATATTTGATAAATAAATATTATTATTTGTCACTATCATTGTAGAATGTTATTGGCATCGCAGACAGCCCAACCGATAAAATTGTATGAAAATACGTGAAAAATGTGGTAATGGGCTGTTACAATATATATATATACACACACACGTATGCATAATAGCATATCCATTAACATCATGTCCGAAATTTCTCTTCCTCCTCAAACTCATGGTGTGTGTGTGTGTATATATATATATATATATATATATATATATATATTACATTTACCATCATCATTATTTTTTCTTAATAAATGTGTGTAAGTACCTAGATATATGTATACACATAAGCTTTAAATTTAACACTATAAAAATCCTTACCATTTGAACCACTTACAAAGAGGCCGAAAACCACTTTCAACATCCTTGCTTTTCCATCCTGATTGTCCACTGTTTTTCATCTTTAAAACAGCCCCCGTACAGCCTTGTTCTTTGGCCTAAACCTCTCAACACAGCCCTCTAAGGATTGCAACCTTGATTCTCAGCTCCTCATTAGTAGCTTTGAGCCCCTCTACTTCTTCTGAGTGATGTCTCCACACGAGCCATCCCTGCCTTGACCTCCTCCAAGGCAATCGTCGAAGGCACTCTCAAGTCCTTCTTGGTTGGCTTCAAGCTCCTTAAGATCTTCCTCTCCATCCCACATTGAGCTTCAATTCTCCCACTTTTAAATACCACCAAGAAGTTGTTGTTTCTCCTCTGTTTCAAACCACAAATGCATAGTCTAAAACCCCAAGCTTCAGCCTACAACAGCATCTCAACCCAGCTGAGAATTGGCCTTTACAGCCACCAAAATACCGAGCTTCAGCAACGCCACTGCCTCCTTTATTTGCAAGCCTCGCTTCACCATCATTTAGCCAAATGCGCACCACCTGTTCAGCCACAATGGCTAACCGTTTCAAAACTGAAAACGTGCAGTAACCCTCTCATTTTTCAGCCTTATATCTCTCCTTTTTCCTTCCTTGATCAGACGTAAATAAGGGCCCCTGTTTTGCCCTTCCTACAGCCTGATATTTCTGCCTTATTCTCGCTTCAGAAGCCACTGTTTACGCCACCTGAAACCTCCTTCGATCTCAATCTCTTTCCCCTTTTCTTCGTTTGCTGCAGCAACCTTCTTCTTCCTCTCTTATACTCTTCTTCTTTCTCTCACGCTTCTTTCCACTCTCCCCTTCTTCTTCCTTTCTTTTTCCTTCTCTTTTGTCAGTGATCGAGACCCTTTAACTGCACCTCCCTTCTTCACCTAATCAGCCCTTCATAGACGCCATTTTCAGCTTTCATTTCTTCTCCATCGTGGCTCCCTCGGTTCAACCAAAATGCCACTGTCCTTTGCTTCTATTCAGCTCAGTATTGAGCTCCAATGGCAGCCTTGATCAACACCCCAAAATCATCACCACAGTGCCCTACCTAAGCCACCCAAACGCCACTATCACAGCCCTTACACCCACGTTGAATCCTACCGAAACCAATTCTGTTTCCAGCACTAAAGTGACGGCTCTCCTGTTTTTGTCTCCACTTATCTCTTCTGTTTTTGTCTCCCAAATCTGAACATTTCCTTGTCTTGAGCTTTTCCTCCATTGAGTCTTAGCAGCCAGCACAACAGGGGACAAGATCGGGGACAAGATCGTGAGGATGCCGATGGCATTGTCTTGGTTCTAGCAGAAAACTAAAAGAAAAGATGAAATGGTGGAGGTTGGGATGATGATAATGGACGGTGATAATGATGGCTTCCCTCAAGCTTCTTCAAGAAGCCACTAATACATATATTATATTATATTTGTTTGTTTATTTGTTTTTAGCCTTATATTAATATTTATTGGATGCACTTTAAACTATTTTAATTTATTTATTACATGCTCTTTGTTTAACTAGCATTTCATATTTATTTATTTATTTATTTATTTTATTGAATTTAGACATATATATATCTCAAACTTATTACATCTTAATATTCAGGTTATTTAATTCCTCGTTCACTTATAAACTGCTTACGAAAAATTTGGTGGTCTTCACAGTTGGCTCAGAGAGTGTTGAGTTTGATATCTGAGAGTTTAGGACTGAGGGCATCCTGCATAGAAGATGCGGTTGGTGAGTTCTATCAGAACATAGCAGCCAGTTATTACGCTCCTTGTCCACAGCCAGAGCTGATGTTGGGCCTTCAATCACACTCTGGTATTGGATCCATCACCCTTCTAATACAGGACGATGTGGGTGCTCTTCAGGTTCTCAAGGATGGAGAGTGGCTCACTGTCAAGCCTTTGCCTGATGCCATCCTTGTTCTTCTGGCCGACCAAACTGAGGTGTTATCATCTTTTTAGTACTTTATTGATGCATCATACTGTTAATAATGAATGTTGACGATCATAACTATTTGATGAATTGGAAACTTGCTTTGCCTGCAGATTATAACTAATGGGAAATACAGAACTTGTGTGCATCGTGCTGTAACAAATGCAAGCAAAGCCCGTCTCTCAGTGGCTAGTTTTCATGACCCAGCCAAGGCAGTCAGAATATCCCCTGCCTCTGATCTTGTGAGTCAGACTTCCCCCGCTTGCTACTCTTCAGTTGTTTATGGAGACTACACGTCATCATGGTACTCAAAGGGGCCTGAAGGTAAACGGAATCTCGATGCACTTCTGCTGGACGCTTGAAAGTAGATTGGAAATGCTTGTTCTCTCTGCAACTTGACTCTGTAATCAATTCATGCTCATTAATTTCGTAATTCAAATATTTAATCTTTTCTTCTGCATTGCATACAATAAAGAGGAACAAGAATAGTCAATGTTATTTTTTCTCTGGCATGAATAGCATATTGAGATAAAGTTTGAAGTTCGCATTCTTTCTAAATTTAGCTGGTGATTAGAAGCCTAAAAGCATGGGGATTAGATGAACACAAAAAAGCAGAAGCTGAGGCAACAATATAATAGTTAATATGATAATATTGCACAAATTTGAGGCAATGACGAGTGTTTATGAATAATTACAAGGAATAAAGAAAGAATGAAAATGCCTCCCTCTCCTGCATTTAGACATTGTTCACTTACGATAATTTCACTTAGTATAGCATACACTAAAGCAAGAGTATATCATTCAATCTCAATATCATTTTGAATGGATGTTTCATTTACTGTTTATCCTTAATTTGAATGAATCTATCATTCTTCTAGTTAATTTGTTTCCAAGCAATCTTCTTGTCACATTGTTATTTGTAGCTTCAAACTTTAATGAAAAATAGTGGCCTTTTCATTTTCTATAAAAAATAATAGAAAGGAGCCTCAATTACACACACACACACATTACATTTTCATTTTTAATTATTTTTTTTAATATTCTGACTGTGTCATCCTGTAAACTTTGTATGTAAAATCCAAAAATTCAATTGTCACTGTATTTGATTATATATATTTATATTTGTAAAAGATGCATTCTAAATTAATTGCAAATTCAGCATTGCTGTTACAACTTTATTCAATATTTATTGCAGACAATGCAAAATTAATTGGAAAATTCTCTTGATAACCCTGTTTAACAAGTCTGATATTCACAGCAGAAGTTGGGATAACTTTCCACGAATAAACATGAATTTATTGAACTGGATGTTTCTTTCACCCCCTTCTAGTTCATAAAACAGCCTGCAATTGAAAAGCATCTAGCTAGTTTAACATACTTTAAAACAGGTGATCATGAATTACAACACAAGATTAGCAAGCTTTGAGAAAAGATATCCATGGCATTGCTTGCCGGTTCCAAGCTCTCCGACCACATTTTTGGGTATTCTGTTCTTTATGGTGCTTCACTCGACAAGTTCATGCATGCTTTGGACGAACTGGTCGACGTAATCATTCATCAATTCAGGGTTTAATGTGTCTTTCCACTCATGATTCTCCTTCACCAACTTACCCACTTCACTATCCTCATCCATCGCAGATCTGACAGATTGGCTCAAATTCTCCCTCGAAATTTTTCCAATGTGTATGCAACTAATGCTTTGTTATAGATATTATCCCTATCAATACACTACTCCCATGCATGTTTCACTGTGATTACTTTTCCTGATGCTTTCTTTAAGATTATTACTTTCAAAGGAATTATAATATTACATATTTGTTTCTGAACATTATATGTAGCTTTGTTTTTTCAAGGCCAATCTCTTCAGCAAAACAAGAATAACAACAGCATAAAATATTATAGATAAAAAGCTAAACAAAAAACTACCAAGAGGAAAGGTTAATAGGTGTTCTTCCATTAATGCCAAAAGAGAAAAGCATCGAGATAAACTTCTACAAATAAGCTGCTTTACATTAAAGAAGTAGCTAGACTGCGAGAGACAACATAAATAACCAAATTAACTGAGCTTGTTGCCTATCAGCTAGCATTACAATGTTGCGATAAGTAAGCAAATATCTATCACACAGTTATAGTTGAAAGTCGAAATTTGAAGATATATTACATATGTTTACTGAACTGTAGATAAGTCAGCGATGTCAATCGCATTCAATCCCAGCATGTAATCGGAGCCCATGGAAGGTTCAGGAAAGCATCATCCCATGGTATATCCCACAAACATTGCTTAGTTGCGGTCGAGGTAGTACATCCTGATGGCTTCAAAGTTGGAAATTCTTCAAGACTTGAATATTTGCATCCACCCGATTCCTCCATATTCGTCTGCTCATCATCTTCTTGTCCCTCAGGCAGTTCAGACATTTCAGTCGATTCAATTTGAACATCTAACCTCAAATTTTCTGATTCATGACTTCCTAATTCAGTTATTGCCAACCCTCTTGAGCCTCTCCTTTTTGTTCTTCACTTCTTGCCATGGTAAGTTCAAACATTCCAGCTTTTTCAATTGTTAACACTTCTTCACGCCTCATATCCCTGGGCAAACTTCCATTATTATCACCCGACTCAACCATTTCCAAGCCATCAATGTTATCTCCTTGTGATACAGTGGCTCCCATGGTTAGTGTAGACACACCAACCCGTTCAATCGGCAACACTTGTTGTTTGAATGGACTTCCATTGCGATCGCCGACTTCACCAACCGCCAAGCCATATTCTACCACTTGCGCAGGTACAGTGGTTCCGTGCTGTGCTCAACCCTTCGTGGCGTTTCTTCGGCCTTGAAACGTTTGCGACAGGCATCGCTGTTCAATGCTCCTGCACATCTCTTCCTTTTGTCTGTGTTCTTTCGCATCCGACAAAGAACATATTCAGTTGCCTGTGATTGTTGCAACACCCAGCTATCAAGGCTATATTCATGGAGGATCCAACCACTATTTTGCTGACCACCACCCTCGTATCTGAATAGTTTCTTGAAACCTATTGGTTTTTCCAAACCGCCAACAAAGATTGGCTTACCCGAATCCTCTCCTTTCCATGTACCAAACCCGATTGTTCTATTGATTCTTTTACTTTTTAAGGTTTTCTTCTTCAATCGAGTGAAGAAATAAAGGTCTTCATCTTGTTTGAATCCATTATTACCCCCATACATTTCCCATATTTCCCAAGGTTCCTTTTCACCATACAAATCACATTCCTTGATTGTTGTTTCAAAATCTAATGGTTCCTTACCGGTGATTTTGTTGTAAAGGTGGTGGCCAACTAGCAGCTGATCACTCGGTTGGAACTTCAAGCCCACAATGTTAATTTGCATGGTGTGAATTTTTTTTTTTTGAAAGAAGAATAAAAATTATTTAGTTTGATCAACTGTGAATCTTTTTTGAAAGAAGAATAAAAATTATTTAGTTTGATTAATTTTTCTTTGGAATCATGTTTATATAGACGAGGTAACTTTGGGCAAAAGTCTTTATGAAGCAATAATGTTTGATCCAAATTCTAATTCATCTTCATCCTAAAATATCTTGTTTATCTAAATTCTTTATTTTATGTAATTATCTCAATTTATCTAAATTATCTCTCTAATGTAATTATCCTAAATCATCTTATGAAATGCAGAAGCTGTGTGCATCGTGCTGTAACAAATGCAAGCAAAGCCCGTCTCTCTTTGGCCAGTTTTCATGACCCAGCGAAGGCAGTCAGAATATCCTCTGCCTCTCTGATCTTGTGAGTCAGACTTCCCTGCTCGCTACTCTTCAGTTGTTTACGGAGATTGCGTGTCATCATGGTACTCGAATGGGCCCTGAAGGCAAACGGAATCTTGATGCACTTCTGCTGGATGCTTGAAAGTAGACTGGAAAAGCTTGCTCTCTCTGGCTCTGCAACTTGACCCTGTAATCGATTCATGCTCATTAATTTCATAATTCAAATATTTAAGCTTTTCTTGTGCAATAAAGAGGAACAAGAATAGTCAATGTTATTTTTTCTCTGGCATGAATGGCGTATGGAGATAAAATTTGAGATTTGCATTCCTTCTCCTAAAATTAGCTAGTGATTAGAAGCCTAAAATCATGGAGATTAGATGAACACAAAATTCAGACATTGAGCAGCAATATGATAGTTAATATCATCATACTGTACATATTTTAGGCAATGGCAAGGGAAAATGAATAATTACAAAGAATGAAAATGCCACCCTCTCTTATACGTCTGTCACTGGATCAACCGTTCTTATTCCTTTTATTTTTATGATCGGATCTTACATGTCTTAATGATCTTAAAAATGTACTTAAAAATAATACAAAGAGGCCTTAGTTTTATATAATATATACACACACATACTAGGAAATACCCACGCTTTGCACAGGTGGATCATTTAAAAGGACAAATATGAAAAGTTTGAGGTCCTTTTAATGTGAGAAAAGGTGAAAGTAAAACAAGCATTTTTGTACATTAATATATGAAGAAGTGCACTAAAAAAGAAAAAGAGTTTGTATGTATGTTCCTTTTAGACAATCTACATGGGATGTAGCAAGCAAAGCTGAAAAAGAAGTTTTCAGCAACCATCCTGAAGTAATACAACAACAAAATATTACATATATGGTAAATTATCAAGAGAGGATAAGATGCCTTAATCCATAAGCAAAAACAGGTCCCTTCTCCAAATCATCATAATTTATAGAATTATCTGCAAAACACTTTGAAAAAAAAAATAGAAATTATCAAAGGCAAACCCCAAAGATTATTAACTGAAGCTCCTTCGATGAAACCATAGGTCAAAATGAGAGCTGAACTTGCTTTCTCACCTCTATGCATTGGCTGGTAAAAAAAAAAATCAGACCTGCAAATTAAATAGGAATGAATCTAAATGCATTCTCTGGAAAATAGTACGATTGGGAACAATGTCATATTGATATAAAAAGTTAAAGTAGATAATTGAATTTAAAATAATTCAAAAGGATGATCCACAAGCAAGCAAAGAAGATACTAAGAAAATCAAGGGCTATATAATGGAAATAACATGATCAAGATTATAAAATAAGTAATTGGCAAACACTTATCACGGTTTTGTTCGAAGCAAAGCAAAGGGCAACTGCATTGAAACTCATCGAAACTCAAGGAATTCATATGATTAAGGAGATTATTATTAAGCAAAGGAATTATATGAGATTATACTTGTTCTTTTGACCATGTATTTGATTCTTTTTTTTTCCTTGCTCTAAGATCAGATGAAGTTTGAGCTTATTAAGAAGAGGGAATCACTACAACATTTATTTAGTAGCTTTACATATTCACAATGCAGATTTGGCTGTAAGTCATTAAAAAGTGAGTTGTTTTTAAGAACTAAGTTGTTTCTTTAATAAATTATTGATTCAAAAGCTAATAACAAAAGTGTATTAATATGAATAGATTTGCCACATTTTAGTTTGCATGCAAAAGGGAAAATTCCCTATTGCATGTAAAGATTGCAAGAAGAAATGTATCATAGTTTATGACAAATATTGGATAGACATGAAGAATTGTTTGATATAAATAAATATATATATATATTTTTTTAGGTTTTTCTCCGTATCTATCCAATACCGTCACAAAAGTCTCATTCATTATTTTCCTGCAAGTCTGCGCAAAACCATGAAAAGAATGATGAGGATATGTTTGGTTAATATAGGAATTCATGGTTAATATAATATTTGCATATATTTGTTTGAATTTTAGAGATTATAAATTTCACAAGAAATCACAAATATACTGCATATCATCTTTCAACTATGATTAAGCAAGAGATAAAATTTTTGTTGCTTTGATAAAGAAAGAAAGAGTTCAACAGCATTTTCAATAAAGGGAGCAAAGAAGATATAACACAGAAAAGCGAAAGGAAATTAAGAAAAACAACAGGATTAGTAGCATGGTAAAATGGTTGAACATAGAAGAGTCATCACCGTTTTGAACAACACAAGCAAAGAAGATACTAACATGAAAAATCAAGAGGTAAATAATGGAAAATAACATGATCAACATTATAAAATGAGTTATTGGCAAACATTTGCCTTTTTTTTTATTCGAAGCAATGCAGAAGATATCAGCATCAAAACTCAAAGAATTCACATGATTAATGAGATTATTATTAAGCAAAGGAACTTATAATGAGATTCTCCTTGTCTTTTCACCGTGTAATTTTTTTCATTTCATCCCTTGCCGTCAACTTCTTTTTCCCTATTTTTAACTTACCTACATGCTCAAAAATCTTAAATGAATGAGCTTTTGATTTCTTGGGATAAGATGAGGGTTGAGCTTATTAAGAAAGGGAAAGACTGTAAAATATATGTAGTGGCTTGACATATAAACAATGCAGATTTGACAATGCAAGAAGTAAAAACTTAAGTTGTTTTTAAAAATTAATTTGTTTCTTTAACCAATCATTGGTACAAAGTGGAAATTAGTTTACATTGTCTTCCAAAACATATAAGAAACAAATCCATAAAGAAGAAAGGAAGAAAGTCATCTCAAAACCTTGATTTGTAGATAAAACAATTGAAATTATCAATGCACTCGCAAAAGAGATATTGTGTAGGATTCACATGTTAATGTCTTCACATTTAGCTCTAGTTGAAAAAAAGAATCGAATCAATTCACTTTTAATTTTGTATCATTCTGAAGCACACCACATGCATTACATAAGTAGCATGATATCTTGAGCATGCTTTGCTTTTTTAGGGATTAATGACATGAATGACAAATGGATGATGAAAAGATAAGTCAATTTAAGTACAAAATCATCTAAGAATCTAAGCAAGAAACCAAATATAATATTTGATAGCTATCTAGTTGTCATTATGTCAAGGGAGGGACACGAGCCAAGTTGTGTAATCCAAAAGCATACCAAACAATCTAAAAAGGATGAGAAGAACATGGTGAGGATTTCAAATAACATGACATATAAGAAAAGGTGGAAGGAAATAAACAAATAGGTTCAAGTAGGCAAAATACATTGATCTCTTGCTTATTAAGCAACATAATTACAGAGAAAAAGCAAAAACTGAATTTAGTTGTGTTGGTGAAACAATCCCTTGTCTCAACTTAATGGTGTGAGCGAAAGTGGCAACACGAAAGGAAAAAGTTCTATGCTTTATGCAAACTGCATTGATTTTTCTCACGTACCTTACTGATATAGGCAAAAAACATACCAGAAAGAAAAACACAAGCAACAATTTTCTTTCTTTTAATGATCGATCCCAAGTATCAGAAGGCAATAAACAATACCAGAAGAAGAGCAACAACATGGTATAACCAAGAAGTGCGGAGCCTCCTTACTCAAGCACAACAATAGGGAATTACGCAATCAACTGAAAGAAACCAACCAATAAAGCTAAACATGCATAAATGTTTGATATATTCTTATTTGATAAGAGCATCTTGAATTCATATATAATGATTGAAGATGCATAACTCATAAACAGTGAAATAATAATGAATAAACTAATTTAAATGACCTAAAGTCAATCTCAAATCGAAGGTCCATTAATTTCATCTCTCTAAAAAACCATATCAAATTTGAAATCACCAAAAAGCACATAGCGAAAAAATTTCAAAAGGGGAACAAATTTCATCAAACTTAACCAATAAGACTTGCTTTCCAATAGTTAAATAACACAAAAGAATAGCAATGAATTTTAAATTCCCATCCAATGAATCAAAATAAGATTTCATTACCATACTAAAATCATAAAAAAGGAGAAAAGATGTTAACTTCCATTCCATTTAAAAAAACCAATATCATTCAATCTCAAACTAAATACATAAAGAAAAAAATAAGAGAGCAAATAAAGAAACATTAAAAAAGAGTTTAAGCAAGAAATTGATAGTGAAAGAAAATAGCTCAAAGACATAATAGTATTAAGAAACAGCTGTGAAAGGGAGAAGACTAGCCATGCTAAACATTACTAATCGAAAAGAACCAAAGCAAGTACAATCTATTGGAATTTCTCTTTCTTAACCTTTAACATCCACTTTCCTAACCTTTTCTTTCATGCTTTAGTTAAAAGCTTTTATATTTGAATTTCAAACAATTCAAGTCTCTACAAGGAGCAAACACAACAACCTGCAAAGCAAAAACAAAACAATCGAAAACCATAAAACTCAAAGAAAGACGAAATCCAACAACTATATCATGCATCAAGTGAACTTAAGTTTTAACGAATTTTTTGCGAACTCAAAGAAATCAAGAATTCGGATAAAATCTTCTTTATATAAGATGAAAAAAAATGACACATCCATCATTAAGTTTATAAACAAAATAATATCAATAGGTTTTTTTATTAACTATTAAAAAAAAAGAGCTCATATAAAAAAATTATTGGAGAAGCAAAACAAAAACTAATTAAGGAGTCGTCATGCCTTAATTTGATTTTTCTTTTCAAGAGATTCTCCAGCGAATATCTGGCGCTGAACTGGAGACCAACTATTCCCTGTTAACTACAAATAAAAAAAATTAAATTAAAAGCTTGATACAAAGACTTAAAAAAGAAATTCAAAGTAAAAAACAACATTAAAACATTAAGGATCAATCTGTGAAAAGATAAAACAAAAAAACACATAAAGATGAAGCCAAGAGAATCGATAGTTCTTGTCGTAACGATTTTCGTCCGGGGACTCGATCGCTAGACGATTTTGGAAAAACACAGAAAAGAGGAGTCGCCACCAATCTTTTTTTGACTAGGTGTGATTGGCCACCTAAAATCATTTATTTTTTTCAATAAAATCTTAAAATTAATTAAGGTTTATCAAAAAATAATTTTTGGTCTGCGAAAACAAAGTTTGGGTTCGGGAGTTCGGTTACGCGTGGGGAAGGATTAGCACCCCACAGCGCCCGTTAGAAAACGGTACCACTTAATCATGTATTATCTTTTGATCTTAATAAAATGGTCTTAATTAAACATTTAAAAAGAAATTCATTTATTTTGAAATCAATTTGTTATTTGCTTATTATTTGAAACATTAAATTTTATTTTGATTTATGTTAAATTTATTTTTTATTTGAAATAAATGAGAATCTTTTGTATTGAAAATTATTCCGAAGAACCCCAATACTTTTGGTAGCATTTCGGATAATTTCCTCACCTAGAGATTTCGTAAGAATCGCTACTTGCGATTTCTATAGAATCCCATCCTTGGGAGATTCACACTTATTTTGAAATTTCATGAATGCAAATGATGCAATCAAAATATAGATGATGCACATGAGAAATCCATTTTATTATTTTTTAATTCATTTATACTTATATTATTTTGTAATTTATTTATATTTATAAAATCTTGTTTTTATTGAAAAATCATACTAAATATTCCAATACGCTGGTAACATTTAGCATATTTCTCTCACCTAGAGATCAGTTAGGAATCACTACTTGTGAATTCCGTAACATCTCATCATCGGAAATTATTTATATCTTATTTATTTTTAATTTGTTTTACTCTTTATTTTGAAGTTTTGTTTATTTGTTTGTTTAAAATATTTATTTATTATTTTTTAGTGTTAGTTTATTTCATATAAGTTGATTATATTAGAAATCTTAATATCGAACTAAAATTATTTGAATACCCCAATACGCTGGTAATGTTCAAATATTTTATTTCGACCCTAAGGATAATCAAAGAATCACTACTTGTGATTTCTAAGGAATCCTATCATCGGGGACCTTTTATATTTAAGATGTATATTTACATTTATTTATTTATTTATTTATTTATTTTAATTCCTAAATTTTTACCTATTTAAAAGTTTTTTATTTCTATTCACTTACTATTTTCTTGTTTTTACCTATTTTTTTTATATTATTATTTTTATTACCATTTTTATATTTATTTATTTTTTTATACTAAGACATCTTATTAGTATTTTCTTTATATCGGAATAAAATCATTTGAATGTCCCAATACGCTGGTGACATTAAAGATTTTATTTCGATCCTAAGGATCGTCAAAGAATCGCTACTTGCGATTTTTAAGGAGTCCTATCATCGGAAATTTAAAATTTGTTATTAAAATTTATATTTAAATTTATTTATTTTAAGTTTATATTTATCTACTTTTTACCCTTTTTATTTATTTTATTATTTTTTATATTTATAAGAAACTTTGATATCGAGATTAACAAATTAGATATTCCAATACGCTGGTAACATCTAATGAATTTTCTCGATCCTAAAGATCATCGAAGAATCACTACTTGTGATTTCTTCAAAATCTTATCATCGGAAATTAAATTTTATCGAAACTTAATCTAATGACTCATAATTGTTAAAATTTCTAAGACTTTAAAGTGGTGGAAATTTTATTGATTTAATACTTTATTAATATCCTTTTTTTTGTTTACTCCATCAATAATGAAATTTTTATTATATTTAATTTTAACTACTTAAATATGAATTTAATTTAGTTTAAACTAATTGGATCTAACTTTTAAACCTCAATTTTACAATCCAATTTACGTCAATTTCGTGAAGCAATTTCCTAACATTATTTTTCACAAACTTCAAAGTCTAGTTTAACTTGCTTTGACTTATATCACTTCAAACGGCAAACAAGTAATAAATAAAAAAAAAAGGTTCACAGACATACTTTATGAGAATGGCACTGTTCCTCGTTCTTTCTTGTCTCTGTTTCCTATTTTTTTCAATGCTTCTTGTGTCTTCTTTTGCAGGCAGCGACTGATTGTGGAGCGGCTTGATGGTGCGTATAGGAGCTGCAATGGAGGGTGCAGCGGCTCGGGGATGGTGCAGCAGCAGCGACTGAGGCAGAAATCTTTGGAACAGCGACTGGGGCGTGCAACGGTATAGCAGCAGGGGCAGGGAATGGTGATTGAAGGTGTGATGGAGAGTGCCACAAGTCGCGGCACAAAGAGTTTCTATGGAACAGGGAGGCTGGAGTGGTGCGACAGGGATGATGATAGCAGTATTACGTGAGACACCCGTAGCAACAATGTGCTTGGTAACAATTCACGGTTGTTCTTCACGGCAACACTATGATGATGAAATGACATACAGTGAGGGGGCGCACAACAAAGAAGGAAAGACTGGGCAGCTGCAGACGTGAGGGATGTTGGAAATGATTCGTGACTGGTGCAACAACGAGCAGTGCAAAGGGGGTTAAGGCTGATACGGTAACAGCACTGCAGTGGCAGAATGGTAGGGTCTTCGGTCTAGGTTGTGAGGTGAGGAAGATGGGGCAGTGTTGATGGTGCTTCCATTCGGTCTGATAGTGATCAGCCGAAGTCTTCTCCTTTAGGTTTTTTTTTCACGTTCTTTTCTAGGTTTTTTCTCCTTTTTTTTTTCTCCTCCCTAGGGTTTTCCTTCTTAGGTTTTTTTTCTCCCCTCTAAACCTAGCCGGCTCATCCTTTTTAAATGAGGAAAAAGAAAGAAAAAAAATCCCTTTATCAATCCCACAATCATGGGATTTTATTGTTTATTTCCATTTGACCTTTCCATCTTTTATTATTTGTTTCCTTTTCATTATTTTTATTTTTGGTAATTCTTTGATCATTTCCTTGATTCTTTCTGTCTATTTGCACACCCTTGATTAAGGGATCTTGATTTGGGTTGACCTTTCATTATTTGAAGTTTCCATTTGTACATAGCATTAATATTGATTCTCAATTTACTCCTCAATATTTTTTTATTGATTGCCGGCATCAAGTGCATTGATTTGGCTTTGGTTTTTCATTTTGGGATTCCATTGTTCTTATGTGGGATTTAGATAGGAAGAGGTTAAAGGTTTGCATGGGGTTTTAGGGTTTGCATGAAAAAGCATTGACGTATTCTTGTTTTTTTTTATTTTTTTTTATTTTGTTTATTATTTGTTATTATTATTTTTTTTTTTTGCTCGGACAAAATTCGGTGTTTACAGCTGCCCCTCTTTGCACCTTGCTGAGAATCAGGAATAGGGCAAAGACTATAGACAACAATTTTGTCCGAACCTCCTTTTTTTTATTTTTGGGAAAATTCAATTTTGATTCTCGAAAATAATACCTTGATTCCATACCAAGGCTCGATCCATTTTAGAGAAGTGAATTCGATTTTGAAACACAATACCTTGACTCCCTACCAAGGCTCGATCCACTTCAAAAAAGTGAATTGGATTTTGACACATAATACCTTGACTCCCTACCAAGGCTCGATCCACTGTGAAAAAGTGAATTCGATTTTGAAATACATGATACCTTGACTCCATACCAAGGCTCGATCCACTTCGAAAAAGTGAATTCGATTTTGAAACACATGATACCTTGACTCCATACCAAGGCTCGATCCACTGCGAAAAAGTGAATTCGAATATAATATAATACCTTGACTCCCTACCAAGGCTCGATCCATTTTAGAGAAATGAATTCGATTTTGAAACACATGATACCTTGACTCCCTACCAAGGATCGATCCACTATGAAAAAGTGAATTTGACTTTGACACATAATACCTTGACTCCCTACCAAGGCTCGATCCACTGTGAAAAAGTGAATTCGATTTTGAAACACATGATACCTTGACTCCATACCAAGGATCGATCCACTATGAAAAAGTGAATTCGATTTTGACACATAATACCTTGACTCCCTACCAAGGCTCGATCCACTATGAAAAGATGAATTCGATTTTGACACATAATACCTTGACTCCACCAAGGCTCGAAAGTTTAAATTTTCTGAATCAGGAGTTACGCATCAAATTATATAAGTGCAGAGGGCATAATTGCAGATGCAATATTCATGAATGTGAATGCAAATCATAACAAGTGACCTAATTTGCAGGTACACATTTGGCTGTAAACGCATATTTCATCGTCACCCTGGCTGCTCGAATCAAATTACCAAACTTTGAGCTTACAAGATATCGCACTCCCCTTTTTCTTTGAAAGTAATTCCTCCTTATACGATTTCTGTACTTCTGGTCTATATACTTGCAGAGTTGGGTTTAAACCCTCATATTCCCATTTTATTATTCATATAGCAATGCAAACTACTTTTATATTTGGGACTATTTATTGAATCAAAATCATTCACATTTGCCAAGCAAGATGCATTTATTATGAATGTAAGGCAAACAAGTCCATGTACAAGGTAGTTTCAATGAAGAACAGTTTGGCTTTGTCTCAAAATATCTAAGAATTCATGAAGAAGGGACTATGAAAAAAAAAATGTATGGTGGCAGAAGTTCCCTTATAAGAAAAAATTCGGAATTTCTCTATCGAATAATCCAGAATCCTTATTGTATGAACCATTGATTGATGACCCCAATGTGTAGGAGATGTTTCCTATCATCTTTAACCCCTTTAGACTTGCAACACTAATGCCCCTTTTTATCTAGGCCGCCCTCTCGGGTTTTCGACTTAGATACCTCCTATGGGTTTAAGCCGCCTTTTCAGGTTTTCAACTTAAACCCCAACCTTTTTCTTTTTTTTTTTTTGAATCTAAGCCGCCTTTTCAGGTTTTCAACTTAGACCCAATTTCAAGCATAATATTTTTTTACCACATCACCATTGACCGGGTTTGGTAACTCATACCCATCCATCTCCGTCAAAATCAATGCTCCCCCTGAAAAGGCCTTCTTTACCACATACGGGCCTTCCCAATTTGGTGCCCATTTTCCTCGAGGATCATGCTGATTAGATGGAATCTTTTTCAAAACTAATTCCCCCTCCCGAAATTGTCTAGGGCGGATTTTTGTCATATGCTCTCATCATTCTCCTTTGATATAATTGGCCATGACAAAGTGCTTTAAGCCTCTTTTCCTCAATCAAATTCAACTGTTCATATCGAGCACGGATCCATTCTGCTTCTTCCAATTCTACCTCCAGCAATACCCGCAAGGAAGGAATCTCAACCTCAATAGGCAGAACGGCTTCCATTCCATATACCAACGAGAACGGAGTGGCTCCGGTGGATGTACGCATTGAAGTCCGATAAGCATGCAAAGCAAAAGGAAGTTTCTCATGCCAGTCCTTATAGGTGTCTGTCATTTTTTGAATAATCTTCTTGATATTCTTATTTGCAGCTTCTACGGCCCCATTCATTTTCGGGCGATATGGCACTGAATTATGATGTTTGATTTTGAATTGCTCACAAGCCTCCTCTATCACCTTGTTATTAAAATTCATAGCATTGTCTGAAATAATCCTTTCAGGGAATCCAAATCTGCATATGACTTCTTTCTTAATGAACTTGCACACCACTGACTTCGTCACACTAGCAAATGTTGCAGCTTCCACCCATTTTGTAAAGTAATCAATCACTACTAAGATAAAACGATGTCCATTCGACGCTTTTGGAGTGATCGGCCCAATTACATCCATTCCCCACATTGAGAAAGGCCAAGGAGCTGTCATGACGTGCAAAGATGTTGGAGGGACGTGTATTTTATCCCCATATATTTGACACTTGTGACATCTTTGAGCATATTTAATGCAATCACTCTCCATGGTCATCCAATAATAGCCCGCTCTCATGATTTTTCTAGCCATCATATGCCCATTCGCATGAGTCCCACAACTTCCTTCGTGAACCTCCTCAAGGATCTTTCTAGCTTGCATAGCATCCACACACCTTAACAAAACCTGGTCCCTCCCTTTCTTATACAGGATATCACCATCGAGAAAGAATCCCATCGCCAATCTTCTTATGGTCCTCTTATCGTTTTCCTTGGCTTGCTTAGGATATTGTTGGTTCTTAACATATTGTAGAATATCATGAAACCAAGGCTTATCATCAATTTCTTCCTCCACATTTAAGCAATGAGCTGGGGAACCACGTACACTCATCTTAATGAGCTGAACTTCAGTATTTGCATTTACTTTGAACATGGCTGCCAATGTTGCCAAAGCATCTGCCATTTGATTTTCTTCTCGAGGTAAATGGTCAAAAGAAACCTTTTCAAATTGTTTAATCAAGTCGATGACGAATTCACGATACAAGACCATTTTTGAGTCTCTTGTCTCCCACTCCCCTCGCAATTGGTAAATTACCAATGCAGAATCCCCGTATACTTCCAACGCCTTAATTTTCTTTTCGACGGCCGCTTGTAGTCCCATGATACATGCTTCATATTCAGCCATGTTATTGGTACAATTGAAATCCAATCTTGCAGTGAACGGATAATGATCCCCTTTTGGAGTATTAAGATTTGCACCAATACCATGCCCCAGAATATTTGATGCTCCGTTCAAAGTACAACTTCCATGCCTTATCTCCCACTAATCTTCATCAATCTTGAGGATAGTCATCAAATCCTCGTCCGGGAAGTTGAACCTCATAGGCTCATATTCTTCTGCAACTCGATCTGCCAAGAATTCAGCTATCGCACTCCCTTTGATGGCTTTTTGACTTACATAGACAATATCATATTCGGAGAGTAATACCTGCCATCTTGCTAACCTCCCTGACAAAGAAGGCTTTTCAAAAATGTACTTAATGGGATCCAACTTCGCAATCAACCAAGTGGTGTGATACAACATATAATGCCGAAGTCTCTGGGCAGTCCAGGCTAGTGCACAACACATTTTTTCTAGTGAGGAATACTTGGATTCCAATCCGTGAATTTCTTGCTCAAGTAGTAGATTGCACGCTCTTTCTTGCTTGCTTCGTCGTATTGCCCCAATACGCAACCCATCGAGTGCTCATGAACTACAAGATACAGAATAAGCGGCTTTCCTGGAATAGGAGGAACTAAAACTGGTGGATTCGAAAGGTATTCTTTGACTCTATCAAATGCTAGTTGACAATTTTCATCCCACTCTCCTGAGTCATGTTTTTCGTAGAAGCTTGAAAATTGGATCACACTTAGCAGTGAGATGGAGATATATTCAATCGTCTCGAGGAAACCCCTCACTTCCTTCTGAGTACGCGGTGGCGGTAAGTCTTGGATAGCCTTGATTTTTATCCGGATCCACCTCGATCCCTCTTTCACTAACAACAAAACCAATAATTTTCCTGATGTAGCCCCGAATGTGCATTTAGCCGAGTTGAGTTTAAGTTGAAACTTCTTAATCTTTCAAAGAGCTTTTTTAAATTGTCGACATGGTCCTCCGCTCTCCTCGATTTAGCGATCATATCATCTACATAAACCTCAATTCCTTATGCATCATATCATGGAATAGAGTTACCATGGCCCTTTGATAGGTTGCCCCAGCATTTTTTAAACCAAATGGCATTACTTTGTAACAAAAGTTCCCCACATTGTCACAAACGTGGTCTTTTCCATGTCCTCTGGTGCCATCTTGATCTGGTTATATCCCGAAAAACCATCCATGAAAGAGAATAATGAATGCCTGGCCGTATTATCATCTAGAGTATCAATATGTGGTAACGGGAAATTGTCTTTAGGGCTAGCTCTATTCAAATCCGATAGTCAACACACATTCTCACCTTTCCATCCTTCTTAGGTACTGGGACTATATTTGCTACCCATTTAGGGTATTTTGCCACTTCTAGGAATCCGACGTCGAATTGCTTTTTTACCTCCTCTTTTATTTTCAACAACATTTTGGTTTCATCCTCCTCAATTTCTGCTGAACCGGTTTGCAACCTGGCTTCAAAGGTAATCTATGCATACAATATCAGTATTCAAACCTGGCATGTCCTGGTACGACCAAGCAAACACATCTGTATATTCGCGGAGCAAGCTCATTAATCTTTGTTTAATTGGCAAGGAGAGAGAGGTCCCAATTTTAACTTCTTTCTTTATTTCTTCATTCCCCAAGTTTATGACTTCTATTGGTTCTTGATGGGCATAATTTGTTTTCTTCTTGTTGTACTAGTCTTAACAAATCTTGAGGTAAAGCATAATCATCCACATCTCCTTCATCATTAAGTTCACCAACACAAACAGTTCTTTCAAAATTAAGTTCTGGATTATTGTTGAGAAGGTCCTCATTTTCATTATTGGGATACATGGAACATGATTTGAAAACGACGGGGAGCTCAACAGCACGCCAATTCTCCAATTTTGTAGTCGGGAGGACAAGGACGAATTCCGGAACTATCCATCTCTTCTAGAAATTCCTCTATTCCACCATATTGATAGAGAGATCTGTGAAAGCTCTAGCCATTGCTGGGATAGACCCGCCTTCTTCAACTTTTGCAGAGCTATGGTAGATGTATCCCCCCGAATAGAAAGACTCATATAGAGGAGGGAAACCCATTGGTTCAAACTCTATTTCGTGCCCCATAAAATTACCCAACTTGCTTTTCTTCTTCCTTTCTATGAACTTTTTCTTTTCAAGTCCAGTGGGTTTATATCCTAACCCAAACCTATCCATCTTAGGAGTAACAGACACTGCTCTCTTCATTCCTTGTAACTCCTTTCCTAAACCTGCTCCAGCATGACATCCCTTTCCCATCGTTTGTTGGATCCCGAGCTTGGTGGCTTTTGACAAATGTGGTATGGGTATTTTCATCCCTTCTCCCACAAATGTAGCATTAACAAGTTCTAAAGATCTAAAAGAGCATTCCACCGCATCTTCAGCAACTTCTATGTATGGGGCCACTTGTAGTAATGGTCGCAATCATGTCTTCTTCTCCTTCTATACTCACCAAATGTCCATCAACCACGATTTGACCTTTTGATGCAGAGTCGAAGGAACTGCACCCGCTGAATGGATCCAAGGCCTTCCAAGTAAACAATTATAAGAAGGAGTAATATCCATAACTTGAAAATTCAATGTTATAGACACATGGACCAATCTGGAGTGGCACCTCTATATTCCCAACCACTTCTCGACGAGTACCGTCAAAAGCTCTCACAACAATGTGACTTCTCCTCAAATTTGACTTATCTCA
The DNA here is from genome assembly GCA_031772115.1 of Heritiera littoralis. Taxonomy (NCBI): domain Eukaryota; kingdom Viridiplantae; phylum Streptophyta; class Magnoliopsida; order Malvales; family Malvaceae; genus Heritiera; species Heritiera littoralis. Next base: position 287,021 of record JAPDPK010000095.1, on the reverse strand, counting down.
GGCAACCTAGACAGTGTAATCATGGGCATAACATTCAAGGATGACCCATTATCAATGAGGACTTTCGGAAGGATATGATCTTTGCAAGTGGTGGTTATGTGAAGGGCTTTAGTACTCCCTCTACCGTCGAGTGGGATCTCATCATCATTGAATGAAATGAAGTTATCTGCCACAATATTTCCCACCAGCCGATCTATGTTCTCTACCGACGCATTGTGGGCCACATAAGCTTCATTGAGCACTTTCAACAAAGCATTTCGATGAGGCTCTGAATTCAAGAGTAACGAAAGTAAGGAAATCCTTGCTGGTAAGCGATTTAATTGTTCCACCACGTTGTATTCACTGTGCTTGATAAACTTCAAAAACTCACAAGCCTCTTTCTCCGTTACAGGTTTCTTTCTTTCAGAATCTACTGGAACCATTGGTCTGACCTCTTTTGCTTGGCTATCTCTATTGTTTTCGCCCTTTCCATCTTCTTTAGCCTTCCCCATCTGAGTTTTCTTCAACATATCTGGGGTATAACACCTACCACTTCTCGTCATTCCTCCCGGGCCCGCAATGTCTATTGTATCAGCAGTATAAGTAGAGGGATTATTGAGAGAACCTTGAGCTGTGACCTTATAATTGTAATTCCACGGGACTGCATGGTCACTCTTATACGGGAATGGGCTTGGAACTTTAACAATTAGTTTCGACCTAGCATTTTCAGCAGTTATGCTAGGTTCCATTTTACTCTTATCCCCACAAACGACCTTCAATGGTTTGATTGGCTTCCCAAACATTGATGGCTCTATAACATTCACTACTTTCCCTTCAAGAGCTTCAGAGAACTCAATTTCTCCTAAGTCCATCATCTTTTGTACTTACGACGAAACTCCTCACAACTTTGGACGGAATGCCCATCATTTCTCCATGAAACTCACAATATCTTCTTCTTGCATTTCAAGCCCAAATTTTGCCTTCTTAGATTGAATAATCTTTGCCTTCCTCATTGTTTCCAGCACCACCCTCATCGGTGTTTTCACATCACTGACATTTCTTTTTATCCAACACCCATCATCCTCTATTATTGCGTTTACATTGGCCTCTGTGTGATTTGGAAGGGGGATTATTTACGCTTGGCTCATTATCCTTCCCAAATTCCAAGATTCCAGCTTTCATGAGATCTCGAACTTTGTACTTAAATGCCGTACAATTTTCGATCGAGTGGCCTTGGATCCCGGCATGATAATCGCAATGAGCATTTGCATCATACCATTTTGGATAAGGGGGTTTAAGGGGTTGTAGAAAAACAGGGGCAACAAAGTGATTCTGCAATAATTGGGGGAATAGTTCAGCATAGGATATTGGTATTGGGTCGAATTGGGGCCTCTCCTTATTAATCTTGGGAGCTCTTTGGTTATTTCCTTGGTTGTTAGGTTGATAAGTAGGTCTTGGTGCTTGTGCAGAGGAAGAGGGTACCAATATTCATTGGTGCTTGTAAATTCATGGGGTGGGTTGGTTGAGGCTGGTATGAGTAAGGGTTTTGGGAGATATTGTTCACGGGTGAATAATAGGGATGGTATGAAGGGTAAGGGAAAATGGGGTGCGGAATTCATCTTCGATCGTCTTTCAGTGGTAACAGCTTGCGCTTCCCCATCTTTCTTTCTACTCATTCCACTCCTTTTTGGGGCTGATGTGTCTTCAATCTTGCCACTTTTAATGGCATTTCAATCATCTCCCCGAAATGACCATATCAGCAAAATTTTTAGTAGCACTCCCCACGAGTTTATATAATAAGGGGGTCGCAAAGTACTAACAAACAAAGTTGTTGTCTCTTTTTCAGTCAACGGGCTGCACCTGAGCTGCCAAATTCCTCCACCTTTGGGCATACTCTTTAAAGCTTTCACCAGATTTCATCTCTAGGTTCTGTAAGGAAACCTATCAGGTGCCATATCGGTCATATGCCTATATTGTGCCATAAGGCTTTTCCTAAATCCTTCCATGTATGGATACGACTCCGATCCAACTGATTATACCATTTAACAGTAGGTCCAATCAAGCTATCCTGGAAGCAATGGATGAGCAACTTATCGTTGTTCGTGTAGCCAGACATCTTCCGACAAAACATAGTAATATGAGCAGCTGGGCAGGTGGTCCCATCATACCTCTCGAATTCAGGGGCTTTAAATTTGGGTGGTATAACCAAATCTGGGACAAGGCTAAGCTCGTTGGCATCTACGCTCCCAAAGAAATCCATTCCTTCAATTGCCCTTAACCGTTCTTCTAGCAAAACATACTTTTCTCTTGTTTCTTCATTCTCCTTCCTTAACTTCTCTTGCTCTATTGGGTCATCCAAGTTAGGCACAAAAATAGGATCCACAGGGCTAGATCCGGGATACTTTCCTTGATTTTGTGGGTTATTCAGGAAAATTGGAACTTGGGGATAAGCTCCTTGGGTAGCTTGAGCTTGGGGCGGTGTAAACCCAGGCGGGTGTATTGGATCTTCTCTTGAAAGTTGAGGTTCCTCCCTTGAATCATCAGCAACTCCTTTCCCTTTCATTAAGCTCATCATCATCTCCATCATTTTTGCCATTTGCTCCCGAGATTCTTCTTGGGACTTGATAAGTTCTTGCTGAACTTTTTCCATTCTTTCCATTCTTGCTTGTTGTTCGGACTCCATGACCTTAGATTGGGAGCGAGTTTTGTACCGATGTTGTGCTGGTGGCTTCGCTATTCTGACACCTAAATGAGCCCGCAAATTAGGATCACATGTTATTTTTTAGTTTTTGCCATAAAGAAGGAAAAGATAAAATCATCCCAATACTTTTGGTGAGATATTAAAACTTTTCCTTTTCACCTCAACGATATATGATGTCATTACTTATGATCACCAATATCTTTTCATTGGTAGGCATGTGTATGAAATGGATGCATGACATGCATGGGAGTAAGAGGTATTTAATCCATAACGATTTCAACCAAAGAACCTTCATTTATTCAAAAGAACTTTTATTACATGGCTATTGAATTCGACTTTCATTTATTCAAAGGAACTTTTATTATATGACTATCGAATTCAAAATTACATAGCTAACATTCTCCTATTATACCCATAAAACTGACTAACTTGCTGATATTGATCTTTAGCTTCCTCAAGAAAATCTAACAAACGCTGTCCAATCTCTCCAGTTGGGTTAATTTCCTGCCTCAGAGCTTCCGCCTTTTCCACCATCTCTCTCGCCTTGCGCACAGCTTTGCAGACTTGTGTAGCCAAATGTTCTATATATTGTTGTCTTCCAAAACTCCTTACTCTCCATTTCATGCTTGCATCTACGACCAAGTCGTATGAATACCTCCAATCATTCTCCCTAAGTTTCCATTCTTGGATGATCAAAGCAATGTCATTCTTGTAATGTTGCAAGTGTTCCTCCAAAATCTGGACTTTTTGTTGTAACAGATTCCTTTCATCTTGAAGTTTGACATAGTCTCCGTCCTTCAGTCCAACTTTCAGAGCTTCATTTTCCTTTCGACATTGCATCAATTTTTCAGTGTTAACTGTATACATTTGTTTCCAATATCGCTGCTCTTGAAGAGTAATGGCAGTTCCCTCTTCATTTTTCTTTGCCTTGTTTCTCCAATACTCCACTTTCCCACGAAGATCTTCTATTTCCTTCTTCCTCTCATTAGAAGTCATAACAATTCCTCCGATCCTCATTTCTCTTCTCAACCTTTTATTTTCCTGATTCAATTCTTGAAGGTCATTGTGGGCAACATCTCGCTCTGTTCTCATCCTCTTGAGCGCAGCTTCTTGTACTTCAAACTTGACCTTTAAATTCTCTACCTCCTCTTGAAGCTTTAGATTCCTTTGCTCCATCTTCTTTTCTTCCTCTTTGAATTGCTGCCGAACAATCTCGATTTCGGATATATCTGCCTCAGGTTGTACATACGCAAGTGACTCCCTGAATACAACATCTTTAACCCGTTTAGCTCTCCACATCAGGTAATTTGGGGTAGCTTTATCAGATAAGGGTCCTGTCGCAAATCTTCGAGGTTGTTTCCATGCTCGAATGGCTTGTTCTGTCTTTTTCGTTGCCTTTGGTTCGCCATAGGAATACTCCATCAAATTAAGCCCATGCGTTGCCGGAGTAAACTGTTTTGCCCAAAACTGTCTCTGCACCATAAGTGGGGCACAACTTGTTATCCCCCATAATCCCAATAGTGGTATCCAAGATTCTTCTCCGCATCTATATAGTACTGGGACATGATACATCCACGGGGCCATCCAAGTCACTTGATCATCTCTAAGCTGTTGAAGGACAGACACCCATTCATCTTTAGGTTTTGGTTTTGGCCATTTACTTCTACAAAATTCTTTGATCGAGGTATTTCCACGATAAAAAGGCTTTGAGAATTCTTTCACCTCACAGTTGAAATGGCTCTTGCTCCATATGTATAAGAGTTGTGCGCATCCCATGAAACGCCCTTCTCCTTTTCGTTGGCAATAACTCAATGATCGAAAGGTCTCAGCCAAGATTGCTGGCGAAGGATTTACATTATTAACAATTTGTTCAAAGAAGTCTATCACGGCTATCTCAATGTGCCCCAAAACCTTAGGAAAAATAACCAACCCGTAAATTGCCAGGGCAAAAACAGCTAACCCCTTCTCATCATTCAAATGATCTTTAATAAATCCATGGAGAAAATCCCAAGGTAGGCAAATGTGTTCTGTTCTCCCTTTTGCTTCATATGAGGATCTATTTCTTCCGGTTTCACTCCCATAATCCCGGCCAACTTCTTACGAAAACCAGACTTCGGCTTTCTGACATATACCTTGTCAGGGCTCTTTAAATCCAACCCTATCAAAATAGAGTACTCTTCTATAGTGGGCATCAAATCCACTTCGTTAAATGTGAAACACCTGTAGGATGGATCCCAAAACTGGATAGCAGCTTTCAGCAAAGGTTCTTCAACCGCCACTGAAATCAACGAAGCTATTTGGCCATACTTGCTACAAAAGTCTTCTTTCTTCTCCTTACTGATTTGCTTCCATATGTTAACCAAACCTGTTAAGTCATTCTGCTTAAGGTCCAAGCTCACTTCTCTAGGTAATGATGATATGAAGCCTTCTATCAAGCAATTCCCTTTCTCTTGCTGGGTCTTCTCTGACCAAAACTGCACTTCATTATATGGATCACACATGACAGTCACAGTTGATGAACAAGCCCAACATTCTTTGGATTTCATGAAGGATTCTTGGTTGTAATAGGCCATGGAGAAAAATACCTCTCTTATGCAACCTTCATGATGAGAAATGATTTATGCAAAAAGGAAAAACAGAACATTTATTAGTACAAAAACAAAAAGTAACATCAAATGTCTTATATAGGGTTACTTTCTAAGGGTAAGGCTCTATCTAAGGTTAACTTTTTCTATGGTTCGCTATATGCTTGGTTTGAGTCTCTAAAGGACAAAAGGTTCCCAAATTGTTCCTTACTGACGTCTACGCTAGACTAGTAAGGCACCCCAATCCTCACCCATGACAGGCTACAAATGGAAAGGGTTCAACTTGAGTGAGAGTATTTCGCTTGCCATTGCGGAGGTTATCACCTCACGAGAGCAAAGGTACTATACTCTCTCCTAAAAAGGACAAACCCAGGTGTAGGGTTGATGTATGTCATGTATGCAAAGGAACAAAATTTAAAGTGCATCCCAACAAAATGCAAATGATAAAGATGATTCACACATTTTTTGTTTGTATTTTTTTGTTTTTTTAATTATTTTTTTATGAAAAGTTTTATTAAATATTTATCAAGACCGTTAACTAAGATTTTGGATAAAACATGATTAATCATGGTTCGACTCTCTAATGTCCCCAGTGGAGTCGCCAAGCTGTCGTAACGATTTTCGTCCGGGACTCGATCGCTAGACGATTTTGGAAAAACACAGAAAAGAGGAGTCGCCACCAATCTTTTTTTGACTAGGTGTGATTGGCCACCTAAAATCATTTATTTTTTTCAATAAAATCTTAAAATTAATTAAGGTTTATCAAAAAAATAATTTTTGGTCTGCGAAAACAAAGTTTGGGTTCGGGAGTTCGGTTACGCGTGGGGAAGGATTAGCACCCCCACAGCGCCCGTTAGAAAACGGTACCACTTAATCATGTATTATCTTTTGATCTTAATAAAATGGTCTTAATTAAACATTTAAAAAGAAATTCATTTATTTTGAAATCAATTTGTTATTTGCTTATTATTTGAAACATTAAATTTTATTTTGATTTATGTTAAATTTATTTTTTATTTGAAATAAATGAGAATCTTTTGTATTGAAAATTATTCCGAAGAACCCCAATACTTTTGGTAGCATTTCGGATAATTTCCTCACCTAGAGATTTCGTAAGAATCGCTACTTGCGATTTCTATAGAATCCCATCCTTGGGAGATTCACACTTATTTTGAAATTTCATGAATGCAAATGATGCAATCAAAATATAGATGATGCACATGAGAAATCCATTTTATTATTTTTTTAATTCATTTATACTTATATTATTATTTTGTAATTTATTTATATTTATAAAATCTTGTTTTTATTGAAAAATCATACTAAATATTCCAATACGCTGGTAACATTTAGCATATTTCTCTCACCTAGAGATCAGTTAGGAATCACTACTTGTGAATTCCGTAACATCTCATCATCGGAAATTATTTATATCTTATTTATTTTTAATTTGTTTTACTCTTTATTTTGAAGTTTTGTTTATTTGTTTGTTTAAAATATTTATTTATTATTTTTTAGTGTTAGTTTATTTCATATAAGTTGATTATATTAGAAATCTTAATATCGAACTAAAATTATTTGAATACCCCAATACGCTGGTAATGTTCAAATATTTTATTTCGACCCTAAGGATAATCAAAGAATCACTACTTGTGATTTCTAAGGAATCCTATCATCGGGGACCTTTTATATTTAAGATGTATATTTACATTTATTTATTTATTTATTTATTTATTTTAATTCCTAAATTTTTACCTATTTAAAAGTTTTTTATTTCTATTCACTTACTATTTTCTTGTTTTTACCTATTTTTTTTTATATTATTATTTTTATTACCATTTTTATATTTATTTATTTTTTTATACTAAGACATCTTATTAGTATTTTCTTTATATCGGAATAAAATCATTTGAATGTCCCAATACGCTGGTGACATTAAAGATTTTATTTCGATCCTAAGGATCGTCAAAGAATCGCTACTTGCGATTTTTAAGGAGTCCTATCATCGGAAATTTAAAATTTGTTATTAAAATTTATATTTAAATTTATTTATTTTAAGTTTATATTTATCTACTTTTTACCCTTTTTATTTATTTTATTATTTTTTATATTTATAAGAAACTTTGATATCGAGATTAACAAATTAGATATTCCAATACGCTGGTAACATCTAATGAATTTTCTCGATCCTAAAGATCATCGAAGAATCACTACTTGTGATTTCTTCAAAATCTTATCATCGGAAATTAAATTTTATCGAAACTTAATCTAATGACTCATAATTGTTAAAATTTCTAAGACTTTAAAGTGGTGGAAATTTTATTGATTTAATACTTTATTAATATCCTTTTTTTTGTTTACTCCATCAATAATGAAATTTTTATTATATTTAATTTTAACTACTTAAATATGAATTTAATTTAGTTTAAACTAATTGGATCTAACTTTTAAACCTCAATTTTACAATCCAATTTACGTCAATTTCGTGAAGCAATTTCCTAACATTATTTTTCACAAACTTCAAAGTCTAGTTTAACTTGCTTTGACTTATATCACTTCAAACGGCAAACAAGTAATAAATAAAAAAAAAAGGTTCACAGACATACTTTATGAGAATGGCACTGTTCCTCGTTCTTTCTTGTCTCTGTTTCCTATTTTTTTCAATGCTTCTTGTGTCTTCTTTTGCAGGCAGCGACTGATTGTGGAGCGGCTTGATGGTGCGTATAGGAGCTGCAATGGAGGGTGCAGCGGCTCGGGGATGGTGCAGCAGCAGCGACTGAGGCAGAAATCTTTGGAACAGCGACTGGGGCGTGCAACGGTATAGCAGCAGGGGCAGGGAATGGTGATTGAAGGTGTGATGGAGAGTGCCACAAGTCGCGGCACAAAGAGTTTCTATGGAACAGGGAGGCTGGAGTGGTGCGACAGGGATGATGATAGCAGTATTACGTGAGACACCCGTAGCAACAATGTGCTTGGTAACAATTCACGGTTGTTCTTCACGGCAACACTATGATGATGAAATGACATACAGTGAGGGGGCGCACAACAAAGAAGGAAAGACTGGGCAGCTGCAGACGTGAGGGATGTTGGAAATGATTCGTGACTGGTGCAACAACGAGCAGTGCAAAGGGGGTTAAGGCTGATACGGTAACAGCACTGCAGTGGCAGAATGGTAGGGTCTTCGGTCTAGGTTGTGAGGTGAGGAAGATGGGGCAGTGTTGATGGTGCTTCCATTCGGTCTGATAGTGATCAGCCGAAGTCTTCTCCTTTAGGTTTTTTTTTCACGTTCTTTTCTAGGTTTTTTCTCCTTTTTTTTTTCTCCTCCCTAGGGTTTTCCTTCTTAGGTTTTTTTTCTCCCCTCTAAACCTAGCCGGCTCATCCTTTTTAAATGAGGAAAAAGAAAGAAAAAAAATCCCTTTATCAATCCCACAATCATGGGATTTTATTGTTTATTTCCATTTGACCTTTCCATCTTTTATTATTTGTTTCCTTTTCATTATTTTTATTTTTGGTAATTCTTTGATCATTTCCTTGATTCTTTCTGTCTATTTGCACACCCTTGATTAAGGGATCTTGATTTGGGTTGACCTTTCATTATTTGAAGTTTCCATTTGTACATAGCATTAATATTGATTCTCAATTTACTCCTCAATATTTTTTTATTGATTGCCGGCATCAAGTGCATTGATTTGGCTTTGGTTTTTCATTTTGGGATTCCATTGTTCTTATGTGGGATTTAGATAGGAAGAGGTTAAAGGTTTGCATGGGGTTTTAGGGTTTGCATGAAAAAGCATTGACGTATTCTTGTTTTTTTTTAATTTTTTTTTATTTTGTTTATTATTTGTTATTATTATTTTTTTTTTTTTTTTTGCTCGGACAATTCGGTGTTTACAGCTGCCCCTCTTTGCACCTTGCTGAGAATCAGGAATAGGGCAAAGACTATAGACAACAATTTTGTCCAAACCTCCTTTTTTTTATTTTTGGGAAAATTCAATTTTGATTCTCGAAAAATAATACCTTGATTCCATACCAAGGCTCGATCCATTTTAGAGAAGTGAATTCGATTTTGAAACACAATACCTTGACTCCCTACCAAGGCTCGATCCACTTCAAAAAAGTGAATTGGATTTTGACCACATAATACCTTGACTCCCTACCAAGGCTCGATCCCTGTGAAAAAGTGAATTCGATTTTGAAATACATGATACCTTGACTCCATACCAAGGCTCGATCCACTTCGAAAAAGTGAATTCGATTTTGAAACACATGATACCTTGACTCCATACCAAGGCTCGATCCACTGCGAAAAGTGAATTCGAATATAATATAATACCTTGACTCCCTACCAAGGCTCGATCCATTTTAGAGAAATGAATTCGATTTTGAAACACATGATACCTTGACTCCCTACCAAGGATCGATCCACTATGAAAAAGTGAATTTGACTTTGACACATAATACCTTGACTCCCTACCAAGGCTCGATCCACTGTGAAAAAGTGAATTCGATTTTGAAACACATGATACCTTGACTCCATACCAAGGATCGATCCACTATGAAAAAGTGAATTCGATTTTGACACATAATACCTTGACTCCCTACAAGGCTCGATCCACTATGAAAAGATGAATTCGATTTTGACACATAATACCTTGACTCCACCAAGGCTCGAAAGTTTAAATTTTTCTGAATCAGGAGTTACGCATCAAATTATAAGTGCAGAGGGCATAATTGCAGATGCAATATTCATGAATGTGAATGCAAATCATAACAAGTGACCTAATTTGCAGGTACACATTTGGCTGTAAACGCATATTTCATCGTCACCCTGGCTGCTCGAATCAAATTACCAAACTTTGAGCTTACAAGATATCGCACTCCCCTTTTTCTTTGAAAGTAATTCCTCCTTATACGATTTCTGTACTTCTGGTCTATATACTTGCAGATTGGGTTTAAACCCTCATATTCCCATTTATTATTCATAAGCAATCAAACTACTTTTATATTTGGGACTATTTATTGAATCAAAATCAATTCACATTTGCCAAGCAAGATGCATTTATTATAATGTAAGGCAAACAAGTCCATGTACAAGGTAGTTTCAATGAAGAACAGTTTTGGCTTTGGTCTCAAAATATCTAAGAATTCATGAAGAAGGACTATGAAAAAAAAATGTAATGGTGGCAGAAGTTCCCTTATAAGAAAAATTCGGAATTTCTCTATCGAATAATCCAGAATCCTTATTTATGAACATTGATGATGACCCCAATGTGTAGGAGATGTTTCCTATCATCTTTAACCCCTTTAGACTTGGCAACACTAATGCCCCCTTTTTATCTAGGCCGCCCTCTCGGTTTTTCGACTTAGATACCTCCTATGGTTTAAGCCGCCTTTTCAGGTTTTCAACTTAAACCCCAACCTTTTTCTTTTTTTTTTTTTTTGAATCTAAGCCGCCTTTTCAGGTTTTCAACTTAGACCCAATTTCAAGCATAATATTTTTTTACCACATCACCATTGACCGGGTTTGGTAACTCATACCATCCATCTCCGTCAAAATCAATGCTCCCCCTGAAAAGGCCTTCTTTACCACATACGGGCCTTCCCAATTTGGTGCCCATTTTCCTCGAGGTCATGCTGATTAGATGGAATCTTTTTCAAAACTAATTCCCCCTCCCGAAATTGTCTAGGGCGGACCTTTTTTCATATGCTCTCATCATTCTCCTTTGATATAATTGGCCATGACAAAGTGCTTTAAGCCTCTTTTCCTCAATCAAATTCAACTGTTCATATCGAGCACGGATCCATTCTGCTTCTTCCAATTCTACCTCCAGCAATACCCGCAAGGAAGGAATCTCAACCTCAATAGGCAGAACGGCTTCCCTTCCATATACCAACGAGAACGGAGTGGCTCCGGTGGATGTACGCATTGAAGTCCGATAAGCATGCAAAGCAAAAGGAAGTTTCTCATGCATCCTTATAGGTGTCTGTCATTTTTTGAATAATCTTCTGATATTCTTATTTGCAGCTTCTACGGCCCCATTCATTTTCGGGCGATATGGCACTGAATTATGATGTTTGATTTTGAATTGCTCACAAGCATCCTCTATCACCTTGTTATTAAAATCATAGCATTGTCTGAAATAATCCTTTCAGGGAATCCAAATCTGCATATGACTTCTTTCTTAATGAACTTGCACACCACTGACTTCGTCACACTAGCAAATGTTGCAGCTTCCACCCATTTTGTAAAGTAATCAATCACTACTAAGATAAAACGATGTCCATTCGACGCTTTTGGAGTGATCGGCCCAATTACATCCATTCCCCACATTGAGAAAGGCCAAGGAGCTGTCATGACGTGCAAAGATGTTGGAGGGACGTGTATTTTATCCCCATATATTTGACACTTGTGACATCTTTGAGCATATTTAATGCAATCACTCTCCATGGTCATCCAATAATAGCCCGCTCTCATGATTTTTCTAGCCATCATATGCCCATTCGCATGAGTCCCACAACTTCCTTCTCGTGAACCTCCTCAAGGATCTTTCTAGCTTGCATAGCATCCACACACCTTAACAAAACCTGGTCCCTCCCTTTCTTATACAGGATATCACCATCGAGAAAGAATCCCATCGCCAATCTTCTTATGGTCCTCTTATCGTTTTCCTTGGCTTGCTTAGGATATTGTTGGTTCTTAACATATTGTAGAATATCATGAAACCAGGCTTATCATCAATTTCTTCCTCCACATTTAAGCAATGAGCTGGGGAACCACGTTACACTCATCTTAATGAGCTGAACTTCAGTATTTGCATTTACTTTGAACATGGCTGCCAATGTTGCCAAAGCATCTGCCATTTGATTTTCTTCTCGAGGTAATGGTCAAAAGAAACCTTTTCAAATTGTTTAATCAAGTCGATGACGAATTCACGATACAAGACCATTTTTGAGTCTCTTGTCTCCCACTCCCCTCGCAATTGGTAAATTACCAATGCAGAATCCCCGTATACTTCCAACGCCTTAATTTTCTTTTCGACGGCGCGCTTGTAGTCCCATGATACGCTTCATATTCAGCCATGTTATTGGTACAATTGAAATCCAATCTTGCAGTGAACGGATAATGATCCCCTTTTGGAGATATTAAGATTGCACACCAATACCATGCCCCAGAATATTTGATGCTCCGTCAAAGTACAACTTCCATGCCTTATCTCCCACTAACTCTTCAAATCTTGAGGATAGTCATCAAATCCTCGTCCGGGAAGTTGAACCTCATAGGCTCATATTCTTCTGCAACTCGATCTGCCAAGAATTCAGCTATCGCACTCCCTTGATGGCTTTTTGACTTACATAGACAATATCATATTCGGAGAGTAATACCTGCCATCTTGCTAACCTCCCTGACAAAGAAGGCTTTTCAAAAATGTACTTAATGGGATCCAAATTCGCAATCAACCAAGTGGTGTGATACAACATATAATGCCGAAGTCTCTGGGCAGTCCAGGCTAGTGCACAACACATTTTTTCTAGTGAGGAATACTTGGATTCACAATCCGTGAATTTCTTGCTCAAGTAGTAGATTGCACGCTCTTTCTTGCTTGCTTCGTCGTATTGCCCCAATACGCAACCCATCGAGTGCTCATGAACTACAAGATACAGAATAAGCGGCTTTCCTGGAATAGGAGGAACTAAAACTGGTGGATTCGAAAGGTATTCTTTGACTCTATCAAATGCTAGTTGACAATTTTCATCCCACTCTCCTGAGTCTGTTTTCGTAGAAGCTTGAAAATTGGATCACACTTAGCAGTGAGATGGAGATATAATTCAATCGTCCGAGGAAACCCCTCACTTCCTTCTGAGTACGCGGTGGCGGTAAGTCTTGGATAGCCTTGATTTTTATCCGGATCCACCTCGATCCCTCTTTCACTAACAACAAACCAATAATTTTCCTGATGTAGCCCCGAATGTGCATTTAGCCGGGTTTGAGTTTAAGTTGAAACTTTCTTAATCTTTCAAAGAGCTTTTTTAAATTGTCGACATGGTCCTCCGCTCTCCTCGATTTAGCGATCATATCATCTACATAAACCTCAATCTCCTTATGCATCATATCATGGAATAGAGTTACCATGGCCCTTTGATAGGTTGCCCCAGCATTTTTTAAAACCAAATGGCATTACTTTGTAACAAAAAGTTCCCACATTGTCACAAACGTGGTCTTTTCCATGTCCTCTGGTGCCATCTTGATCTGGTTATATCCCGAAAAACCATCCATGAAGAGAATAATGAATGCCTGGCCGTATTATCAACTAGAGTATCAATGTGGTAACGGGAAATTGTCTTTAGGGCTAGCTCTATTCAAATCCCGATAGTCAACACACATTCTCACCTTTCCATCCTTCTTAGGTACTGGGGACTATATTTGCTACCCATTTAGGGTATTTTGCCACTTCTAGGAATCCGGCGTCGAATTGCTTTTTTACCTCCTCTTTTATTTTCAACAACATTTCTGGTTTCATCCTCCTCAATTTCTGCTGAACCGGTTTGCAACCTGGCTTCAAAGGTAATCTATGCACTACAATATCAGTATTCAAACCTGGCATGTCCTGGTACGACCAAGCAAACACATCTGTATATTCGCAGAGCAAGCTCATTAATCTTTGTTTAATTGGCAAGGAGAGAGAGGTCCCAATTTTAACTTCTTTCTTTATTTCTTCATTCCCCAAGTTTATGACTTCTATTGGTTCTTGATTGGGCATAATTTGTTTCTCTTCTTGTTGTACTAGTCTTAACAAATCTTGAGGTAAAGCATAATCATCCACATCTCCTTCATCATTAAGTTCACCAACACAAACAGTTCTTTCAAAATTAAGTTCTGGATTATTGTTGAGAAGGTCCTCATTTTCATTATTGGGATACATGGAACATGATTTGAAAACGACGGGGAGCTCAACAGCACGCCAATTCTCCAATTTGTAGTCGGGAGGACAAGGACGAATTCCGGAACTATCCATCTCTTCTAGAAATTCCTCTATTCCCACCATATTGATAGAGAGATCTGTGAAAGCTCTAGCCATTGCTGGGATAGACCCGCCTTCTTCAACTTTTGCAGAGCTATGGTAGATGTATCCCCCGAATAGAAAGACTCATATAGAGGAGGGAAACCCATTGGTTCAAACTCTATTTCGTGCCCCATAAAATTAGCCAACTTGCTTTTCTTCTTCCTTTCTATGAACTTTTTCTTTTCAAGTCCAGTGGGTTTATATCCTAACCCAAACCTATCCATCTTAGGAGTAACAGACACTGCTCTCTTCATTCCTTGTAACTCCTTTCCTAAACCTGCTCCAGCATGACATCCCTTTCCCATCGTTTGTTGGATCCCGAGCTTGGTGGCTTTTGACAAATGTGGTACGGGTATTTTCATCCCTTCTCCCACAAATGTAGCATTAACAAGTTCTAAAGATCTAAAAGAGCATTCCACCGCATCTTCAGCAACTTCTATGTATGGGGCACTTGTAGTAATGGTCGCAATCATGTCTTCTTCTCCTTCTATACTCACCAAATGTCCATCAACCACGAATTTGACCTTTTGATGCAGAGTCGAAGGAACTGCACCCGCTGAATGGATCCAAGGCCTTCCAAGTAAACAATTATAAGAAGGAGTGATATCCATAACTTGAAATTCAATGTTATAGACACATGGACCAATCTGGAGTGGCACCTCTATATTCCCAACCACTTCTCGACGAGTACCGTCAAAAGCTCTCACAACAATGTGACTTCTCCTCAAATTTGACTTATCTACAGGCAACCTAGACAGTGTAATCATGGGCATAACATTCAAGGATGACCCATTATCAATGAGGACTTTCGGAAGGATATGATCTTTGCAAGTGGTGGTTATGTGAAGGGCTTTAGTACTCCCTCTACCGTCGAGTGGGATCTCATCATCATTGAATGAAATGAAGTTATCTGCCGCAATATTTCCCACCAGCCGATCTATGTTCTCTACCGACGCATTGTGGGCCACATAAGCTTCATTGAGCACTTTCAACAAAGCATTTCGATGAGGCTCTGAATTCAAGAGTAACGAAAGTAAGGAAATCCTTGCTGGTAAGCGATTTAATTGTTCCACCACGTTGTATTCACTGTGCTTGATAAACTTCAAAAACTCACAAGCCTCTTTCTCCGTTACAGGTTTCTTTCTTTCAGAATCTACTGGAACCATTGGTCTGACCTCTTTTGCTTGGCTATCTCTATTGTTTTCGCCCTTTCCATCTTCTTTAGCCTTCCCCATCTGAGTTTTCTTCAACATATCTGGGGTATAACACCTACCTACCACTTCTCGTCATTCCTCCCGGGCCCGCAATGTCTATTGTATCAGCAGTATAAGTAGAGGGATTATTGAGAGAACCTTGAGCTGTGACCTTATAATTGTAATTCCACGGGACTGCATGGTCACTCTTATACGGGAATGGGCTTGGAACTTTAACAATTAGTTTCGACCTAGCATTTTCAGCAGTTATGCTAGGTTCCATTTTACTCTTATCCCCACAAACGACCTTCAATGGTTTGATTGGCTTCCCAAACATTGATGGCTCTATAACATTCACTACTTTCCCTTCAAGAGCTTCAGAGAACTCAATTTCTCCTAAGTCCATCATCTTTTGTACTATACGACGAAACTCCTCACAACTTTGGACGGAATGCCCCATCATTTCTCCATGAAACTCACAATACTCTTCTTCTTGCATTTCAAGCCCAAATTTTGCCTTCTTAGATTGAATAATCTTTGCCTTCCTCATTGTTTCCAGCACCACCCTCATCGGTGTTTTCACATCACTGACATTTCTTTTTATCCAACACCCATCATCCTCTATTATTGCGTTTACATTGGCCTCTGTGTGATTTGGAAGGGGATTCGTATTTACGCTTGGCTCATTATCCTTCCCAAATTCCAAGATTCCAGCTTTCATGAGATCTCGAACTTTGTACTTAAATGCCGTACAATTTTCGATCGAGTGGCCTTGGATCCCGGCATGATAATCGCAATGAGCATTTGCATCATACCATTTTGGATAAGGGGGTTTAAGGGGTTGTAGAAAAACAGGGGCAACAAAGTGATTCTGCAATAATTGGGGGAATAGTTCAGCATAGGATATTGGTATTGGGTCGAATTGGGGCCTCTCCTTATTAATCTTGGGAGCTCTTTGGTTATTTCCTTGGTTGTTAGGTTGATAAGTAGGTCTTGGTGCTTGTGCAGAGGAAGGGGTACCAATATTCATTGGTGCTTGTAAATTCATGGGGTGGGTTGGTTGAGGTGGTATGAGTAAGGGTTTTGGGAGATATTGTTCACGGGTGAATAATAGGGATGGTATGAAGGGTAAGGAAAATGGGGTGCGGAATTCATCTTCGATCGTCTTTCAGTGGTAACAGCTTGCGCTTCCCCATCTTTCTTTCTACTCATTCCACTCCTTTTTGGGGCTGATGTGTCTTCAATCTTGCCACTTTTAATGGCATTTTCAATCATCTCCCCCGAAATGACCATATCAGCAAAATTTTTAGTAGCACTCCCCACGAGTTTATCATAATAAGGGGGTCGCAAAGTACTAACAAACAAAGTTGTTGTCTCTTTTTCAGTCAACGGAGGCTGCACCTGAGCTGCCAAATTCCTCCACCTTTGGGCATACTCTTTAAAGCTTTCACCAGATTTCATCTCTAGGTTCTGTAAGGATAACCTATCAGGTGCCATATCGGTCATATGCCTATATTGTGCCATAAAGGCTTTTCCTAAATCCTTCCATGTATGGATACGACTCCGATCCAACTGATTATACCATTTAACAGTAGGTCCAATCAAGCTATCCTGGAAGCAATGGATGAGCAACTTATCGTTGTTCGTGTAGCCAGACATCTTCCGACAAAACATAGTAATATGAGCAGCTGGGCAGGTGGTCCCATCATACCTCTCGAATTCAGGGGCTTTAAATTTTGGTGGTATAACCAAGTCTGGGACAAGGCTAAGCTCGTTGGCATCTACGCTCCCAAAGAAATCCATTCCTTCAATTGCCCTTAACCGTTCTTCTAGCAAAACATACTTTTCTCTTGTTTCTTCATTCTCCTTCCTTAACTTCTCTTGCTCTATTGGGTCATCCAAGTTAGGCACAAAAATAGGATCCACAGGGCTAGATCCGGGATACTTTCCTTGATTTTGTGGGTTATTCAGGAAAATTGGAACTTGGGGATAAGCTCCTTGGGTAGCTTGAGCTTGGGGCGGTGTAAACCCAGGCGGGTATATTGGATCTTCTCTTGAAAGTTGAGGTTCCTCCCTTGAATCATCAGCAACTCCTTTCCCTTTCATTAAGCTCATCATCATCTCCATCATTTTTGCCATTTGCTCCCGAGATTCTTCTTGGGACTTGATAAGTTCTTGCTGAACTTTTTCCATTCTTTCCATTCTTGCTTGTTGTTCGGACTCCATGACCTTAGATTGGGAGCGAGTTTTGTACCGATGTTTGTGCTGGTGGCTTCGCTATTCTGACACCTAAATGAGCCCGCAAATTAGGATCACATGTTATTTTTTAGTTTTTGCCATAAAGAAGGAAAAGATAAAATCATCCCAATACTTTTGGTGAGATATTAAAACTTTTCCTTTTCACCTCAACGATATATGATGTCATTACTTATGATCACCAATATCTTTTCATTGGTAGGCATGTGTATGAAATGGATGCATGACATGCATGGGAGTAAGAGGTATTTAATCCATAACGATTTCAACCAAAGAACCTTCATTTATTCAAAAGAACTTTTATTACATGGCTATTGAATTCGACTTTCATTTATTCAAAGGAACTTTTATTATATGACTATCGAATTCAAAATTACATAGCTAACATTCTCCTATTATACCCATAAAACTGACTAACTTGCTGATATTGATCTTTAGCTTCCTCAAGAAAATCTAACAAACGCTGTCCAATCTCTCCAGTTGGGTTAATTTCCTGCCTCAGAGCTTCCGCCTTTTCCACCATCTCTCTCGCCTTGCGCACAGCTTTGCAGACTTGTGTAGCCAAATGTTCTATATATTGTTGTCTTCCAAAACTCCTTACTCTCCATTTCATGCTTGCATCTACGACCAAGTCGTATGAATACCTCCAATCATTCTCCCTAAGTTTCCATTCTTGGATGATCAAAGCAATGTCATTCTTGTAATGTTGCAAGTGTTCCTCCAAAATCTGGACTTTTTGTTGTAACAGATTCCTTTCATCTTGAAGTTTGACATAGTCTTCGTCCTTCAGTCCAACTTTCAGAGCTTCATTTTCCTTTCGACATTGCATCAATTTTTCAGTGTTAACTGTATACATTTGTTTCCAATATCGCTGCTCTTGAAGAGTAATGGCAGTTCCCTCTTCATTTTTCTTTGCCTTGTTTCTCCAATACTCCACTTTCCCACGAAGATCTTCTATTTCCTTCTTCCTCTCATTAGAAGTCATAACAATTCCTCCGATCCTCATTTCTCTTCTCAACCTTTTATTTTCCTGATTCAATTCTTGAAGGTCATTGTGGGCAACATCTCGCTCTGTTCTCATCCTCTTGAGCGCAGCTTCTTGTACTTCAAACTTGACCTTTAAATTCTCTACCTCCTCTTGAAGCTTTAGATTCCTTTGCTCCATCTTCTTTTCTTCCTCTTTGAATTGCTGCCGAACAATCTCGATTTCGGATATATCTGCCTCAGGTTGTACATACGCAAGTGACTCCCTGAATACAACATCTTTAACCGTTTTAGCTCTCCACATCAGGTAATTTGGGGTAGCTTTATCAGATAAGGGTCCTGTCGCAAATCTTCGAGGTTGTTTCCATGCTCGAATGGCTTGTTCTGTCTTTTTCGTTGCCTTTGGTTCGCCATAGGAATACTCCATCAAATTAAGCCCATGCGTTGCCGGAGTAAACTGTTTTGCCCAAAACTGTCTCTGCACCATAAGTGGGGCACAACTTGTTATCCCCCATAATCCCAATAGTGGTATCCAAGATTCTTCTCCGCATCTATATAGTACTGGGACATGATACATCCACGGGGCCATCCAAGTCACTTGATCATCTCTAAGCTGTTGAAGGACAGACACCCATTCATCTTTAGGTTTTGGTTTTGGCCATTTACTTCTACAAAATTCTTTGATCGAGGTATTTCCACGATAAAAAGGCTTTGAGAATTCTTTCACCTCACAGTTGAAATGGCTCTTGCTCCATATGTATAAGAGTTGTGCGCATCCCATGAAACGCCCTTCTCCTTTTCGTTGGCAATAACTCAATGATCGAAAGGTCTCAGCCAAGATTGCTGGCGAAGGATTTACATTATTAACAATTTGTTCAAAGAAGTCTATCACGGCTATCTCAATGTGCCCCAAAACCTTAGGAAAAATAACCAACCCGTAAATTGCCAGGGCAAAAACAGCTAACCCCTTCTCATCATTCAAATGATCTTTAATAAATCCATGGAGAAAATCCCAAGGTAGGCAAATGTGTTCTCCCTTTTGCTTCATATGAGGATCTATTTCTTCCGGTTTCACTCCCATAATCCCGGCCAACTTCTTACGAAAACCAGACTTCGGCTTTCTGACATATACCTTGTCAGGGCTCTTTAAATCCAACCCTATCAAAATAGAGTACTCTTCTATAGTGGGCATCAAATCCACTTCGTTAAATGTGAAACACCTGTAGGATGGATCCCAAAACTGGATAGCAGCTTTCAGCAAAGGTTCTTCAACCGCCACTGAAATCAACGAAGCTATTTGGCCATACTTGCTACAAAAGTCTTCTTTCTTCTCCTTACTGATTTGCTTCCATATGTTAACCAAACCTGTTAAGTCATTCTGCTTAAGGTCCAAGCTCACTTCTCTAGGTAATGATGATATGAAGCCTTCTATCAAGCAATTCCCTTTCTCTTGCTGGGTCTTCTCTGACCAAAACTGCACTTCATTATATGGATCACACATGACAGTCACAGTTGATGAACAAGCCCAACATTCTTTGGATTTCATGAAGGATTCTTGGTTGTAATAGGCCATGGAGAAAATACCTCTCTTATGCAACCTTCATGATGAGAAATGATTTATGCAAAAAGGAAAAACAGAACATTTATTAGTACAAAAACAAAAAGTAACATCAAATGTCTTATATAGGGTTACTTTCTAAGGGTAAGGCTCTATCTAAGGTTAACTTTTTCTATGGTTCGCTATATGCTTGGTTTGAGTCTCTAAAGGACAAAAGGTTCCCAAATTGTTCCTTACTGACGTCTACGCTAGACTAGTAAGGCACCCCAATCCTCACCCATGACAGGCTACAAATGGAAAGGGTTCAACTTGAGTGAGAGTATTTCGCTTGCCATTGCGGAGGTTATCACCTCACGAGAGCAAAGGTACTATACTCTCTCCTAAAAAGGACAAACCCAGGTGTAGGGTTGATGTATGTCATGTATGCAAAGGAACAAAATTTAAAGTGCATCCCAACAAAATGCAAATGATAAAGATGATTCACACATTTTTTGTTTGTATTTTTTTGTTTTTTTTAATTATTTTTTTTGAAAAGTTTTATTAAATATTTATCAAGACCGTTAACTAAGATTTTGGATAAAACATGATTAATCATGGTTCGACTCTCTAATGTCCCCAGTGGAGTCGCCAAGCTGTCGTAACGATTTTCGTCCGGGGACTCGATCGCTAGACGATTTTGGAAAAAAAAACACAGAAAAGAGGAGTCGCCACCAATCTTTTTTTGACTAGGTGTGATTGGCCACCTAAAATCATTTATTTTTTTCAATAAAATCTTAAAATTAATTAAGGTTTATCAAAAAAATAATTTTTGGTCTGCGAAAACAAAGTTTGGGTTCGGGAGTTCGGTTACGCGTGGGGAAGGATTAGCACCCCCACAGCGCCCGTTAGAAAACGGTACCACTTAATCATGTATTATCTTTTGATCTTAATAAAATGGTCTTAATTAAACATTTAAAAAGAAATTCATTTATTTTGAAATCAATTTGTTATTTGCTTATTATTTGAAACATTAAATTTTATTTTGATTTATGTTAAATTTATTTTTTATTTGAAATAAATGAGAATCTTTTGTATTGAAAATTATTCCGAAGAACCCCAATACTTTTGGTAGCATTTCGGATAATTTCCTCACCTAGAGATTTCGTAAGAATCGCTACTTGCGATTTCTATAGAATCCCATCCTTGGGAGATTCACACTTATTTTGAAATTTCATGAATGCAAATGATGCAATCAAAATATAGATGATGCACATGAGAAATCCATTTTATTATTTTTTAATTCATTTATACTTATTATTATTTTGTAATTTATTTATATTTATAAAATCTTGTTTTTATTGAAAAATCATACTAAATATTCCAATACGCTGGTAACATTTAGCATATTTCTCTCACCTAGAGATCAGTTAGGAATCACTACTTGTGAATTCCGTAACATCTCATCATCGGAAATTATTTATATCTTATTTATTTTTAATTTGTTTTACTCTTTATTTTGAAGTTTTGTTTATTTGTTTGTTTAAAATATTTATTTATTATTTTTTAGTGTTAGTTTATTTCATATAAGTTGATTATATTAGAAATCTTAATATCGAACTAAAATTATTTGAATACCCCAATACGCTGGTAATGTTCAAATATTTTATTTCGACCCTAAGGATAATCAAAGAATCACTACTTGTGATTTCTAAGGAATCCTATCATCGGGGACCTTTTATATTTAAGATGTATATTTACATTTATTTATTTATTTATTTATTTATTTTAATTCCTAAATTTTTACCTATTTAAAAGTTTTTTATTTCTATTCACTTACTATTTTCTTGTTTTTACCTATTTTTTTTATATTATTATTTTTATTACCATTTTTATATTTATTTATTTTTTTATACTAAGACATCTTATTAGTATTTTCTTTATATCGGAATAAAATCATTTGAATGTCCCAATACGCTGGTGACATTAAAGATTTTATTTCGATCCTAAGGATCGTCAAAGAATCGCTACTTGCGATTTTTAAGGAGTCCTATCATCGGAAATTTAAAATTTGTTATTAAAATTTATATTTAAATTTATTTATTTTAAGTTTATATTTATCTACTTTTTACCCTTTTTATTTATTTTATTATTTTTTATATTTATAAGAAACTTTGATATCGAGATTAACAAATTAGATATTCCAATACGCTGGTAACATCTAATGAATTTTCTCGATCCTAAAGATCATCGAAGAATCACTACTTGTGATTTCTTCAAAATCTTATCATCGGAAATTAAATTTTATCGAAACTTAATCTAATGACTCATAATTGTTAAAATTTCTAAGACTTTAAAGTGGTGGAAATTTTATTGATTTAATACTTTATTAATATCCTTTTTTTTGTTTACTCCATCAATAATGAAATTTTTATTATATTTAATTTTAACTACTTAAATATGAATTTAATTTAGTTTAAACTAATTGGATCTAACTTTTAAACCTCAATTTTACAATCCAATTTACGTCAATTTCGTGAAGCAATTTCCTAACATTATTTTTCACAAACTTCAAAGTCTAGTTTAACTTGCTTTGACTTATATCACTTCAAACGGCAAACAAGTAATAAATAAAAAAAAAGGTTCACAGACATACTTTATGAGAATGGCACTGTTCCTCGTTCTTTCTTGTCTCTGTTTCCTATTTTTTTCAATGCTTCTTGTGTCTTCTTTTGCAGGCAGCGACTGATTGTGGAGCGGCTTGATGGTGCGTATAGGAGCTGCAATGGAGGGTGCAGCGGCTCGGGGATGGTGCAGCAGCAGCGACTGAGGCAGAAATCTTTGGAACAGCGACTGGGGCGTGCAACGGTATAGCAGCAGGGGCAGGGAATGGTGATTGAAGGTGTGATGGAGAGTGCCACAAGTCGCGGCACAAAGAGTTTCTATGGAACAGGGAGGCTGGAGTGGTGCGACAGGGATGATGATAGCAGTATTACGTGAGACACCCGTAGCAACAATGTGCTTGGTAACAATTCACGGTTGTTCTTCACGGCAACACTATGATGATGAAATGACATACAGTGAGGGGGCGCACAACAAAGAAGGAAAGACTGGGCAGCTGCAGACGTGAGGGATGTTGGAAATGATTCGTGACTGGTGCAACAACGAGCAGTGCAAAGGGGGTTAAGGCTGATACGGTAACAGCACTGCAGTGGCAGAATGGTAGGGTCTTCGGTCTAGGTTGTGAGGTGAGGAAGATGGGGCAGTGTTGATGGTGCTTCCATTCGGTCTGATAGTGATCAGCCGAAGTCTTCTCCTTTAGGTTTTTTTTTCACGTTCTTTTCTAGGTTTTTTCTCCTTTTTTTTTTCTCCTCCCTAGGGTTTTCCTTCTTAGGTTTTTTTTCTCCCCTCTAAACCTAGCCGGCTCATCCTTTTTAAATGAGGAAAAAGAAAGAAAAAAAATCCCTTTATCAATCCCACAATCATGGGATTTTATTGTTTATTTCCATTTGACCTTTCCATCTTTTATTATTTGTTTCCTTTTCATTATTTTTATTTTTGGTAATTCTTTGATCATTTCCTTGATTCTTTCTGTCTATTTGCACACCCTTGATTAAGGGATCTTGATTTGGGTTGACCTTTCATTATTTGAAGTTTCCATTTGTACATAGCATTAATATTGATTCTCAATTTACTCCTCAATATTTTTTTATTGATTGCCGGCATCAAGTGCATTGATTTGGCTTTGGTTTTTCATTTTGGGATTCCATTGTTCTTATGTGGGATTTAGATAGGAAGAGGTTAAAGGTTTGCATGGGGTTTTAGGGTTTGCATGAAAAAGCATTGACGTATTCTTGTTTTTTTTTATTTTTTTTTATTTTGTTTATTATTTGTTATTATTATTATTTTTTTTTTTATTTTTTTTGCTCGGACAAAATTCGGTGTTTACAGCTGCCCCTCTTTGCACCTTGCTGAGAATCAGGAATAGGGCAAAGACTATAGACAACAATTTTGTCCGAACCTCCTTTTTTTTATTTTTGGGAAAATTCAATTTTGATTCTCGAAAATAATACCTTGATTCCATACCAAGGCTCGATCCATTTTAGAGAAGTGAATTCGATTTTGAAACACAATACCTTGACTCCCTACCAAGGCTCGATCCACTTCAAAAAAGTGAATTGGATTTTGACACATAATACCTTGACTCCCTACCAAGGCTCGATCCACTGTGAAAAAGTGAATTCGATTTTGAAATACATGATACCTTGACTCCATACCAAGGCTCGATCCACTTCGAAAAAGTGAATTCGATTTTGAAACACATGATACCTTGACTCCATACCAAGGCTCGATCCACTGCGAAAAAGTGAATTCGAATATAATATAATACCTTGACTCCCTACCAAGGCTCGATCCATTTTAGAGAAATGAATTCGATTTTGAAACACATGATACCTTGACTCCCTACCAAGGATCGATCCACTATGAAAAAGTGAATTTGACTTTGACACATAATACCTTGACTCCCTACCAAGGCTCGATCCACTGTGAAAAAGTGAATTCGATTTTGAAACACATGATACCTTGACTCCATACCAAGGATCGATCCACTATGAAAAAGTGAATTCGATTTTGACACATAATACCTTGACTCCCTACCAAGGCTCGATCCACTATGAAAAGATGAATTCGATTTTGACACATAATACCTTGACTCCACCAAGGCTCGAAAGTTTAAATTTTCTGAATCAGGAGTTACGCATCAAATTATATAAGTGCAGAGGGCATAATTGCAGATGCAATATTCATGAATGTGAATGCAAATCATAACAAGTGACCTAATTTGCAGGTACACATTTGGCTGTAAACGCATATTTCATCGTCACCCTGGCTGCTCGAATCAAATTACCAAACTTTGAGCTTACAAGATATCGCACTCCCCTTTTTCTTTGAAAGTAATTCCTCCTTATACGATTTCTGTACTTCTGGTCTATATACTTGCAGAGTTGGGTTTAAACCCTCATATTCCCATTTTATTATTCATATAGCAATGCAAACTACTTTTATATTTGGGACTATTTATTGAATCAAAATCATTCACATTTGCCAAGCAAGATGCATTTATTATGAATGTAAGGCAAACAAGTCCATGTACAAGGTAGTTTCAATGAAGAACAGTTTGGCTTTGTCTCAAAATATCTAAGAATTCATGAAGAAGGGACTATGAAAAAAAAAATGTATGGTGGCAGAAGTTCCCTTATAAGAAAAAATTCGGAATTTCTCTATCGAATAATCCAGAATCCTTATTGTATGAACCATTGATTGATGACCCCAATGTGTAGGAGATGTTTCCTATCATCTTTAACCCCTTTAGACTTGCAACACTAATGCCCCTTTTTATCTAGGCCGCCCTCTCGGGTTTTCGACTTAGATACCTCCTATGGGTTTAAGCCGCCTTTTCAGGTTTTCAACTTAAACCCCAACCTTTTTCTTTTTTTTTTTTTTTGAATCTAAGCCGCCTTTTCAGGTTTTCAACTTAGACCCAATTTCAAGCATAATATTTTTTTACCACATCACCATTGACCGGGTTTGGTAACTCATACCCATCCATCTCCGTCAAAATCAATGCTCCCCCTGAAAAGGCCTTCTTTACCACATACGGGCCTTCCCAATTTGGTGCCCATTTTCCTCGAGGATCATGCTGATTAGATGGAATCTTTTTCAAAACTAATTCCCCCTCCCGAAATTGTCTAGGGCGGACCTTTTTGTCATATGCTCTCATCATTCTCCTTTGATATAATTGGCCATGACAAAGTGCTTTAAGCCTCTTTTCCTCAATCAAATTCAACTGTTCATATCGAGCACGGATCCATTCTGCTTCTTCCAATTCTACCTCCAGCAATACCCGCAAGGAAGGAATCTCAACCTCAATAGGCAGAACGGCTTCCATTCCATATACCAACGAGAACGGAGTGGCTCCGGTGGATGTACGCATTGAAGTCCGATAAGCATGCAAAGCAAAAGGAAGTTTCTCATGCCAGTCCTTATAGGTGTCTGTCATTTTTTGAATAATCTTCTTGATATTCTTATTTGCAGCTTCTACGGCCCCATTCATTTTCGGGCGATATGGCACTGAATTATGATGTTTGATTTTGAATTGCTCACAAGCCTCCTCTATCACCTTGTTATTAAAATTCATAGCATTGTCTGAAATAATCCTTTCAGGGAATCCAAATCTGCATATGACTTCTTTCTTAATGAACTTGCACACCACTGACTTCGTCACACTAGCAAATGTTGCAGCTTCCACCCATTTTGTAAAGTAATCAATCACTACTAAGATAAAACGATGTCCATTCGACGCTTTTGGAGTGATCGGCCCAATTACATCCATTCCCCACATTGAGAAAGGCCAAGGAGCTGTCATGACGTGCAAAGATGTTGGAGGGACGTGTATTTTATCCCCATATATTTGACACTTGTGACATCTTTGAGCATATTTAATGCAATCACTCTCCATGGTCATCCAATAATAGCCCGCTCTCATGATTTTTCTAGCCATCATATGCCCATTCGCATGAGTCCCACAACTTCCTTCGTGAACCTCCTCAAGGATCTTTCTAGCTTGCATAGCATCCACACACCTTAACAAAACCTGGTCCCTCCCTTTCTTATACAGGATATCACCATCGAGAAAGAATCCCATCGCCAATCTTCTTATGGTCCTCTTATCGTTTTCCTTGGCTTGCTTAGGATATTGTTGGTTCTTAACATATTGTAGAATATCATGAAACCAAGGCTTATCATCAATTTCTTCCTCCACATTTAAGCAATGAGCTGGGGAACCACGTACACTCATCTTAATGAGCTGAACTTCAGTATTTGCATTTACTTTGAACATGGCTGCCAATGTTGCCAAAGCATCTGCCATTTGATTTTCTTCTCGAGGTAAATGGTCAAAAGAAACCTTTTCAAATTGTTTAATCAAGTCGATGACGAATTCACGATACAAGACCATTTTTGAGTCTCTTGTCTCCCACTCCCCTCGCAATTGGTAAATTACCAATGCAGAATCCCCGTATACTTCCAACGCCTTAATTTTCTTTTCGACGGCCGCTTGTAGTCCCATGATACATGCTTCATATTCAGCCATGTTATTGGTACAATTGAAATCCAATCTTGCAGTGAACGGATAATGATCCCCTTTTGGAGATATTAAGATTGCACCAATACCATGCCCCAGAATATTTGATGCTCCGTCAAAGTACAACTTCCATGCCTTATCTCCCACTAACTCTTCATCAATCTTGAGGATAGTCATCAAATCCTCGTCCGGGAAGTTGAACCTCATAGGCTCATATTCTTCTGCAACTCGATCTGCCAAGAATTCAGCTATCGCACTCCCTTTGATGGCTTTTTGACTTACATAGACAATATCATATTCGGAGAGTAATACCTGCCATCTTGCTAACCTCCCTGACAAAGAAGGCTTTTCAAAAATGTACTTAATGGGATCCAACTTCGCAATCAACCAAGTGGTGTGATACAACATATAATGCCGAAGTCTCTGGGCAGTCCAGGCTAGTGCACAACACATTTTTTCTAGTGAGGAATACTTGGATTCACAATCCGTGAATTTCTTGCTCAAGTAGTAGATTGCACGCTCTTTCTTGCTTGCTTCGTCGTATTGCCCCAATACGCAACCCATCGAGTGCTCATGAACTACAAGATACAGAATAAGCGGCTTTCCTGGAATAGGAGGAACTAAAACTGGTGGATTCGAAAGGTATTCTTTGACTCTATCAAATGCTAGTTGACAATTTTCATCCCACTCTCCTGAGTCATGTTTTCGTAGAAGCTTGAAAATTGGATCACACTTAGCAGTGAGATGGAGATATAATTCAATCGTCCGAGGAAACCCCTCACTTCCTTCTGAGTACGCGGTGGCGGTAAGTCTTGGATAGCCTTGATTTTATCCGGATCCACCTCGATCCCTCTTTCACTAACAACAAAACCCAATAATTTTCCTGATGTAGCCCCGAATGTGCATTTAGCCGGGTTGAGTTTAAGTTGAAACTTTCTTAATCTTTCAAAGAGCTTTTTTAAATTGTCGACATGGTCCTCCGCTCTCCTCGATTTAGCGATCATATCATCTACATAAACCTCAATCTCCTTATGCATCATATCATGGAATAGAGTTACCATGGCCCTTTGATAGGTTGCCCCAGCATTTTTTAAACCAAATGGCATTACTTTGTAACAAAAAGTTCCCCACATTGTCACAAACGTGGTCTTTTCCATGTCCTCTGGTGCCATCTTGATCTGGTTATATCCCGAAAAACCATCCATGAAAGAGAATAATGAATGCCTGGCCGTATTATCAACTAGAGTATCAATATGTGGTAACGGGAAATTGTCTTTAGGGCTAGCTCTATTCAAATCCCGATAGTCAACACACATTCTCACCTTTCCATCCTTCTTAGGTACTGGGACTATATTTGCTACCCATTTAGGGTATTTTGCCACTTCTAGGAATCCGGCGTCGAATTGCTTTTTTACCTCCTCTTTTATTTTCAACAACATTTCTGGTTTCATCCTCCTCAATTTCTGCTGAACCGGTTTGCAACCTGGCTTCAAAGGTAATCTATGCACTACAATATCAGTATTCAAACCTGGCATGTCCTGGTACGACCAAGCAAACACATCTGTATATTCGCAGAGCAAGCTCATTAATCTTTGTTTAATTGGCAAGGAGAGAGAGGTCCCAATTTTAACTTCTTTCTTTATTTCTTCATTCCCCAAGTTTATGACTTCTATTGGTTCTTGATTGGGCATAATTTGTTTCTCTTCTTGTTGTACTAGTCTTAACAAATCTTGAGGTAAAGCATAATCATCCACATCTCCTTCATCATTAAGTTCACCAACACAAACAGTTCTTTCAAAATTAAGTTCTGGATTATTGTTGAGAAGGTCCTCATTTTCATTATTGGGATACATGGAACATGATTTGAAAACGACGGGGAGCTCAACAGCACGCCAATTCTCCAATTTGTAGTCGGGAGGACAAGGACGAATTCCGGAACTATCCATCTCTTCTAGAAATTCCTCTATTCCCACCATATTGATAGAGAGATCTGTGAAAGCTCTAGCCATTGCTGGGATAGACCCGCCTTCTTCAACTTTTGCAGAGCTATGGTAGATGTATCCCCCCGAATAGAAAGACTCATATAGAGGAGGGAAACCCATTGGTTCAAACTCTATTTCGTGCCCCATAAAATTAGCCAACTTGCTTTTCTTCTTCCTTTCTATGAACTTTTTCTTTTCAAGTCCAGTGGGTTTATATCCTAACCCAAACCTATCCATCTTAGGAGTAACAGACACTGCTCTCTTCATTCCTTGTAACTCCTTTCCTAAACCTGCTCCAGCATGACATCCCTTTCCCATCGTTTGTTGGATCCCGAGCTTGGTGGCTTTTGACAAATGTGGTACGGGTATTTTCATCCCTTCTCCCACAAATGTAGCATTAACAAGTTCTAAAGATCTAAAAGAGCATTCCACCGCATCTTCAGCAACTTCTATGTATGGGGCACTTGTAGTAATGGTCGCAATCATGTCTTCTTCTCCTTCTATACTCACCAAATGTCCATCAACCACGAATTTGACCTTTTGATGCAGAGTCGAAGGAACTGCACCCGCTGAATGGATCCAAGGCCTTCCAAGTAAACAATTATAAGAAGGAGTAATATCCATAACTTGAAATTCAATGTTATAGACACATGGACCAATCTGGAGTGGCACCTCTATATTCCCAACCACTTCTCGACGAGTACCGTCAAAAGCTCTCACAACAATGTGACTTCTCCTCAAATTTGACTTATCTACAGGCAACCTAGACAGTGTAATCATGGGCATAACATTCAAGGATGACCCATTATCAATGAGGACTTTCGGAAGGATATGATCTTTGCAAGTGGTGGTTATGTGAAGGGCTTTAGTACTCCCTCTACCGTCGAGTGGGATCTCATCATCATTGAATGAAATGAAGTTATCTGCCACAATATTTCCCACCAGCCGATCTATGTTCTCTACCGACGCATTGTGGGCCACATAAGCTTCATTGAGCACTTTCAACAAAGCATTTCGATGAGGCTCTGAATTCAAGAGTAACGAAAGTAAGGAAATCCTTGCTGGTAAGCGATTTAATTGTTCCACCACGTTGTATTCACTGTGCTTGATAAACTTCAAAAACTCACAAGCCTCTTTCTCCGTTACAGGTTTCTTTCTTTCAGAATCTACTGGAACCATTGGTCTGACCTCTTTTGCTTGGCTATCTCTATTGTTTTCGCCCTTTCCATCTTCTTTAGCCTTCCCCATCTGAGTTTTCTTCAACGTATCTGGGGTATAACACCTACCACTTCTCGTCATTCCTCCCGGGCCCGCAATGTCTATTGTATCAGCAGTATAAGTAGAGGGATTATTGAGAGAACCTTGAGCTGTGACCTTATAATTGTAATTCCACGGGACTGCATGGTCACTCTTATACGGGAATGGGCTTGGAACTTTAACAATTAGTTTCGACCTAGCATTTTCAGCAGTTATGCTAGGTTCCATTTTACTCTTATCCCCACAAACGACCTTCAATGGTTTGATTGGCTTCCCAAACATTGATGGCTCTATAACATTCACTACTTTCCCTTCAAGAGCTTCAGAGAACTCAATTTCTCCTAAGTCCATCATCTTTTGTACTATACGACGAAACTCCTCACAACTTTGGACGGAATGCCCCATCATTTCTCCATGAAACTCACAATACTCTTCTTCTTGCATTTCAAGCCCAAATTTTGCCTTCTTAGATTGAATAATCTTTGCCTTCCTCATTGTTTCCAGCACCACCCTCATCGGTGTTTTCACATCACTGACATTTCTTTTTATCCAACACCCATCATCCTCTATTATTGCGTTTACATTGGCCTCTGTGTGATTTGGAAGGGGATTCGTATTTACGCTTGGCTCATTATCCTTCCCAAATTCCAAGATTCCAGCTTTCATGAGATCTCGAACTTTGTACTTAAATGCCGTACAATTTTCGATCGAGTGGCCTTGGATCCCGGCATGATAATCGCAATGAGCATTTGCATCATACCATTTTGGATAAGGGGGTTTAAGGGGTTGTAGAAAAACAGGGGCAACAAAGTGATTCTGCAATAATTGGGGGAATAGTTCAGCATAGGATATTGGTATTGGGTCGAATTGGGGCCTCTCCTTATTAATCTTGGGAGCTCTTTGGTTATTTCCTTGGTTGTTAGGTTGATAAGTAGGTCTTGGTGCTTGTGCAGAGGAAGGGGTACCAATATTCATTGGTGCTTGTAAATTCATGGGGTGGGTTGGTTGAGGCTGGTATGAGTAAGGGTTTTGGGAGATATTGTTCACGGGTGAATAATAGGGATGGTATGAAGGGTAAGGAAAATGGGGTGCGGAATTCATCTTCGATCGTCTTTCAGTGGTAACAGCTTGCGCTTCCCCATCTTTCTTTCTACTCATTCCACTCCTTTTTGGGGCTGATGTGTCTTCAATCTTGCCACTTTTAATGGCATTTTCAATCATCTCCCCCGAAATGACCATATCAGCAAAATTTTTAGTAGCACTCCCCACGAGTTTATCATAATAAGGGGGTCGCAAAGTACTAACAAACAAAGTTGTTGTCTCTTTTTCAGTCAACGGAGGCTGCACCTGAGCTGCCAAATTCCTCCACCTTTGGGCATACTCTTTAAAGCTTTCACCAGATTTCATCTCTAGGTTCTGTAAGGATAACCTATCAGGTGCCATATCGGTCATATGCCTATATTGTGCCATAAAGGCTTTTCCTAAATCCTTCCATGTATGGATACGACTCCGATCCAACTGATTATACCATTTAACAGTAGGTCCAATCAAGCTATCCTGGAAGCAATGGATGAGCAACTTATCGTTGTTCGTGTAGCCAGACATCTTCCGACAAAACATAGTAATATGAGCAGCTGGGCAGGTGGTCCCATCATACCTCTCGAATTCAGGGGCTTTAAATTTGGGTGGTATAACCAAATCTGGGACAAGGCTAAGCTCGTTGGCATCTACGCTCCCAAAGAAATCCATTCCTTCAATTGCCCTTAACCGTTCTTCTAGCAAAACATACTTTTCTCTTGTTTCTTCATTCTCCTTCCTTAACTTCTCTTGCTCTATTGGGTCATCCAAGTTAGGCACAAAAATAGGATCCACAGGGCTAGATCCGGGATACTTTCCTTGATTTTGTGGGTTATTCAGGAAAATTGGAACTTGGGGATAAGCTCCTTGGGTAGCTTGAGCTTGGGGCGGTGTAAACCCAGGCGGGTGTATTGGATCTTCTCTTGAAAGTTGAGGTTCCTCCCTTGAATCATCAGCAACTCCTTTCCCTTTCATTAAGCTCATCATCATCTCCATCATTTTTGCCATTTGCTCCCGAGATTCTTCTTGGGACTTGATAAGTTCTTGCTGAACTTTTTCCATTCTTTCCATTCTTGCTTGTTGTTCGGACTCCATGACCTTAGATTGGGAGCGAGTTTTGTACCGATGTTGTGCTGGTGGCTTCGCTATTCTGACACCTAAATGAGCCCGCAAATTAGGATCACATGTTATTTTTTTAGTTTTTGCCATAAAGAAGGAAAAGATAAAATCATCCCAATACTTTTGGTGAGATATTAAAACTTTTCCTTTTCACCTCAACGATATATGATGTCATTACTTATGATCACCAATATCTTTTCATTGGTAGGCATGTGTATGAAATGGATGCATGACATGCATGGGAGTAAGAGGTATTTAATCCATAACGATTTCAACCAAAGAACCTTCATTTATTCAAAAGAACTTTTATTACATGGCTATTGAATTCGACTTTCATTTATTCAAAGGAACTTTTATTATATGACTATCGAATTCAAAATTACATAGCTAACATTCTCCTATTATACCCATAAAACTGACTAACTTGCTGATATTGATCTTTAGCTTCCTCAAGAAAATCTAACAAACGCTGTCCAATCTCTCCAGTTGGGTTAATTTCCTGCCTCAGAGCTTCCGCCTTTTCCACCATCTCTCTCGCCTTGCGCACAGCTTTGCAGACTTGTGTAGCCAAATGTTCTATATATTGTTGTCTTCCAAAACTCCTTACTCTCCATTTCATGCTTGCATCTACGACCAAGTCGTATGAATACCTCCAATCATTCTCCCTAAGTTTCCATTCTTGGATGATCAAAGCAATGTCATTCTTGTAATGTTGCAAGTGTTCCTCCAAAATCTGGACTTTTTGTTGTAACAGATTCCTTTCATCTTGAAGT
Source organism: Heritiera littoralis (assembly GCA_031772115.1). Lineage (NCBI taxonomy): Eukaryota > Viridiplantae > Streptophyta > Magnoliopsida > Malvales > Malvaceae > Heritiera > Heritiera littoralis. The sequence continues at coordinate 253,375 of JAPDPK010000095.1, read as the reverse complement.
TTGACATAGTCTCCGTCCTTCAGTCCAACTTTCAGAGCTTCATTTTCCTTTCGACATTGCATCAATTTTTCAGTGTTAACTGTATACATTTGTTTCCAATATCGCTGCTCTTGAAGAGTAATGGCAGTTCCCTCTTCATTTTTCTTTGCCTTGTTTCTCCAATACTCCACTTTCCCACGAAGATCTTCTATTTCCTTCTTCCTCTCATTAGAAGTCATAACAATTCCTCCGATCCTCATTTCTCTTCTCAACCTTTTATTTTCCTGATTCAATTCTTGAAGGTCATTGTGGGCAACATCTCGCTCTGTTCTCATCCTCTTGAGCGCAGCTTCTTGTACTTCAAACTTGACCTTTAAATTCTCTACCTCCTCTTGAAGCTTTAGATTCCTTTGCTCCATCTTCTTTTCTTCCTCTTTGAATTGCTGCCGAACAATCTCGATTTCGGATATATCTGCCTCAGGTTGTACATACGCAAGTGACTCCCTGAATACAACATCTTTAACCCGTTTAGCTCTCCACATCAGGTAATTTGGGGTAGCTTTATCAGATAAGGGTCCTGTCGCAAATCTTCGAGGTTGTTTCCATGCTCGAATGGCTTGTTCTGTCTTTTTCGTTGCCTTTGGTTCGCCATAGGAATACTCCATCAAATTAAGCCCATGCGTTGCCGGAGTAAACTGTTTTGCCCAAAACTGTCTCTGCACCATAAGTGGGGCACAACTTGTTATCCCCCATAATCCCAATAGTGGTATCCAAGATTCTTCTCCGCATCTATATAGTACTGGGACATGATACATCCACGGGGCCATCCAAGTCACTTGATCATCTCTAAGCTGTTGAAGGACAGACACCCATTCATCTTTAGGTTTTGGTTTTGGCCATTTACTTCTACAAAATTCTTTGATCGAGGTATTTCCACGATAAAAAGGCTTTGAGAATTCTTTCACCTCACAGTTGAAATGGCTCTTGCTCCATATGTATAAGAGTTGTGCGCATCCCATGAAACGCCCTTCTCCTTTTCGTTGGCAATAACTCAATGATCGAAAGGTCTCAGCCAAGATTGCTGGCGAAGGATTTACATTATTAACAATTTGTTCAAAGAAGTCTATCACGGCTATCTCAATGTGCCCCAAAACCTTAGGAAAAATAACCAACCCGTAAATTGCCAGGGCAAAAACAGCTAACCCCTTCTCATCATTCAAATGATCTTTAATAAATCCATGGAGAAAATCCCAAGGTAGGCAAATGTGTTCTCCCTTTTGCTTCATATGAGGATCTATTTCTTCCGGTTTCACTCCCATAATCCCGGCCAACTTCTTACGAAAACCAGACTTCGGCTTTCTGACATATACCTTGTCAGGGCTCTTTAAATCCAACCCTATCAAAATAGAGTACTCTTCTATAGTGGGCATCAAATCCACTTCGTTAAATGTGAAACACCTGTAGGATGGATCCCAAAACTGGATAGCAGCTTTCAGCAAAGGTTCTTCAACCGCCACTGAAATCAACGAAGCTATTTGGCCATACTTGCTACAAAAGTCTTCTTTCTTCTCCTTACTGATTTGCTTCCATATGTTAACCAAACCTGTTAAGTCATTCTGCTTAAGGTCCAAGCTCACTTCTCTAGGTAATGATGATATGAAGCCTTCTATCAAGCAATTCCCTTTCTCTTGCTGGGTCTTCTCTGACCAAAACTGCACTTCATTATATGGATCACACATGACAGTCACAGTTGATGAACAAGCCCAACATTCTTTGGATTTCATGAAGGATTCTTGGTTGTAATAGGCCATGGAGAAAATACCTCTCTTATGCAACCTTCATGATGAGAAATGATTTATGCAAAAAGGAAAAACAGAACATTTATTAGTACAAAAACAAAAAGTAACATCAAATGTCTTATATAGGGTTACTTTCTAAGGGTAAGGCTCTATCTAAGGTTAACTTTTTCTATGGTTCGCTATATGCTTGGTTTGAGTCTCTAAAGGACAAAAGGTTCCCAAATTGTTCCTTACTGACGTCTACGCTAGACTAGTAAGGCACCCCAATCCTCACCCATGACAGGCTACAAATGGAAAGGGTTCAACTTGAGTGAGAGTATTTCGCTTGCCATTGCGGAGGTTATCACCTCACGAGAGCAAAGGTACTATACTCTCTCCTAAAAAGGACAAACCCAGGTGTAGGGTTGATGTATGTCATGTATGCAAAGGAACAAAATTTAAAGTGCATCCCAACAAAATGCAAATGATAAAGATGATTCACACATTTTTTGTTTGTATTTTTTTGTTTTTTTAATTATTTTTTATGAAAAGTTTTATTAAATATTTATCAAGACCGTTAACTAAGATTTTGGATAAAACATGATTAATCATGGTTCGACTCTCTAATGTCCCCAGTGGAGTCGCCAAGCTGTCGTAACGATTTTCGTCCGGGGACTCGATCGCTAGACGATTTTGGAAAAACACAGAAAAGAGGAGTCGCCACCAATCTTTTTTTGACTAGGTGTGATTGGCCACCTAAAATCATTTATTTTTTTCAATAAAATCTTAAAATTAATTAAGGTTTATCAAAAAAATAATTTTTGGTCTGCGAAAACAAAGTTTGGGTTCGGGAGTTCGGTTACGCGTGGGGAAGGATTAGCACCCCCACAGCGCCCGTTAGAAAACGGTACCACTTAATCATGTATTATCTTTTGATCTTAATAAAATGGTCTTAATTAAACATTTAAAAAGAAATTCATTTATTTTGAAATCAATTTGTTATTTGCTTATTATTTGAAACATTAAATTTTATTTTGATTTATGTTAAATTTATTTTTTATTTGAAATAAATGAGAATCTTTTGTATTGAAAATTATTCCGAAGAACCCCAATACTTTTGGTAGCATTTCGGATAATTTCCTCACCTAGAGATTTCGTAAGAATCGCTACTTGCGATTTCTATAGAATCCCATCCTTGGGAGATTCACACTTATTTTGAAATTTCATGAATGCAAATGATGCAATCAAAATATAGATGATGCACATGAGAAATCCATTTTATTATTTTTTTAATTCATTTATACTTAGATTATTATTTTGTAATTTATTTATATTTATAAAATCTTGTTTTTATTGAAAAATCATACTAAATATTCCAATACGCTGGTAACATTTAGCATATTTCTCTCACCTAGAGATCAGTTAGGAATCACTACTTGTGAATTCCGTAACATCTCATCATCGGAAATTATTTATATCTTATTTATTTTTAATTTGTTTTACTCTTTATTTTGAAGTTTTGTTTATTTGTTTGTTTAAAATATTTATTTATTATTTTTTAGTGTTAGTTTATTTCATATAAGTTGATTATATTAGAAATCTTAATATCGAACTAAAATTATTTGAATACCCCAATACGCTGGTAATGTTCAAATATTTTATTTCGACCCTAAGGATAATCAAAGAATCACTACTTGTGATTTCTAAGGAATCCTATCATCGGGGACCTTTTATGTTTAAGATGTATATTTACATTTATTTATTTATTTATTTATTTATTTTAATTCCTAAATTTTTACCTATTTAAAAGTTTTTTATTTCTATTCACTTACTATTTTCTTGTTTTTACCTATTTTTTTTATATTATTATTTTTATTACCATTTTTATATTTATTTTTTTTTTATACTAAGACATCTTATTAGTATTTTCTTTATATCGGAATAAAATCATTTGAATGTCCCAATACGCTGGTGACATTAAAGATTTTATTTCGATCCTAAGGATCGTCAAAGAATCGCTACTTGCGATTTTTAAGGAGTCCTATCATCGGAAATTTAAAATTTGTTATTAAAATTTATATTTAAATTTATTTATTTTAAGTTTATATTTATCTACTTTTTACCCTTTTTATTTATTTTATTATATTTTATATTTATAAGAAACTTTGATATCGAGATTAACAAATTAGATATTCCAATACGCTGGTAACATCTAATGAATTTTCTCGATCCTAAAGATCATCGAAGAATCACTACTTGTGATTTCTTCAAAATCTTATCATCGGAAATTAAATTTTATCGAAACTTAATCTAATGACTCATAATTGTTAAAATTTCTAAGACTTTAAAGTGGTGGAAATTTTATTGATTTAATACTTTATTAATATCCTTTTTTTTGTTTACTCCATCAATAATGAAATTTTTATTATATTTAATTTTAACTACTTAAATATGAATTTAATTTAGTTTAAACTAATTGGATCTAACTTTTAAACCTCAATTTTACAATCCAATTTACGTCAATTTCGTGAAGCAATTTCCTAACATTATTTTTCACAAACTTCAAAGTCTAGTTTAACTTGCTTTGACTTATATCACTTCAAACGGCAAACAAGTAATAAATAAAAAAAAAAGGTTCACAGACATACTTTATGAGAATGGCACTGTTCCTCGTTCTTTCTTGTCTCTGTTTCCTATTTTTTTCAATGCTTCTTGTGTCTTCTTTTGCAGGCAGCGACTGATTGTGGAGCGGCTTGATGGTGCGTATAGGAGCTGCAATGGAGGGTGCAGCGGCTCGGGGATGGTGCAGCAGCAGCGACTGAGGCAGAAATCTTTGGAACAGCGACTGGGGCGTGCAACGGTATAGCAGCAGGGGCAGGGAATGGTGATTGAAGGTGTGATGGAGAGTGCCACAAGTCGCGGCACAAAGAGTTTCTATGGAACAGGGAGGCTGGAGTGGTGCGACAGGGATGATGATAGCAGTATTACGTGAGACACCCGTAGCAACAATGTGCTTGGTAACAATTCACGGTTGTTCTTCACGGCAACACTATGATGATGAAATGACATACAGTGAGGGGGCGCACAACAAAGAAGGAAAGACTGGGCAGCTGCAGACGTGAGGGATGTTGGAAATGATTCGTGACTGGTGCAACAACGAGCAGTGCAAAGGGGGTTAAGGCTGATACGGTAACAGCACTGCAGTGGCAGAATGGTAGGGTCTTCGGTCTAGGTTGTGAGGTGAGGAAGATGGGGCAGTGTTGATGGTGCTTCCATTCGGTCTGATAGTGATCAGCCGAAGTCTTCTCCTTTAGGTTTTTTTTTCACGTTCTTTTCTAGGTTTTTTCTCCTTTTTTTTTTCTCCTCCCTAGGGTTTTCCTTCTTAGGTTTTTTTTCTCCCTCTAAACCTAGCCGGCTCATCCTTTTTAAATGAGGAAAAAGAAAGAAAAAAAATCCCTTTATCAATCCCACAATCATGGGATTTTATTGTTTATTTCCATTTGACCTTTCCATCTTTTATTATTTGTTTCCTTTTCATTATTTTTATTTTTGGTAATTCTTTGATCATTTCCTTGATTCTTTCTGTCTATTTGCACACCCTTGATTAAGGGATCTTGATTTGGGTTGACCTTTCATTATTTGAAGTTTCCATTTGTACATAGCATTAATATTGATTCTCAATTTACTCCTCAATATTTTTTTATTGATTGCCGGCATCAAGTGCATTGATTTGGCTTTGGTTTTTCATTTTGGGATTCCATTGTTCTTATGTGGGATTTAGATAGGAAGAGGTTAAAGGTTTGCATGGGGTTTTAGGGTTTGCATGAAAAAGCATTGACGTATTCTTGTTTTTTTTTTATTTTGTTTATTATTTTTTATTATTATTATTATTATTTATTTTTTTTTTATTTTTTATTTTTTTTTTTTTTTGCTCGGACAAAATTCGGTGTTTACAGTTCTCATCAAAATGGAGCCTTTACTTTAACACTTAAAGGCACTCCTTGAAAAGACTCAAACCCAAAATCTTGAGTACTTTATGTTTGCAATGGTCTTTATTGCAAATATATATACCTTTATACGATATAGAAGAGCAGTAAATCCTTAATCGAAAATCAATGAATCATCATCTTCCACATACATCCCCATTAGCAACTGCACTAAACAAATTCAAACCAAGAATGAAATAAAGAAAATGTAAGGAAGAGAAAAAGATAATGTAACCAATAACAAAAAAAAATTAAAATGGTAAAAGAAGTAATGTAATGGGCATAGCTTTTGCACTGCAAGGTCCCTTTCAATTTCTTATCCTCTGTGTCTATGGTCCTTAATGAGCTGAAAGCAAAGTTGTTGCAAATCATTGAACAATATTAGAACTGCAGCCCGTAAAAGACAACAAAAGTAAAAAAAAATTGTCAGAAGTTTTCTACTTACAGAGAAACAACACAATAAGGGAACAATGGTCCATGCCACATCAAAGTACCAATTTGAAAAAGTGAAGCTGTGAATTCCTTTCTTACCTTTGGAAATCTGCTTTCAACACACAGTGACCTAATCAGTTTGGCCATATTAAAAGCCTCCTATTGTACTTACTTAAGAATAACTCCTCAAAGATGTCCTCGTACACTAAGATAGAATATTGCGTCAGACAATTTCTAGATAAAAACTTCTTGTCTATAACGCTAAAAATTGCACCCCAAGGCCTATGGGCAAACCTGATAGACATTCAATTCATGAGGAAGCCTAACATCCATAGATACGTATGTTGATTAGTATCTATGTAGCTTAACAACCAAAATAGATTAAATATCTTAGAAATAAACAAATAAATTTTGCAGCTATGATTTAATTCAATTTTGATAAAATCCAATGTATCGCAACAACATTTGACTTGGTCATTAATAAAGATAAACTTGATTATGAACTAACTGATTGTCATGAGTTTGATATTGATCATATCACATATGATGTTAAGTTATATTTTCTGTAATAAGTTTTAATTTTTAAATTGCAACTAATTAAGCCACAAACATGAAATTATTTTATATTTTATAGATGTTTTAAAAAAAAAAGCTGCAAATAAAGGGAAAAGGAAAAAAAGAAGGTGAAGATGCAAAAAGAACTAATCGGAAAACAAAAAGGAAATATACATCGAAAACTGATGCTATGAAAAAAGATGAATAAAAAGATTAAGCTATTAAAGGCATAACCAAAGATAAATACAAAAATTGTGGAGGGGGATAGTTTATAAAAAAATAGAACAAATGCCAAAAAATAAAAAATTTTAATACAATAATAGCCTTAGAAAACACATTGTTTATGTAAACATGGAAGAAAAGAAACAAATAAAGGCCTCCATTCAAAGTTATAAGTTTTTTTTTTCCTTAAGTTTTTATATTTCATGAATTCTGAAAGTAATGAATAGATCATAATATTAATCTTAATATTTATTTTCAAGGTTATCACATGCAAAATTTATCATAAAATTTATGAAAAAGCACTTACAAAGAAAATGAAAATTTATAAACTCAGTTACCAATATTTAAGAGATTACAAAGCAGGTATTTTACTTATTAAACATTTTAAAATACATATGCAATTCATTAATTTCACCCATCATTTGTTATTAAAATTCTAATATCTTAAATACGATTATTTCATTTGAAATTTACAATTTTGTCAATAAAATAGTTTTTATATATTGATAATTTATTTTGATCTTAGCAAAAGCTAGAGATGTGTGCTTAAAAAGAACTTTCATGTATAAGCAAATGGGATAAAAAACCATGTATGTTTATAATAAGTGATACTTGAATGGTTAATGCAGCAATAGTTTGCATGATCTCAAATCCATAATAAGTAAAATCTTGTTAGAATTAAACTATTACAATAATAGCAAAATATACGAAAAAGAAAATGTAAAAAAATGTTTAAATAATTAGCCAAGAGAAAGCATTAATTAATACCTCTCTTATATGAATGTTATCAATCTTTTTTATTTCATTTGCTTTACTCAAAGCTATAAATTCATATCACATTTTCTGCCAATGTAAAATTCATCTTTGGATGCACGCCCACTAAGCCCTGAGTCACTACAAAACTTTAAAGAAAATATTGAAGATGCGTAAATAATAGCCTCAAGCCTTGCCAGGTTCTCCACTGTAACATGCTCAAAAGCAAGAACAAAGAGGAATAAAAAAGTTAAAAAAAAAATCAAACTTTAACCATTGGATTTTATCAAAGATCAAACCTCATGGTTTAAAAACCTTCAAAAAGATTGAGAGATCATCTCATTCTACAAACACTATCAAGAATGTTAAGCCTTCCATTATTAGCAAATTTTAATCAAATAAACTTTAATCAATTTTTAGACATATCATTTATTGATTTTTTTTCCCTCCAAGCAAGAAAATGAGAAAAAATTTATCGAAACTTGAAAAGTTGCATGTTCGAACCTACTTCCACATGCATAGTTGAAGGGTCATTGACAATGGATATAACCTTGCAAGACGATAGACACCAAATCCATGTATCTTGTCTGCAAAATATTCCCCAGCATATGTATCTTTGTTCCTAAATAAGAAAATAAAAAGATTCACATCCAAAAGAAGTTGGTAAAATATAAAATAATGCTCATGAAGTGGATAGGAAGTTATTTCCTTTAAATGAAAAGGCAACCTTCACATTGCAAAGCTTAATTTAAAATAAAACTAAACTTTCCCTACATTGTTTGAGCTTCATTTGAATTATCTATTTTCAAGCTAACCTTGTAAAAATCAGGCAAAATGAACAAATTTCTAAATAAGATCCTACAATTTATGGTGACAATGCAACAAAACCATCAACTATGGATTCTGAAAAGCAATAGCCATAACTGCATTTAATTTTAAACACCCAACAACCACCTATTTCTAATCCCCACCTCCTTATACAACTCCCAACAAATAATAGTACAAAGATGCCATTATGCAAAAATAAATTCGTCCAGAACCTATAACAACAAAAATTAACTAATTCTATTCAGAGTTGCTAAAAAAAAGTCCATTCAGAGTTCAGATACCAAGAGAGCACAATAAGAATGAGCTCTTTAACAACAGTATAATCAACTCACAATTAAAGCAGCAATCAGGAAAAAAAAATCTCATAGCAACAATCAGAAACTCAAAAATTATTCACAGCATAAGCCAAAAAAGATATAAAACAAAACAAACCAAGAAAACCAATCTTTATGTTACCTAAAATGGCAATATCCAAGTCCATGCTTGACTCCCCATTTGAATTCCCAAACATATCGACTTCCATTTCCACAACCATGACCACCTATAAGACCACTCTCCCGCACAAACATCCCCAATATAGAACCTATAAACCCCAAGTCCTTGAATAAGACCCTGTCTATACTACCCACGATACCGGCTTCGTTGTGCCCACATCTCCACCCCATAGCCATCGTGCTTTACATTTACCTATAGTAGTAACAAACGCCGCTCCTTGAACACTTCTCATTATGAAATTCCCCTTTATAAACGTCTCCATCGCCATAACCTTGAACCCAACAGCCCAAATTTACTCTCTTTTTGACTTTTGGCAAAGACCCAATTGACCAAAACACTGGTAAAAGCAATAAACACGTCAAAGTTAGAAAATTTTTAATCACCCAATTAACCAAGCATTGCTAAAAGCTTTTTTTTAATCACCATGTTTTTTCAAGCAAAGTCAAAAAAATTTAACACCTGATGACAGGTCACGTACCTTATGAGATAAACAGAATGTAATATCCAACCCAAATAAAAAGGCCCAATAACCAATACTAAGAGGGAGTCAGCCTTAGTGACTAGGGTTTAAGAAATACAAAAGAGAATGAAGTGTGGCGTGAAGCAGTTCTATAACGTCGAAAAAGAAAAAAAAATGAAAAAGGCAGCAACTTTGTTGCCGAACCAAAAAAAAATCTAACAGAGAGCGGCATGAAGATTGGTGTCGAAAAGAAAAGAAAGAGCAAAAAGCTTGGCTGCTGCGTGCCAAGTCGAAAGAGAAAAGAAAATTAAGAAAATTTAGAGCTATTTTTTTTAACGTTAGAGCATGTGAAAGATGTGAAGATCATGGTGAGTAAAATTTCTTTTTAATCTTTATGGTTACGTTGTGTAGTTGAGAGATTGAAATTCGAAAAAAAAATAAGACATTGAAAATTTGGGAAGATTTGTATTTTAAAGAAAGTACAGATAGTTTTAGCTTTCGTCAAATAACATAACTTGTGCCAAATTCATAGTTTATCGAGTTATAATCATTTAGCGAATACAGTATAAATTATCAGTTTTGTCAGATAGCATATTTTTCTAATATTAAATATTTTGAAAATAGGCTCCGAGCGATCTTAAGGTTTTGATTTGGTTTCAATTTAGCGAGTTTAAGTAAGTGACTTGATATCCCTTTGGTGTTTTGACACCCTTAAAATTAACCTTAATATGAGATATGTTTCGTATGTTATGTACAAATATAGTTTTGTCCTATGATTTGTAAAAATGGGTTAAGCATGCAAACGCATGTATATGTTATTTCTTTATTATGAATTGCGAAAGTAGTTCTATATTGACTTTTAGGGTATGATTTTATTCAAGTATATGTATATAATTATATTTGAGAATATAATTTTTCGTACAAGATAATTTGAGAAGAAATGCGAAATATGCTCTGCATAAGATACGTTTTGGATGATACATGATTTAGTCACTTCGACCCTTGAAGTTCGTTATAATGTACTTACATATATTTTTATTTTGGAAATACGAAATTTGCTTTGGAATGATGGACGAAATTTGCTTTGTATGAAATATGTTACAAGAAATAATAATATTGTTTTGTATATCTAGGATAATCTGAAAATGTTTTGTTTTGTCTCCTAGTATGGCTGTGCTCTGACCCTGCCAATGGGGGTTAAATGTTGGCCATGTCGACATGTATTCTGTTAAATGAAACTAGTTTCTAACCAAACCACCGGTTGAGAATAGTGGCCCTCTATTTTGCTCTGTGCAACTTTTAGTTGCTTCTGATATCTTTGACCCGAGCCACCAGGGTTAATTGTGGTTTTCTATTCTGATTCTGACCTGTGCCACAAGGGTTAAGCGTGGCCATGGCATGTTACAGGAGACCTGAAAATTTTGATTTGTGAAGCTTTTGCTCAGTTTTGGCATTGTGAAATTCTGTTTAGTTCTGAAATCTGAATATGTGAATTTGAATAAATTATGTGATTAAATATAAGATTACCCAATATTGATTTTGAATCTTTGTATTGATATTTTGGCCTAGTGTTTTTATGGCATGCTTAATCCAACTGTTGGGATATCGGTTGCTTACTGAGTGGTTGTACTCATCCCCCTTTCTTAACATCTTATAGGTTTTGATGTTGATAATGTCTACGGAAATGTTGGGGAGTGACACTTTGGAGCTTAGGATATGTTTCAAAACTTTTAAGCTTATGATCAAATTGAGACTTAAGAATCTTTTAAATTTCTTTGTTGACTTTAAACAATAGGTTGAAGTTTTGTAAAACTTCTTTTAATCATTGGTGGTATATTTTCAGTTTAGATATTTGAAAGGATTGAATTTTAGTATAATAAATACCTTGCATGTCTGTGAGATTATTTCTTACAGGTGTGCAGCGTCTGTTATGTCCCGAGTTCGAGGCGTGATACAGAAGGAGGATGGCAGATGAGTCGATAAAAGCTTGATTTTTCAAATTAAAAAAAAAAAAACAAAACTCCATTCCCAAAATAGATAAGGGCTAGACTTTAAAAAAAAGGATGAAGAGAAAAAAAAGGCAAAAAGAGTAAAGAAACGCATGGGAAAGAAGAATAAGTGGATGAAAAAGTGGACATAGGCCGAAGAAGAAGACAAGTGCAGTTTGCTCGAGTTCTGCAAGAGAAGAGAAGAGTAGCTATTGTGCGAAAGGAAGAGAGGAGAAAAAAAAATATAAAGATGTAAAAAAAAAAGGAAAAAGAAAAGGATAAAGATAAAAAGATTAAAAAAAAGGCTGACAATGATGGAAATTGAAAGGATAATGTAAGAATCATAAAAGATTGAAAGGGAAAGAGAAACGAAGCTCTAATGAGCTAAAAAAAAAAAAAAGAGCGGGAACAACAAAAACATTCAACTCAAGAAACAAAATTACTCGTTAGAGCACAAAACAAGAACAGCAACGATTGAGAGAAAAAAAATATTTGAGCAGCACAAACCAAATTGGCGGCAAGTAAGATTAACAAAAATTATCAGAAGCAACAAGTCAAAAAAATTAAAATCCATAAACCAATGCACAAGTGGGACCCAAAAACAATCAACTCACATAATAAAAAGAAGAGAACCAATGAGCAAAGAGGGAAAATCGGAGCAAAGCTTGGAAGAACAGGAAAGAAGAAGGACACGCGGCATCCAAAAGGGAGAGGAACGCGTTCATCACCTAAGGCATGAACGTGGCTTCACCAGAAGGCTAAAAAGTCACCATTTTTAGTTACTAGGTCTAGGATAGTATCTCAGCTTTGCGTGAAATTTTTTTCTTAAATTATATATTATTATAAATAGTATTAAAAAGAATAATAAATCAAAATAATTATTTTAAAAATATAAATTTATTAAATGAAAATAATAATATATAATTTATTACTTAATTAATTAATTAATTTTTTATTTTATTTTTCTAAAAATAAGTAAAAAATTTTACACAAAGTTAAAAAATTAAATAAACCAAAATAAAAAAGCTTATAAAATATTTAAATTTTATTCAGTTTGATCTTAATTTATTTATTTCAAGATAAATTTAGATTAGACTAATCCGACTATCACTTTTTTATTTGTTGTAATCTCTTAGTGTTTAATATTGAAATTATTTATTTATTACTTCATTTTCTCTTTTATAACTTTCGATTTTCATATTTAAAGAAATTTTTTAAAAGTTTTGTATTCATGCATTTAATTTTTATAATTTTTTGTTTTTATTTGTGTTTAAGTTTTAAAAAATTAATTTTAGAATTTTTTTTCTTTATACTATAATTTTACCAATTTTTTAATTTTTATACTATTTGTAATATTTTTAATGTTTTATTCGAATTTTGTCAAACCAATTTTTTCTAAGTATTTGATTTGAATTTTTAAAAACTTTTAATAAGTGTTTTAGAATATTTATTTTTTACACGAATATTTAGTTTAATTCCTTAAAAAAATATTTGAATTTTAAATTTTGTTCTCTCTCCTTTTTCATATCTTTTACTTCTTTTTTTATTTTAACTTTGAAAAAATAATAAATATTTATAAAAAAAATTGTGAATATCTGATTTAATTTTTTTAAAATTTTTTGTTTGATTTTTTCATTATCTCTCTCTTCTCTACATAGTAAGTTCTTTTTTTTTTTGTAAATTTAGTATTTTAATATTAAAAAGTTTTAAATAAATATTTTTATTTCAATTAAAAAACATCACATATGAAACTAAAAACTATCACATGACTAAAATTGTTTTTAATATTTTTAATTTTAAGAAAAAATTAAAACTAATTATAAATTTAAAATTAAAAAAAAGTCTCTAAAAAGGTAATGAAGTGTCATATGGTAGCCACTAACTCATTAAAAGATATCTTTTATGCACACTGGTACTTTAACCCATGTTATGCCATGATTTTTATCAAAACAAAATAACCTAAAATTATAAAAATATAAAAATTAAAAAATATAATATAAAATATAAAACTTTTAAAAATAATATAAAAATTAAAAATATAATTAAAAAATATCAAAATATGAAAATAAAAAAGAAAAAAATGGGACACTTGTCAAGCCATATTAATGAGATTCTTTTTATTAGTAGTTATAGATTTTATATAAATATATAGATATATATATATATATATATATATATATATATATATCTATATATATCCCATTTCATTTTTTAAATAATTTTTAATATTATCTAAAAATATGTGTCTTTTATGCTGTATATTTAATAATTTTCTATATATATATATATATATATATATATATATATATATATATATATATATATATATATATATATGAAAAAGATACATTCCATATTAATTGCAAATTGAGCATTGCTATTACAACCTTATTTCAATGTTTATCGCAGCCTGCAAATTTAATTGGAAAATTCTTCATAAATCCGTTTAACAAATCTCATCTTCGCAGAAGCTAGGATAACTTTCCATGAACAAACATGAATTTATTGATGGATGCTTCTTTCACCCCCTTCTAGTTCATAGAACAGCTGCAACAGAAAAGCATCTTGCTAGTTTAACATGCTTTAAAACAGTTGACCATGAATTACAACACAAGATTAGCAAGCCTTAAGAAAAGATATCCATGGCATTGCTTGCCGTTTCCAAGCTCTCTAGCCATAGTTTTGGGTATTCTCTTCTTTATGGTGCTTCACTCGACAAGTTTATGCATGCTTTGGACGAACTTGTCGACGTAATCATTCATCAATTCAGGGTTTAATGTATCTTTCCACTTCTTATGATTCTCCTTCACCAACTTACCCACTTCACTATCCTTATCCATCACAGATTTGACAGCTTTGCTCAAATTCTCCTTTGAAAGCCAACCATTTTCGTCTCTTTTGACCTCCACGGCAAGCTTGAGCTCATCAGCCATTAGCCTGGTATTCAGCATTTGGTCACCCAATTGTGGAACCAACACTATTTGGCAGTCACTCATCAAAGATTCCCACATTGAACCAAACCCACAGTGGCTAACAAAACATCCGACTGATGGGTGAGCCAGAATCAACGGTTGCTGCACCCATCCACCCCAAACCACTCCTCTTCCTTTAACCCTCTCTTCGAACCCTTCAGGCAATGCTTCTTCAATTGTTGCAGCCTCCGACGGTGGCTTTAAGGCGACGAAAAAAGGCAGGCCTGTTAGCTCGAACCCTAACACAAGTTCCTGGAACTGAGTCTTTTCAAGAATGAACTGGCTCCCAAAAGCACAATACACCACTGAACCTGGTTCAAACCTGGCTAACCAATTACCACATCGTTCATCCAATGGAGACTTAGGCTCTTCTGGCAAAACTGGACCTGTTAAAAGAACTGGTTTCCCATACTGACTCCCGATGTAATCACATAGCTTTTCTTCAACTTCACGACAAGTCCTTATTGATATAGCATCACAGTTCTTCATTGCCATGGTGATTCTCTCGTGAAACGTTATTCCTTCTCCAAAAGGGTTTGTTACAAACAACAAAGACTGGAGTTCACGGCCACGCAACACTACCGAAGAAGAAGGATAGCCAGGAGGTGGCACAGCCAGTTCAGCCTCGGTTATAGGCCTTTCGCTGGGAATATTTCGTGCTGGCACCAAAACAATAGCGATTGATGCAGCACTAACGACGTTGAAACATATGGTTTTGATCCCAAGTGGTTTGGCTATCTCAGGAATCCAGTGAGCAGTGTCATAGAAAACCAGCTTCGGTTTAATCGAAGACATGACACTTTCAACTTGATCCCTGGTACGATCCATAGCAATGGAGAGGAAATGGGTCAAGAAAATGGGGATATCAGAGGCAGTCTCGGCGCCAGGAGGGAGGCCATTGACAGAAGGAACAGTAACAGGATGGAAAGAAATCAAATCTGGAAACAGGTTCAAATGCTCCAATTGGTTCACAGCTTTTTTGGGCAATAAGAAAGTGATTCTATGACCCTTTTCAGCAAGCTTGTTAGCAAGATGGAGAAATGGAGTCATGTGACCAATGGCAAACCACGCAAACATGAGAACATGAAAGTCTGAACTGCTGGTTTCTGGCATTTTTCTTGTTTTCCTTGGTGAAGTTGCAGCAAGCGTTCTGCTTTGACTTCTGGCTAGGTGACGAAGGCTATGTGAAAATGAAAGCAGTTAGTTCCAAAAGCTATATGGCTATGGCTATTAAGTAGTCGAAATTTCAGGATAAATTTTTTATCCGGATCTGTCATCAACTAAACAGCGAAATCTCTTGCGATACCGTTCAGCTTATGTAGAATCTGAATTTTTTTAGCCAAGTGTTTGTAACTGTAATTGTATTAGTTAGATCGTAATTAGTTGCAGTTGTTATTGTAACCTCCAGTCAAAATAATTTAATTTTAATTTTTCTTTTATTTAAATTGTAAATTTGATTATAGAAAAGTTTTAATACTTTTTCAAACAATTTATAAACAATACTACATTGAAAAATTATTGAGCATGCACTTTTGTTTTTTTTTTTTAATGAATGGGTTGTAAATTAATTGAAATAGTGATTATTTATTATATAATTAATTTTTTTATAAATAATCGATGAAGTTTTTAATTTTATAAATATAATTAAGAAACTCTCATGTATACCTTTGTTGTTACATTATAGGTAAGAGAATTGAATATAAATGAATGTTATTAGCTTTCATTCGTTTATTTTGTTAAGACTGTTTATATTCGTTAATACTTTTTCAAACAATTTATAAGCAATACTGTCTTGAAAAACTATTGGGCACGCACTTTTGCTTCTTTTTTTTTTTTAATGAATAGATTGTAAATTAATTAATATAGTGATTATTTATCATATAATTAATTTTTTATAAATAATCTATGAAGTTTTTTAATTTTATAGATATAAATAATTAAGAAACTCCCATCGTCCTAATTAAGAAACTCCCATCTATACCTTTGTTGTTACATTATAGGCTTTTGGCGGTAATAGGAACAAGTGGCAATATATGATTGGCTTGCGGAGAGGTTTTGGAGGCTGTAATGATTTGGGGGGGGGGGGGGGGGGCGAAGTTGAACGTTCGACGGTGGTGATAGCGTGGGCTATGGTAGAGGGTAGGGCGATAGCATTAAATGCTTGTCATCCACCCTTTGATTTGTCAACATATTCTTTTTATATTATATTTTTTATTATTTTTTTGCTTTTTTAATTCTAAATTTTTTTTATTTATACACAACGAAAAAAAAATTGCAATGGATTGAGTTTTCTTTTTGGCTCATAAGAGATATAAAGGAGAGTGGGGAATCGATAATATCTTTTAATGAGGAGTAATAATCGTTAAACTAAACCTTGATTATTATACTTTAATGTAAGCTGACAAGAAGTCATTTGTATTTCAAGGTTTTCATTTGCTTTTTATATCTTTCAGTCTTTCATGCATTGTATTTGTATGTCCTTTCTTATTCAAATTTCAATTTATTTTCACTTCCGAAATTTACTGCACTTAGATCAAAAAAAAATTTACTCCACATTCCACGGGTAGAGTTGTAAATGAATCGAACACGAATAAACAAATTAATATTTCTATTTGTTCGTTTGTTTTTTAGTGTCATTTGTATTCATTAAAAAATTTGGTTTTTACATTCGAGTTCGTTCGTTTGTTTAGTAGGGATTGTATGTTAAATTTTCACAAATAAGCTCGTTCTGTGAGAACCACACATTCTAATATTGTAGCCCATATAAGATTTCTCACCACTATTCAATTCCTGTATATTTCACAGGTATAAGAGGTAACAACATGGTGAGCCCCATTGACTTTCTGGTGTTCGGATGAAGGTAAAACCTGATAGACTCAATATTTGGAGTCAAATAAAGTAATGGTAAGAAATTCTAATCCAACCTCATTTATTTATGGTCATTTTTGAAGCATGTAAAACAAATTTAAAAATGACAATTAAGGACATAGGTCAGTAGAATTTTCGTGAATAACAGTTAAACGAAACTAATTTCTAACTAGTGTCAAATGAAAATAATACTTACGTGAGAAAGTCCCATGCCATATCAATAGGTAGACTGAATCACATGAAGAAACAGAAAATTACGCGTTTTTAAGGTTAGGGGTATTTTCGTAATTTTGCACAAATGACAGTCAAACTTCAACGAAACCTCCTCCAACCATAAGAACATGTTAAATAGATGTATTTGGTGACTAAAAGAAATATTTTGGAGATTAGATTGATAATTTTCAATAAAGTCAAACATAAGGGCAAAATAGTCCAAAAATTTCATAATTAAGGGTTGAGAACCAGTCATTTTGTATTATACATGTACAGTTATTCATTTATTTATTAATAAATGATTTAGTTGTAAATATTTTATAAATTGCAAGTATAAAATGATATGGGCCCCACTTGAATTTTTACGCCTAAATGAAATTATGAATGTGAAAATAGTGTACAAACGATGAAATTATTAAAATGAGGAAATTTTAGAGATTTGAAATTATTTTATTTTCATTATTTGGAGTTGTTGGCAAACAAATTGGAAAATGAAGGATACGTCCTTAGGGTATGTTAGCGTTAAAGTGACAAGTATTTTGAAAATGACAAAACTCAAGCAAGCTTAAAAACAATTTTTATACAAGTAAATTTGCGTTGAATGAAATCAATGATTGAACTTATTTTAACAAAGTCTTGGATTGCGATTTCAAAAAGTCAGTAATACTCTTAGAAAAGTGTTAGAAGATTTTGAACTAACTTAAAATCACAAAAGCCTTGAACTTTGCAGTCAACTAAGTGCAAGAAGGTGTACTGGACAAAAGGGATCGATCCCTACTGTAGAGGGATCGATCCCAAGGTGGCAGAAGGCTCTTGAATCATCCGGGAGAAAGTTGCAAAGCATTCTGGAGAAAAGGGATCGATCCCCACTGTAGCAGGATCGATCCCTTTGCCCGAGACCTGACAGTAACGGCTAGTTTCTGAGGGTTTCAACAGGAGGAATTGCATTAAATGCTTCACCAACTATTCTATCCATTTGGTGGGTTATAAATAGTGACATTTATGAAGTTTGGAGGCAGAACAAGCATTCCAAAGTATTCAAGCTTCAAGAGAGAAACTAAAATCTGAAAATCTTTATTGTAACTCCATTTTGTGAGATTGTTTTCTGTGTTCTTCACCCATTCACTAAAAAAATCAGATATTCAAAGGGGTGAGCTATCCTTATAAGGTCTGATATTGTAGAGTGTGGGAATACTACAAGGGTAGAGGATTAGAGGGAGATTTCTAAAGTCTCAAGAGAAATTGTAAAAGGTTTTGCCACACCTTCAAGTGGTTTGTAAGCATTCTCAAGGAAGAGGTGAATCAAAACCTTGACAAGGAGTCCAAGGAGAGAGGACGTAGGCAAGAGATTGGCCGAACCTCTATAAAACTTGTGTTTGCTTCTCTTTCCCTTACTCTTATTTACTGCATTTATTTCATTGTTGTTTATTTGACTTTGATTGTGCATTAAGAGTTAAGAAAATTAGAAATAACTAGAAAAACCGATTCACCCCCCTCTCGGTAGAGCCAACAATTGGTATCAGAGCTTGGGCTCGAGATTGACTTAGATTAACATCTATCGAGTATAAACGATCACTAATGACTCAAACTAGTTTGTCTACACCCTTGGTAGGAGAGGGACACTCTACAGTTAGACCTCCACTCTTTAATGGTGAAAACTATGCTTATTAGAAGACTAGAATGATGCTATTTATTCAAGCTAATGATTATGAAGTATGGAGAGTTATTGTTAAAGGTCCCCTTATCCCTATTAAGAAAGTAGATGGGACGGATGTGCCTAAGAAAGAAGATGAATGGGATACTAATGATATTAGGATGGCACAACTTAATGCTAAAGCAATACACACACTCTTTTGTGCATTAGGACCAAATGAGTATAATCGAGTGTCACAATGTGAGAATGCTAAACAAGTTTGGGATAAACTAGCTATCACACATAAGGGAACCACACAAGTCAAAGAAACCAAAGTAGGCATGCTCACACAAGACTATGAACTATTTAAAATGAAGAATGATGAGTCAATTAGTGACATGTTTACTAGGTTTACGGACATAATAAATGGTCTTAAAGCTTTAGAGAAGACGTACTCTAATGTAGAGATGGTGAAAAAGATTCTCAATAGCTTACCCAAATCATGGGAAGCTAAAGTCACTGCTATTGAGGAATCCAAGGATCCTCATGCACTATCATTAGATGAACTTATGGGATCCTTGCTCACTTATGAGATGAAAATTAAGAGAAATCAAGATCCCCCAAAGAAAATTGGAGTAGCACTAAAATCCACCACAAGTGAGGAATCAAAAGATGATCATGATGTAAGTGGTGATGAAGAAGATTTAGAAATGGCCATGTTCGCCAAGAGGTTCAATAAATTCATGAGGATGAGAGCTAGTGGAAACTCTAGGAGACCCCCTAGGAGAGAGTTAAATAGAGGTGAAACTAGTAGGAAAGATAAGGACCAAATTATATATTATGAATGCAAAAAATCTGGCCATATTAAATTTAATTGTCCTTTGTATAGGAAGCAAAATGAAAAGAAACAAAAGAAGAAAGCAATGATGGCTACTTGGAGTGATAGTGACTCCTCCGATGATGAGAATGTGGAAGATGAAGTAGCTAACCTTTGCTTCATGGCTTTTAAAGATGAGAAGGTAACTTCTAACTTGCTAGATACTCATGAATACACTTTTGATGAATTACAAGATGCATTTGATGAATTGGCCAATGAATTTGAATGCATGAACTTGAAATATAAGAAAATGATCTCTAAGTTGAAAAAGGAAAATGAAATGCTTGTGAATGTTAAGTTAGAATGTGAGAAGAAATTAGAAAATGCTAATCTAGAAATTAAAGAATTAAATAAGAAGAACACTAATTTGCATAACTCCTTTTCTAGATTTTGCATGGGTCAACAAAAACTTGATCAAATGCTAGAAACTCAAAGAGCATTCTTTGATAGAGAAGGGTTAGGCTATAATGCATCTAACAAAGAGACTCGTCTTAAAAACTTCCTAGTTAAAGATAGAAAATTTGCTTTGTGCCCATTATGTAACAAACTAGGACATTCTTCACAAGCATGCACCTCTAGGAAGACCATAATTAGATGAAAAATGGCTATCAAGATTTGGGTGCCTAAACATGTTTTGAATTCAAATGATGAGTCTTTAAAGTTGAAATGGATCCCTAAAAGATCAAAAATTATTGATACTAACTCTCAAGGACCCAAGAAAATTTGGGTACCTAAGATGAAAGCTTGATGTGTTTGTAGGAGGAAGAGTATTGCTACAAGGCTAAGTCCAAGGAGCATTGATACCTTGATAGTGGATGCTCTAGACACATGACGGGAGACAAGAGCCAATTCAAGTACTTAAAGCATAAAAGTGGTGGAGAGGTTACGTTTGGAGACAACTCCAAAGGACAAATTGAAGGAATTGGCTCCATTGGTAACTCTTCCTAAACCATTGAAAATGTTTTGTATGTTAGAGGCTTGAAACATAACTTGCTTAGTATTAGTCAATTGTGTGATAAGGGATTTAAAGTTATGTTTGATGATTTGTGTTGCAATGTTGTTAATGCCAAATCTAATCAAATTGTGTTTATTGGACATAGACAAGAAAATATTTATATTGTGGATTTAAATGAACTTAATAGCAAAAATGTATGCTTTATGGCTACTAGAGAAGATGAACCTTGGTTATGGCATAGAAGACTAGGCCATGCTAGCATGCATGTTTTGTCTAAGTTAGCCAAAAGAGACTTAGTAGTAGGATTGCCTAAGCTTCAATTTGAAAATAACAAAGTCTGTGAGGCATGTGTAAGAGGAAAACACAAAAGAATTTCATTTAAACCTAAGAAGTGTGTCACTACCTCTAGATCACTTCAACTTCTTCACTTAGATCTTTTTGGACCAACTAGGACAACTAGTTTAGGAGGTAAACACTATGGATTTGTGATAGTTGATGATTACACTAGGTTTACTTGAGTGTTCTTTTTAAGTGATAAAAATGAGGCCTTAGAAAAATTCACTGTTTTCTCAAAACTTGTTCAAAATGAAAAAGGTTACTCTATTTCAAGTATTAGAAGTGATCATGGAAAAGAATTTGAAAATCTTGGTTTTAATATATTTTGCAATGAAAATGGTATTAGCCACAATTTTTCAACTCCTAGAACTCCTCAACAAAATGGGGTAGTTGAAAGGAGCAATAGAACCTTAGAAGAAATGGCTAGAACCATGCTTTGTGAAAATAACTTACGTAAATATTTTTGGGCTGAAGCAGTAAACACTTCTTGCTATATTATAAATAGAGCTATGGTAAGGCCTATTTTAAAGAAAACCCCCTATGAGCTTTATAAAGGAAAAAGACCTAACATAAGTTATTTTCACCCATTTGGATGTAAATGTTTTGTTTTGAACAATGGTAAAGATAATTTAGGAAAATTTGACGCTAAAAGTGATGAAGGTATTTTTCTTGGCTATTCTCTAAATTCTAAGGCCTATAGAGTTTTCAATAAAAGAACACTTGTAGTAGAAGAGTCAATACATGTAATCTTTGATGAATCAAATATCACTAGTAGAACCAATCTTGATGATGAAGTAGAGATCTTTGATGAACCTATAGTTGATCCATTTCAAGATAAGAATGTTAGAGAACAATTAGAAGATCTTGCTATTAACAAAAATGAGGAGTCTATGGAACAAGAAATAATTGAGAAGGAATCTAGGTATCCTAGAGAACTTGGATATGTTGAAAGATAATAATATTGTTGGAGATCCTACCATTGGAGTTAGGACTAGGTCAACCTATAGAAACATATGTCAACATGTAGCCTTTGTGTCACAATTTGAGCCAAAGAAAGTGGATGAGGCTTTGAATGATGAAAATTGGATTATGACCATGCAAGAAGAATTAAATCAATTTGAAAGAAGCAAAGTGTGGACATTAGTAGAAAGACCTAAAAATTATCCCATCATTGGAACCAAATGGATATTCAAGAATAAGATGGATGAAAATAGCATTATTGTTAGAAACAAGGCTAGGTTAGTGGCTCAAGGTTATAGACAAGAAAAAGGAATAGACTATGATGAAACCTATGCTCCGGTAGTAGCTAGATTAGAAGCCATTAGGATGCTACTTGCTTTTGCATGCTACAAGGATTTTAAGTTATATCAAATGGATGTGAAAAGTGCTTTCTTAAATGGTTATATAAATGAAGAAGTTTATGTTGAGCAACCTCCCGGTTTTGAAAATCCAAAATTTCCTAACCATGTTTTCAAACTTTCAAAAGCCTTATATGGATTAAAACAAGCTCCTAGAGCTTGGTATGAAAGACTTTCAAAGTTTTTAATCGAAAAAGGTTTTACAAGAGGAAAGGTAGACACAACCTTGTTTATTCAATCTAAGGGTCATGACTTATTAGTAGTTCAAATTTATGTAGATGATATCATTTTTGGATCTACAAATGAGTCATTGTGCAAAAATTTCTCTAAACTAATGCAAGGTAAATTTGAAATGAGTATGATGGGAGAATTAACCTTCTTTCTAGGACTTCAAGTTAAACAATGTAAAGAAGATATTTTCATAAATCAAGCTAAGTACACTAAAGATTTGCTCAAAAGATTTTGAATAGATGAATCTAAACCTTTCTCTACACCTATGAGCACAAATATTAAGCTTGATAAGGATGAAGGAGGAAAATGTGTAGACACTAAACTATATAGGTCTATGATTGGCTCATTGCTATATTTAACTGCTAGTAGACCCGATATAATGTTTAGTGTATGCTTGTGTGCTAGATTTCAGTCATCCCCTAGAGAATCACACCTACAAGCAGTAAAAAGAATCCTTAGATACCTCAAAGACACTTCCTCCTTAGGACTTTGGTATCCTAAAGATTCTACACTAGATCTCCATGCTTTTTCCGATGCAGATTTTGGTGGATGCAAAGTGGATAAGAAAAGCACATCGGGAACATGTCAATTCTTAGGAAGTAGGCTCATCTCATGGTTCTCTAAGAAACAAAATAGTGTAGCTCAATCCACAACCGAGGCTGAATATATAACTTCCGGAAGTTGCTGTGCTCAAGTTTTATGGATTAAGCAACAAATGAAAGACTATGGAATAGAAATGAATCAAGTTCCCATTAGGTGTGACAACACTAGTGCCATCAATCTTACAAACAATCCCATCCAACACTCTAGAACCAAGCACATTGAGATTAGACATCATTTTATACGAGATCATGTGCAAAAAGGAGACATAATTCTAAAGTATGTGGACACCTTGCACCAATTAGCTGATATTTTCACAAAGCCCTTGGACAATGAGAGATTTTGCACTCTTAGAGGTGAATTAGGCATTATGAATGCTCCTTGAATTGATTTGATGTTGAATGAATGACAAAAGTTGGCTTGATATGTTACTGTTCATGTTCATAGCTCCTTAAGATTGAACTGTTCAATTTTGTGTGTTCTGCTCATGTTAAACTTCATTCATTAGCCAAAACACATTTCTAATGTTAAGACACTATCACAGCCATGTTCACCTATTATTTCTGCATACTTGTGCAAGGTTCTGCATTTTTTCTGCAGTATTCTGCACTGTTTCTGCAGTTTTCAAACTCATTTCATGCATCTCAAGTGCAAAAATCAGTTTTTGATTTTCACATGGTAAAAATGCATAAGTTTCATTGTTTTCAAATCATTTTTGTGCATCATAAATGAGCCACGTGACTGCGGAGACAATTCCTCTCAAATAGGATTGATTTCCAAGTCTGTCTGGCCAACATTCTGGGTGATGGGAAGCATTCTGCTTAAAAGGGATCGATCCCTCTACAGTAGGGGATCGATCCCCTAGTGCCAGAATAGCTTTCTGGACTTTGGGAAGCAATCTGCCTAAAAGGGATCGATCCCTCTACAGTAGGGGATCGATCCCCTCGTGGCAGATTTGCCTCCAAGGTGTTTTTTTAACCATCGGCCTCTTCTCCTCTTTTCAACTATTCATCTTCCTCTTCCTTTCCAAACGCCATTCACCATTTTCTCTCATTCAAACTTCTCTATCTCACTCATTTCTACACCAAATCGCTTCATTCTTTCACCAATCTTTCTCATTTCCTTCTCTTTTTCATTTCCCCTCCTCATTTCCTAACAAAATCTCTTCCTTTCTTCTCTTCCTTCTTCTTCCACACCATGGTTACTATTCACCCAACATTTCAATTGTAAGTTTTTCTCACACTTTTCATTCAATTTCTCTTGCATTTATCGTTTCTTGCATCATATCTTGACTGCCCATTTACTTATCTTGCATTAATTTCCTCTCCATCTAGGTTTTCACTTCATTTGGCACTTGTCTTTTCTAGGAATTTTACTTAGCCTAGTTGTAGTTGTTCATCAGCAATTCCTTGTCATAATTGTTAAATGCATATTGGGTTGTGGCTCTCCGCTGTTGATTAGATCATATCTCTCCCACACACTCATCCATAGTTCACCAAACTTGTGCCCTCCACCTGTTTGATAAAAGTCCTCAACGAAATTTCCTATCTTTTTCCTTCTCCACATGGCTCCTAAGATTAAGCACATTGCTTCAAAAAGCAAAACTCGTGCTTCCTCTTCCTCATCCTCCATACCAACCACCTTTAACCGCTGCTTTCGCCATGCTAATGAGAAAACCAAATTTCTAGCCGAATTTGCCAATATGCCCATTAAGCATTGGCGTCTTATTGATTTCGACTTCCTCGAGTCAATTCATTTTCCTTACCTCGCCAAGTTCAATGAATGGGGTTGGACCCAATTCCTCAAAATCAATACTCCGGTCCCAGCGAACATCATTCACGCCTTCTTTTCCAATGCTGACATCATCTATGATCCAAATGATGAATGTACGGTTGTCGGGATTAGGTCTTATGTCATTGGCAAAAATATTGAACTGACCACGCAATCCCTCTCCCTTGCCTTCAGACTTCCTGGCGACGGTGATATCTATGACAATATCAATGTACCCTTGGCATTTCCTGTTACCGATAATCGTGCAAGTGACCTTCCTGTCTTCGCACGTCTCCTCCATATCATCATTTCATGGAATCTCCGCCCTCTTGGCACCGATATTCTCACCTTCGCAAACTTGATCGTTTTTGGCTCCATCATATTCATGAACCCGATGGCGAACGACCAGACCTCCTACACTTTATCCTTCATAACTGGGTGAAGATTGTTTGTGGCAAGGTCAAATCCATTGTCTTCCCTCAGCCTCTCGCCTTTTACTTACTTCGTGAAGGCGTTGACTGCTCATGTGAGGTCGGTACGCTTCCAGCTGCCAACACTACCATCAATCTCACCACCCTCCATAACTTGGGATGGTATCTTCATCAAGTGGGTGACACCTTCGAATGGGTCAAGGGTCATGGTCAGCCTGCGTCTCCCGAACATGCTCCGGCACCAGACAGCGAAGAAGGAGCGGATGCAGCCGACGCACCTGCAATAGCCACATCTTCTGCACCTTCCGGCTCCTCGTCAGCCTCTCTTGACCAGATCATGCATCTGCTTCAAAACGTTCAGCATGACGTGGGTGAGCGACTTGATCACATCGAGGCCACCCAAGCTGCCTTGTTCGATGAAATTCAGGATGTTCGCATGCAACACAAGGACTTCGTTGAGCAATATCACAAGACCTTTCCAAGGCGTTGATCCTCCTTGTTGTGACATGTGTCCTGCTTTCTAGTTGTTTTATGTTAATGCCTATGTTCATGACTTTGCTAGTTATGCTTTCTAGTTGTTTTATGTTAATGACTATGTCTATGACTATGTTAATGACTTTGCTAGCTATGCCTTCTAGTTGTTTTATATGTTAATGACTATGTCATGTTCTGACATTAATTGTGCTTTAGTGACATTGAGTTGATCTTTATTTCTCTCCCCATACTAATGCTTATTTGGTTCTTATTGCTTTAACTTGATTTCTATCACTAACCACTCCTCTCCATGCTTTATATTCTTTTGCTATGACAAAAAGGGAGAGAAACGATGTGATAAATATTAAATTGAGGGGGAGCAAATATTGAGGGGGAGTAATATTTTTCAAAAATCAAGTAACCTCAATCTTCAAACACATAAGCAAATTTACCTTAAGTTTTGTCATATCAAAAAGGGGGAGATTGTTAGCGTTAAAGTGACAAGTATTTTGAAAATGACAAAACTCAAGCAAGCTTAAAAACGATTTTTATACAAGTAAATTTGCGTTGAATGAAATCAATGATTAAACTTATTTTAACAAAGTCTTGGATTGCGATTTCAAAAAGTCAGTAATACTCTTAGAAAAGTGTTAGAAGATTTTGAACTAACTTAAAATCACAAAAGCCTTGAACTTTACAGTCAACTAAGTGTAGGAAGGTGTACTGAACAAAAGGGATCGATCCCTACTGTAGAGGGATCGATCCCAAGGTGGCAGAAGGCTCTTGAATCATCCGGGAGAAAGTTGCAAAGCATTCTGGAGAAAAGGGATCGATCCCCACTGTAGCAGGATCGATCCCTTTGCCCGAGACCTGACAGTAACGGCTAGTTTTTGAGGGTTTCAACGGGAGGAATTGCATTAAATGCTTCACCAACTGTTCTATCCGTTTGGTGGGTTATAAATAGTGACATTTATGAAGTTTGGAGGCAGAACTATCACAGCCCGTGACCCTATTTTTTCACCTTATTCTATACATCTTATTTGGTTGGGCTGTTTGCGATACTTTACTTTTCTTTTACATATACACAATTTCATATTAAATTATAATATGAATTACATCCCCTATCTTAATTCATAAGGAAGTAGTACTGTCGATAAGTCTAAATACAGAAAATAAATGATCATACCTTATTAAATAAATCGACCTGTCGCATCGTCCCCAAATGCGCAGTCGAAAATCCTTTAAGTGCTAGACTCTCAGTCTTCAAAAACCTGAAATGTTAAAATTAAGGGGTGAGCAAACCACGGCTCAGTAAGGGAATTATATGCATACTTGATATTCAGCTTCCTATATGCTAAAAACTTTTTCATTTTTCCTATGGGCTCTGGGCTCGCACGTAGGAAGGATACTACAGTCGGCTAGGGATCCGGATGGAGTAAGGTAGGTATTTTGAAATACCTATCTTGTCCCGGAGCCTAGAAGCAACTGTAGAGAATAATTTCCTTTTCGTTTGGAAATTTAATCCCTTTTACCTTTTTATTCCATAACATTTTCATATTCTTTTCAAAATAATGCTTTTATAAAATAAAACATTTAAATAAAGTAACTAATATTCATATATTCTTTGAAAAGAATATTAGTTAAATTCTCATCATTCTCATATAAAATTCATTTCATGTTTTACTGTACAACTATAATTAGTACAGTACTTTAAATAGCAAAATCAGCTATTAAATCCTTTTTGTATAGCATATATATCATTTAAATCTAATATTCAATTTAAACATTAAAATAAGAATATTAGATTTATTTTCCTCATCTTTCCTTTTTGAAAAACATATCACGTATTCATGTCACATGTAATCTAATATTCAATTTAAATCATAGTAAGAATATTAGACTTATAAACTCTTTTTCTTTTTGAAAACATATTACATGTTCATATTACATATCATATGAAAATCATCTCGTAGTACTAAAATCAGTACTGAAATAAGCATTTTATAAAAATGCTATAAATCATTTCATTTCACGTATCACATATCATGTAAAACCTTTACATTTCACATATCACATATCATGTAAAGCATTTACATTTCACATATCACATATCATGTAAAACATTTTCATTTAAAACATATCATATATGGAAACAGTGGCAACCACCGAGTCCTATCATGCAATAATACCCGAAGGTATAAAATAATCATGTCAGACCTATGGCTATAGTCTATAATTGTCCTCGGTGGATCACTGATCAGGTGTCGACCGGGACTACATATCACATATCACATGTTACATATCACATATCACGTATTACATATCACATGTCGGCATGATAGAAGGGCCAACTAGTCTCAAAACCATGTTTTTATCGTAAAAATAACCTTTATGAAATTTATAAAATGTATAATTTCATAATTTAAAATCATAAAGATTATAAAACAATTTAGTGAATATTTAAAAAATATTTATGAAAATATTCATAAAAATATTCACTTTACTTCTTTTCATTTTTCGTCTCGTATTACGTGTAATTTACATATTAAGAGAATTTTCGGTGATTTCATTATCACCATTCTCGAAGAGGATTTTCGGTGATTTCATTATCACCATTTTCGAAAACATGAATAATTTAAAATCATTTTCATTTTATTCATGTTTTATGAAAATATTCATTTTCTCGATTTTCGTGGATGAAAATCATTTCTCGTGACATAAAATCATTTATTATGATTTTCAGTAATTTTCAGGAATTTTTCGATAATTTTTCGACAGTATAACGGCTGCTGATTGGCTAGCCTCCTGCACGAAAAATACAGTTTATAATTTCCAGCTAGTACTTCATTCCAAATTCCAACCAATCACTCATCATAATAATTTCATAAAATATTTCCATAAAATATTTTCATAAATATTTCGTAATTAAAACATGCAAACTGAATATCCCTACAGTGCTGCACATGCATCCCTTACCTGTTTGAGGAATACGCGTTTCTCGAGCGCACTACTTGTAAACCGTAACTCCTAGGCTGCAATTGATTTTACCAAAATATTAGTTCATTGGACTCTTATTTTTAAGCTATTAATCATGTCTCAATGCAGCCAAAATGGACACTGCAATTATTTTTGCAATATAAATTCTACCGGTAGTATAACATAATTTCTTCGTTTTGCGTCGTATTTTAAATCTGAGCATACCGACAGACTCCTCATAATTTTTACAATTTAAATCTACCCTTAAATCATCAAAACCAACCATGGATCCTAGTCCCCTTCATTAGGTTGAATCCTCCCTTAAAATTTATTCTTTTCAAATTTAATTTCTCAAATAATTTCATTAACACTTATGTTTTATTCTTAAATTCCAACCCCTGGAAATTTCTATGATGTTTCCACTTTCAAGCATAAGCTAAATATTCTTCTATGTATCAAATTTACATTTTTCTTTAATCTAACTTTATCATTAATCCTTGTTCATTACCATATTAGTTTTAGAATCATTAAGTAATAAAATCATCTTCAACGTTGCTGCATTTTCTCTTTTCAGCCGTGAGTATCCCTTCACCATATTCTTAAGGTTTCATTCTTTAATAAATTTCCATAACCTTCTTCTATTTACTTAAAATTTATACCAAACACTTCCAATTCGCTCTTTGTCATTATTCCCGTTCAGCATAGGCCCTAACCGAATGGTACCAAGGTTCACGCCTCACCCCTGTTTTGACAGATTTCATTCCATCAAAGTTTCAAACAAATTCACTTATCATTCACTATAATTCTTACTCAAAACACATTGATTTCCCATAAAATTCCCATTTTTTTTTTCTAGCCGAGACCTCTTTTTCCTTTAATTTTCTTCCATGGCTGAACTACCAAGAAGAATCTATTCATAATTCTAATTTAATCCAAAGCTATAAGCACATCTTCCATGTCTAAAAACTAATAAATACCATAGCCATAACTTAGGAAAACATGAACATACCCCTTTACCCATAACAGCAGAGCAGAACAGCAACCCAGACCAGCCTTCCACGTTAATATCTGTCCACCATACTTCCAGCTTTGAACGGCTTTCATGATGGAAAGCAAGGTTAAGGAAGGAGGCTTAGTAAAATAGAGTTTGAAGAAAAGGTTGTGGCATGGTGGAGGCGGTGAGAACGTGAGAAAACGGGAGAGGAAATGAGCTGCAGCAGAGTAAATCAGTTCTACCCGTGAAGAACAGACCAGAAATTTCTGGTTTAAACAAATATTTTCAGCCCATTTTGTCTTCTTTTATAAATATATATCCAATAGAATTATGCCATATGGTCTACTTATTAAATCCCCTCTCTTTTCTCCCATTTTCTGTTCTTTTCCCGTAACACCTCCTTCAATTTTATGTGCAGCAAGCTTCCACGTGAAGCTTGCTGCGATTTTTCTCTTTTTTTTTTTAGTTTATATTTATATTTATAAATATATATAAATATAATCATATATATATATATACTATATTTCCATATATATAGATATATATTTTGTATTAATAATTTATATATATCTATACACTTAAATTTTAAAATAATATATATTTCATATATGAATATATATATATTCATTAAAAATATATTTATATAATATCATTATATAAATATATAAAAACACATATTTTTATTTCTCATTAAATTCGGATTTCTTAATATCCAAATTTATTTTCTCCCCAATTTCAAATTGTCCCTCTATTCCTTCATCAACCTTTTTAATTTCAATAATATTCCAATTCTTGTGAATAATTTATTTATTTAATTCAATTTCTCTATTTGCATTGAAATTTAATTTACAAATATTTAATATCAAAATATTAAAATTCCCGGTTATCACAAGAATAAGCATTCCAAAGTATTCAAGCTTCAAGAGAGAAACTGAAATCTGAAAATCTTTATTGTAACTCCATTTTGTGAGATTGTTTTCTGTGTTCTTCACTCATTCACTAAAAAAATCAGATATTCAAAGGGGTGAGCTATCCTTATAAGGTCTGATATTGTAGAGTGTGGGAATACTACAAGGGTAGAGGATTAGAGGGAGATTTCTAAAGTCACAAGAGAAATTATAAAAGGTCTTGCCACACCTTCAAGTGGTTTGTAAGCATTCTCAAGGAAGAGGTGAATCAAAACATTGACAAGGAGTTCAAGGAGAGAGGACGTAGGCAAGAGATTGGCCGAACCTCTATAAAACTTGTGTTTGCTTCTCTTTCCCTTACTCTTATTTACTGCATTTATTTCATTGTTGTTTATTTGACTTTGATTGTGCATTAAGAGTTAAGAAAATTAGAAATAACTAGAAAAACCGATTCACCCCCCCTCTCGGTAGAGCCAACAGGGTATTTTCGTATATTCCTCTCAAACCAAAATGAATTGGGACAAAGTAAAAAAAATCATGATATTCTACATGAAAAGGAGTTTAAGATAGTGGCCTTGGATTTAATTAAATCGGTGGTTAAATAAAAAATTTACGCGATTTACCCGGTAAGGATAAAATAGTAATTTCTCACTATCCGTGCACCACGCGTGGATGAAACCACTTCTATTCATCAAAATACATTTAATAAGAATTTTTGGTGGTGAAATCTAAATTTTTGGAGCACAAGTACATGGTTTTTATGATCACAGAAGCTTAACGGTAAGAAATGTCCGAAAAGATTATAACCATGGGTAAAATCGTAATTAGCCAATTGTATAGAAATTTCTACACCATTCTCTTTATATGGCCGGCCACTATTCATCATCCTCCTCAAATTATCTTCACGCCATAGCCAAGAAGAAGAAAAGGAAAGAAAGAAAATTTAACCAAACCTTACTAAATAGCCAAAATTTCACCAAAATAAAAACTAGGAACTTGTTCTACTCTCTCTCCTCTACATTTCTATACCATTAGCTCATCCAATAAGCAACAAAATAAGGAGGAAAAACACCTTGAAGAATTCGGCCAAGCAGGGTACCATGCCATCCATTTGGTTTTCTTTGATTCTAAAGGTGTAGAATTATTCATTTAGGTTAGCTAAGCATGATCTTACCATTTATTTCATTTAAATGTTGCAAAATAAAAATGGGCCATAGGATGTCACACCCCGGAAACGTGGAAGTTTTGGGCTAAATTTTTTTTTTTATATATATACATTTAATCTTAATTTCTTACTTGGGTTGCATTCCTGCCAGTATCACATCACACAGAACATCATAGTATTTTCATAAAATATTTCATTCATATTATATAGACCTATTCCTCAGAATAACGTTTACATTCATACGATATCGACTACATCCCAAAAGTATTATTTATTTACAAATATCTATGCCATACAGGATGTCTGGTATCAAAATATGAGTATACCTTACGTAAGTACAAAAAGTAGCCGGAGGAGAGACATATCCCTCAGTCTACATCATATGCGCAACAGGCAAAGAGATGATCATTGCAAATAATCTGGTAGAGTAGGGGGGTGAGCTTTTTGGAAAGCCCCGTAAGAAATGCATTTAAAATAGTCATAGCATCTATATATGCAAAAAACAAATACCATAATAAGGTGTTTCATACTTTAAAACATTGCATGAATTCTTTAATACATATATCAAAATTTCATACTTGTTCAAACATGCATCATACTTTAGGAATTTAATATCAAAATTAAAAAAACATATCATACAGTTCATGGAGACTAGGCAGAATCATATAGCCAGTATGCGGGTCATAACACTTACTTCTTCCTCCGAAAAGGGAACGGAATACCTATGGCCATGGTATGGGTTGTAGACCTGATCAGAGTCGTACAGCAAACATGCACCACGAAGGACCAACATACCCACAAAGGATGGAAACATGCACAATGTGGGCGAGGACATGCACGACGTGGTTAAACTTATGCCACAAGGGATGAAAACATGCACAATGTGGCATGCATGACAGGCAATAACATAAACTATAGGAAGGCCTTAGTCTCAAAGCTTGCTTACTTATGTAACTTCTTAAATCATACCATTTATATAAAATAGTAAGGACCGGGCGTGCCAGGATCTAAGTTAGCCAGGGGTTTGCCACTCCGATACCTTTTCGGAAAACATATTTATTTCATGTCATACTTAAAACATTATGGAAAAATATGCATAGAAATTATAAGGTTCGTTTAGCTAATTATCAAAAGATTATGGAAATTAATTTCGGAATAAAATTCATGCTTCAAACATTTCTTTAAAATTAGCGATGAAAGTAAGGGACAACATCACAACTTTAAATTACATTCCTTACCTCAGTACACTGTAGCGCAATGCCTTACGTTGTATCCTTATGCTTCTTATCTCTCCGAATTATAAACTGCCAAATCAACATTTGATATAATTAATTTTCGGTATTAAATTTCCTCCTTGTCTAATTCTTAATTAAATTCTTATTACTTAGAATATTATAATTTCTTAAAATTTCAAATTGTGGCCGAATGGTCTTGAATAACTTAGGTGACTTATTCCTCTAAAATATATATATTTATATTTAACTATTATGCCACTTAAATTTTTCCAATCCAATTAGGTCAACTTAAGTATTTCTTTCTTTTATTTTCTTATTATTTGTTGACCCCAAAACGTGAATTTTCTTTTCCTTTATTCCAGTTCACGTTGGCTGCACGCATGAGCCTTCTTTCTTTTCTGTTTTCTGCAGTTCACGTTGGCTTCCATTTGGTTCCTACTTCATGGTCATATCTAGCATGTTTTAGGTTGTTAAAATTCTAGCATTCACAGATGTGTAGTCAACCCAAGCTCAACCTTTATCCTTCTCTTTTATTTTCCTGCTATATTGCTGTCCAACCGACAGTTTATTTATTTTTTTCTTTCCTGATCTGCAGTTCACGTTGGCTTCCTCTTTGTCTCTATATTATGGCCATACCTAGTACATCCTAGGGTGCCAAAATCTTCTACCATTCACACACAAAAGTCAGCCAATCTTTGCCATTTTCTACCAATTTCGGCTGTACCAGTCAGCCATACTTTCTTTCTTTCATATACGGCTGTTCAACAGCCCATTTTTCTTCCATTAACCAACCACCTTTGTTGACTACATCTAAAACATTTCTTTTCTCCTTCATGGTTCACGTAAGTCTCACCTAATTTTCACTCAAATCCCTTCCTCAACCGATCATGCAACTCAGTTAAATTTTTGTTTTTATTTATTTCTCTGTTATATGCTGTCCAACCCGATAGCACACTTCGTTTTCTGTTCTGCAGTTTTACGTTTATCATATCCATAAAACATCATTTTTCTCCTTTCTAAACCCTTACAACCGAACTAGAGTTTTCATTCCATATATATTTACTTCAAGCAAAAGTTATAACCAACATATCTTTGATCATTACATCTATAATCAAAGAACAAGAAACTTAAAAAACTGTGTTAGACAATACCTGTACAAAGAAGCAGATTTGTCCCCTTAAGTTAGCTTCTGTTTGGAGTTTTCGGTTAACTTCTTTAATGGTTCTTTGAAGCTCATAAGGCAAGTTTATTTTACCTCAAGAAACTTAGGTTAATTGTTGAAGAAAAAGAAGGCTCTGTTAGGGAGGGGTAGAGCTATCCGACATGCTTAAACAGAAGAGAAATATTTTCGGTGATGATGTTGGCTGGAGATGAAGATCACGATGGAAGAATATAAAGCACAAAAAAAAATATATTATTTGGACTTTTACTAGTTTCATTAAAAGCCCTACATTATTACCTATTTCTTTTCTTTTGTTTTATATCACTTACCTTCCAAGCCGAGACTACACTTTCTGTTTCTGTTACAATTTTTCTTCATGCAGTCCACATTTTTGACTTTCCATGCCAATGTTTTGCAGCTAATAATTTCCTATCTTTTCCTTGCTTTTATGTTTATTGTCTTGTTATGGTTTGGTCTTCGATGGAGCAAGGAAGTGAACCAAAGTCATTGTTATAGCTTCTGCCAACCTAGGACAAAAACGTGAGGAAGACTTTCTTGTGTCTTCCTTTATTGTTTGTTTTATCCTTTCTTTTTCTCTTGTTTTCTATTAGCCATTTGATCAACCGAAGCTTCATTTCCTTTCTTCTATTCTTTCATTTCTTCATGCCGTCCCCACCTTGACTTTCCAAGTTAATGTTTTACAAGTTTATTTATCTTCTTTTTATTCCATTCCTTTTATGTAATATTTCCGTACTTATATTTTTCATCAAAAATTAAAATTTTCTATGTAAGAGACATTATTCTTTTATATTTAATTTCTCAAAATATTATCAATAATTTCTTTATTGATAATTAATTCATATAGACGTACATCTACAGTGTAAAATAATGAGCTCTCACATAGGAGGAGCATTCAGCCAAGCTTGGTTCATGAAGAATTCATAGTGTTTCATGCTTAAAATATGTGCTAAATTAATCATTAAGCATGGTAGAATATGAATTAGGCATTAGATTGTTGAAAATCCCACAAATCACCATCCATCATTTTCGGCCAAATGAAGGGGGACATCATCCATGGCTAATTTTGATAGTTTAAGGGTAGATTTAGACTATAGGAATTACAAAGAGTCTGCCGGTATGCTCGGATTTAAAATCCGACGCAAAATGAATATGTTATGTTAAACTACCAGTAGAAATTATACTGCAAAAATATTTACAGCATCTAAAGAGGCTGCATTTAGATATAAAAAAATAGCTTAAAAATAAATAATTATTAAGCTAATAATTTTTTTGGAATTATCTGCAGCTCGAGAATAACAGATATCGAGTGGTGCGTATAAAGAGATCGGATACACTATATAGGTAAGGGATGCGTATGTAAGCTATAGCAATATTTCAAAATGCATAATTATTATGCATAAAATTTTATAAGAATACTTTTGAAATGAAATGCATTGAAATCTGTGGAATTGAGGCTGTTTGCTGTATATGGAATTGTGTTTGAGTTGCAAGAGGGCTAGAGCTGCCGAAATTTTCTGGAATATTTTCTAAAAATATTAAAAAATATTTAATTACATGATTTGATGATTTCTTAGCCTTGAAAATAAGAAATTTATTATTTTTCATAAAACATGAATATACTGAAAAAT
The DNA here is from genome assembly GCA_031772115.1 of Heritiera littoralis. Lineage (NCBI taxonomy): Eukaryota > Viridiplantae > Streptophyta > Magnoliopsida > Malvales > Malvaceae > Heritiera > Heritiera littoralis. The sequence goes on along the minus strand of JAPDPK010000095.1, from coordinate 217,092 downwards.
ATTATTTAAATATTCATGTTATCAATTTTAATGAAAGTGAGAATACAGAATATTCCTCTTACATTGTTCACAATATATGATATGGTTTATGAGATGAAAAGGAAAGTGAATATTTTATAAATTATTTTTCCATAAATATTCACTTTATGATTTAATAAAATCCTTTACGAAATGATTGAAGATTTACTGATTTTAAATCATTTCCATAAAGGTGATATGATTATGAAAATACTGTTTTGAGACTGCAAGGTCCCATATCATGCCGATATGTGATGTGACATGTGATATGTGACATGTGATATGTATTTAGTCCCGGTTGACACTTGATCGGTGTTCAACCGAGGACTACCCTAGACTATGGCAATAGATCTGACATAAGTATTATTGCCCTACTAGGTATTTTCTCTCTAGCATGATATATTCTGGGTGATGCCTTAGTCTCCACTTTTGTGAGATATGAAATGATATGTGATATGGAAAAATGTGTTTAAATGAAAAAGTATATGAATATGTTTTTATATGAAAAGGAGAATAAATTCTAAACAGTTTTTCTGTACTACATGGGGTACCCTACTGTTTATGGTTTATACAGTGACATGTGATATGGATTTAAATGAGAAATATGATTTATTTAAACTATTATTCTTTTTAAAGAATATAAGAATATTAGTACATTTTATTTAATGCTTTATTTTCATAAAAGCATTATTTTGTAATGAATATGATATGATATAAGGAATGATAGATTTCAATATCAATATTTATTCTCTATAGTCACTTCTAGGTGTTGGAACATGAACGGTACTCTAAAGTACCTCCCATTATTCCACCCGGTTACTTGGTCGACTATAGTATCCTTCATATTTCGGTCCTTAGAGCACCTATAGGAAAATACAGATTTTTATTGCATGTAGATTTCAGGATATCTAGTTTTGCATACAATTCTCTTATTGAACCGTGGTTTGCTCACTCTTTTATTTTAACATCTACAAAGTACTTCCAGTGACTGCATGATTTGCATATGGGGATTGTTGGCTGCGCATTTAGTGCCCCGAGGCAGCGAGCTTATATCCTGGAGGTATAATCATATAATTTTATATGTTCAGATTTGTTTTACAGTACCACATTGTTGTATAAGGAACATGGAATGTAAATGATAAATAAATTTCGATATGTAAATATTACATATATTAAATTTTAAATGATTATTGTGAGAAAGGAAAAAGGAAATAAGACATTGCAAACAGCCTAACCATATAAAATGTGTGGAAAATGTGTGTAATACTGTATATACAAGATGTGACAGGTAATTTTGCCATTAAAATCAAAATTTTTCTAGATTTTTCTGCCTTCTTCTTCTTCATTTTCGACCAACACTGTTTCTTTCTCAAACAGCCACCATTTTTGCACCTTGAAGAGAGAGAAGCATAGGAAACTATACTGAAAACTCAACGAAACTGAAAATTTCCTTCACCAAAGTTGTTCTCCTCATCTTCCTCTATCTTCCTACACCAAAATCATTATCTAAATCAACCAAAATAAGGATGTGGAGTCTCTTGAAGGTTTCAGCCAAAGAGAGAAGGTATGGAAGCATTGGATTTTTCATGGTTTTCATGATCTTTACTTAGTGTTTACCATGTTTAGATGAATATTCAAGCTTGAATCAACTTAGAACTAGGAAGAACACCTCCCTAGGGTTTCGGCCAAGCTCCCATGTGTATGAAAATGATGTATTTTGATTGGGAAATGATGTATTTTGATTGGGAAATAATGTAGAAATATTGTAGAAATATCATAGAATAAGAATTGTGTTGAAATTGAAGAAAATACATGTGTAGGAAGCTTAGGAACATTCGGTCATGGTGAAAGGGAGGAGGAGATTTTGCTAAATTTAATGTATTTAAGATCTTAAAATAATGTACAAATTAATAGGAGACTGTAGGCAAAATCAAAACTGAAAATAGAGAAGTTTTGGTAGTAGTTGCAGTGTTAGCACCTGTAGGAATTAGACTGAAATCAAGGCTCCAATAGGCAATATATTATGTCTTAAGGTATTAAATATTTTTATAATTAAAATATAGATAATTGATAATAATTGTATGATAATTGTAGCTAAGAAGCCTAAAGAAGACACTAGTGCTAACCCGCAGCATAATGAGAAATTATTAGGTAAGGGATATATATGAGGGGCAAAGGGTACTATGATGCATGTTTTATTATGAGAATGATCTTTTGAAATTGTTTTGGAATGAATTGCATTGAAACTGTGGACTGCTGTTGTGAATTTTATACTGTGTTTTAAGTAGGAAGGCTAGGATATACCTAGCTATTATACTGCCGAAAATTGTATAATTTTATAAAATCATAGGTTATTACCCTTGAATGTTAGAAACGCAAGATTTATTAAGTAATTTTATCCTTTTCCTAGAAATCTCTATTTTATATCAAAGCTTGAAAATATATATTTAAAAATTTTTGTTATCAAATTTTGCGTATGTGAAGGTATTAGCATGTTTTTAAACATTATTTATAGGTGAATAGAACATTTTAAAAACTGAATATGGAACTATGAATATTTTATGAATTTTTATCTTTGAACTGTTTATACTAAAATACGCCTTTATGGACTGACTAAAGATTTAACTTTCTGAATTTATCTCCGTAAACAACTATAAAATGTTTTATATTGTTTTTAGAGACTGTAGGTCCCATAGCTGCCTGCGAGCACATGCTTCTATAAGTGTATGATCTTATGACTGACTTGTGGGCTGATTAACCTTGATCTCGTCATCAACATCTCGGATGGTGTCTGATCAGTACTACTGAGGACTTTATTTTGACTATGGTCATATGTCCTATTGCATTACTTTATTGGGTGATGCCTCGTCTCTATGATTCAGATTTGATGAAATTGTGGTTTTTAAATTGTGTGGCTTGATAAGAATTTAGTGAAACGGATTTTATATATATATGTTTGCGGAGTGTTTTTAGGTTAATTTAATTGCGTTAAATTATAAATTGTATTTTGAAATTATTGGCCAAATGTCATGAAATTTTTTGATTGATTTAATTTCATTGAACTCCTTATGGTGGAATTGGATATCGGGACACATGAGGTGCTCTAAAGCTTTTTCCCATATTCGACCTGATTATCTAACCCACTATAGTATCCTTCCTTGTATATTTACGCCAAAGAGATTTTGTAATCATTGTTTTTGATATTTTAAGTGCATGGTTTAAAATATATACATATAGATACTGTAATAGTTGTAAATATTCTTTATTTTGGTGGATTAAACAATGTGATTTGGAGACTAAATTATATATTGAGAATTTAACTTGAAGCTATGATGATTAAGAAGATTAATTGAGAATGAGCATGGCAAGAAATTATTAAATTGGACTGTGAGACATTATGGAAAATTTAGACGATGGGAAGATATAATTAAAGGGGTGAATATGAAGACATTGGAAAGAAATTAAATTACATGAAGGACTTTAGGATTTAAGAGACTATAGATGATATAAATTAATAAAAATAGAAATTATGAAAATACTAGTGAGATAAATATAGTTATGAAATAAATTTAACAAGTTAGATATATACTTATGCTAAATATTAAAATAAGATTAATAGTAAATGAATAAATACATTTATATAAAAAAAAGTGGATAGTGGGAATAAAATAGGATTTTTGGAATATGGCTTCTTGAGGAAGCTTCATCAAAACCGATCCCACTAACTTGTATTTTATTGTTATTTTCACACCAGCCACTTCTTACATTACTCATCATCGTCCATCACCATCATCATCTTAGCAGACACCATCTCATCCCTTTTTTCTCATTTTCTGCTACACCGAAGATCCCACTCCCTCTCGACATTTTATTCTTCAGCTTCCTCAAATGTGTTGGCATTTAAGAATTAAGGAAAAGAAAAGCTGAAGCCATAGAAAAGGTTGTGTTTGGAGACCAAAAATAAGAAGGAAATGGGGTTTGAGTTGGAAAGTTTCAGGTGTGGGGAATAAGAACATTGGCTAAAACTAGTGGCTGCACGTGTTTACTCTCTTTAGATGAAGGAAGATAAATGGAGGATGGCTTTTAAGCTACTGTAAATCGAGACTGAAAAGAGGTTCATCCTTGGGTCCTTAAGCTGAAGCAAGGGTTTTCCTTGGTTGTACAAATCAGGGCAGCAAGGGTGCACGAGTTGAAGGTGTGAAGATTTTTTTGTCTTGGGAAAGTTTACTGACATGGAAAGCTATTCCAAATTGGCTACTACATCCATGTGAGAATGATGTCTGAAGGAAGACCATTTTAAGGCTAAAAAATTGAGGTTGTTTCGGTGGGAATAAATACTTGAATGGCATGAAAACTCATTGGTTTTGGGGTTGTCAAAAATAACGTGGGAGTTGACCAAGACCAAGATACTTACTTGGCTGAATGAGAGGTTGTTATTTTGTTTGGATTACTGCACGTTGCTCGAAAATGGGACAAAGAAAAGGGAAAAGGAGCTGAACAAGGGTGACTTTTAAGGCAAAACAAGAGTTGTTGGGGGCCATAAACAACAAGAATAATCATTGGCTGTTGTAAGGGCTTGATGGTAAGGGAATTGCTGCATGTTTGAAGTTCAAAACAGTCTCAAAATGATAAGGAGTCAAGTTACAAAACAAGGCTCTCGGTTTTGGTTAGTTGCAAGAGGTAAGGATTTGATTTGTTATTGTGGATTTATATGATAAATGCTAAGTGAAATAGAAAGGCTAAAAATATGGTATTGATGTAGGACTATGTGGAGAAAGGAAATTTAAGAAGACAAAGAAGTATTTGGCCACCAAGAGGGAAAGTTACAAGGTAATGTATTTAAGAAAATAATTAAAATATAAGTTCCTTAAGGAAATTCAATAATATAAATTTTATTATTTTTATGCTTTATTGTAGGAAGAGAGGATACAAGTTAGGGGACATAAACAAACTAAATTAAAGACCAAGGAAAAGACAATTAAGAAGAATAAGGGTGCCATAGCTATACTCGTGCTACAAATTGAGGTGAGGGATATATATCGGAAACGTAGGGGATACTAAATTAACTTTAAAATCAACTGTTTGTGGTTTTATGAACTGTATCTTCTTTGCAAGAGGTTTTTATAAAATTAAGTCGTTATGCTGCCAGATTTTTGTAAAATATTGATTTACAAAATGAGCTAGAGCTAATGAAAATGGTTTGAAATAACACTCCTCTAGCACGTTTTGTTTTGAAAATAAGTACGAAATGGCAGGATTTTGACTACTTTGGAAGCTATATTCGAAAACTCTCATTTTCATAGAAATCATCAAGTTTCGTATTTTTGGAAATATATGAATGGAAATGTTTTGAGACATGATTAACAATCATAGCAGTAATGTTTTGGACTACTGTGTGACCTTGATCTCGTCCACAATAGGTAATGTTTTGGGCTACTGTATGATTCTGATCCAGTCTACAGTAGAGTTTTTATTTCTGTGTGACCTTGATCCAGTCCACAGCAGGCCCAGTTGACACTTGATCAGTGCTCACTGTGGACCCCTCTGGACTATGGCCATATGTCAATTGTACTTTCCCTCATGGGAATAATTGAACTGCTTGATTATTACTTAGTTAACATGTCTCCAGCTTACGCTATATATATGCTTCTTTCGTACTTATGCCATTATGGACCTTGAATGTTATGATGAGGATTATGTTTCGAATGGTAATGTTTATCGATGGTTTTGAATGAAATGCTTTCTGACGCACTGCATAAGCATGTTGATTTCCAAATTTTATGAAATACAATATTCGAGTTTTAAATGAATGTTTTGAACTTGCATATAGAAAATTTAGTATCCGTCTCTTATATTTATTTCTTATTGGGCTTTCCAAAAAGCTCACCCCCTCCTCCACCTTCTAGATTATTTGCAGTAGGAGCATAAACGTAGGGAGCTATCGCGTCCTTCGAGGCTTTTGGTTCTACCTTGGAGGTATATTATGTACAGCTACTTAACTTATATTCAAACTTACATTTTCAGTACTTTTAGAACATGGGGATGTAGCAATAGGAATTATATGATATATATCTACGTTAAATATCGATGCATGCAACTTGATGGTTATATATTGGTTAAGTGTAATGTTTTGCGATGATGAATGCATGCTCATTTAGAATATTTGGACTGGGACCAAATGTTGAAGAATGTTTATATAGCTATTACAAACATAGCTTAAGAGTTGATTTTGAGACATTATGTACAACCCAACAATGTAAGTAAGAAAAGGAAAAATTTAGTGCCCATTTTCGGTATAAAAAGGGTCATTACAAATACATAGTATCGGTTCTGTTATATATATTCCTTATTGGGCAATAGCTCATGACATTTTTCCCCTCCTTTCAAATTATTTCCAGTAGTCATCTGCTTCCGCTTAGGAAGATTTTGACGCGGTATCCCTCAGGCGGATTTGTTTTACTATTGAGGTATACATATTTTTTATGTATTCAAACTTTGAAACTACAGTACTACTATATGTAAATACATAGATGCGATGTAAATTAAGGATAAATTTTATAATGTAAATAAATAAATTTATCTTGTATATATATCATTAATGTGTATGAGAACGAAGACACTACAGACAGCCCAACTGTAACTGTGTGAAATTAGGTGAATTAGTGCAAAATATATCTAAATTTGGTATGTGACACGCTTGTTGTAAACGAACACATTCGCAAACATGTAAACGAACGTGGTTGCAAACATATAAACCAAAGTGTTGGCGAACATGTAAACGAATGCGTTTGCGAACAGGTATTCATAAATCATTAAACAAATACATTCACGAACACACGTTCAGGAACATATGTTCATGAACAAGTGTTCATGAAATCAAAGTAAATGTTAAATATTAAAAATCCTATATAAAGATTAAATCTCACATGCAAATTAAAATAATCCAACACAAAATCTTAAATACAACACAAGTAGCAATGTTTTATTAAAATTAATAATTACAATTTTAAGTACAATTTTTATCATATACATATACATATATTGGTATACATATATTAAAGTATCATATAAATATATATAAGTGTGTGTATACACTCATATGTGTAATGTATATATAAATTGTCAATGGATATGAATGAGATTTTAACTTATTATAAAACTTTTATTAATTTAATTTTAGTACATCATGTTTAAAATTTTAAAAAATAATTATTTTAAGCATAATTAACTAATTCAATTTTATAATTATTTTATTATTATATTGTAATTTTTTTAAGCCAACAAAGTTGTATTGTATAAATATGTTTAAGAATTAGATACTAATTTTTTAAGTTAATGTCTTAAAAATAGGGTATATGTTACATAACTTATATAATATAAGTAATTTTAGTTTTTTTTTTTTAAATAACAAACAAACAACAAATAACACTTTAAATGAATGAGTTATAAACGAAGATAAACGAACGAATAACAAATGACACTTTAAGTGAATGAACAATAAATGAATATAAATGAACTTATTCACGAATAAAAACGAAAGAACCACACTTCTATTCATGTTTGTACATTTAATAAACGGACACTAAAATATTGTTCATATTTGTTTGTTAAGCTTAATAAATGAATATAAACGAACACGGATTAATGAACGATTCGTCGAACATTCTGTCCATTTACACCTCTATCTACATTCATAAGGCTGGTTGATAAATGAGATAAAGTGTGTGTGTGTATGTATGTATATATATATATATATATATAGAGAGAGAGAGAGAGAGAGAGAGAGAGAGAGAGAGAGAGAGAGAAATGTAAAGCTTATCACAAACTCCCCTAGAGAAAGGATTTCATCTTCGTTGTTTAAAGGGTTAATGAGCATTGTTCTGCCTTCTGAATAATATTATTTTTATCAATTTGGAACTTTAAAAAATTTACAATTTCAAATATTTGAATTTGTATTCCATCAAACAATTTATCCCATTCTCTTAGATATGTTAATAAAAAACCGATGTGCTTAAACGATCAATAGTAATATGTCAAATATCTCATAAATGTCATATTAATCATCACATGTTCATAACATATCACTATTTTTATTTTAATTTTTAAAATAAATAAAATATAAAATGGAAGAAAGACAAATGAAGGAGAAAAAAAAGAAAAAAAAAAGGGAAATGAAGAGAGATAACAGGAAAGGAAGGAAAAGGGCACACTACTCGTATCATCTCTCTTTTTTCATTTTTTTCTCTTTTCTCAATTTTTCTTCACTTTTTAAAAAATTTTTTAATATTTATTTTTAATTCCTTTTGTAAATGTTTATTAAAAAAATTAACAAAAGAAAATATTCTTTTTGAATTCTTTTTATTTACTAAGAGAATGATTTTATGATTTTTGTTTAGTCTTCTTTTGATGTGACACACGCAAGTGACATGACTTGCCACATTACAATTGACATTTATTAGCGGCCAATAAAGTCATGTTAGCTTTATGATTAATAATGTTAATAATCAGGATAAATTATTTGAGGGAATACAAATTTATATCTTTAATTGCTAATTTTTAGCATCTAATTGATACAAGTTGTATAATTTAAAAGGCAAATTACTAATAACCCTTGTTTAAAAAGATCTCTAATATTCACGAATGGATGTGACAAAACTTTTAATTCAATTATTCTAAATTATAGAGATATTTAAAGATCAAAGGTCAAGCGAGTTCAAATTTATGTAATATTCATATTTTTAAAATATTTTATAAAATTGTTTTTAAAATCATTGTTAGAAGGGTTTTACTATTTATTATTTTCGGTTTGGATATAATTAATTTTATATCATAAAACGGACGAGAGTATCTGTGTAATTTTATTCAAACCAAAAAAAAGTACTCCCCACACCTTATTTTAAATTTTTTTAAATACAAAAATACCTTTATAAAAAATTATATAATTACCTTTGATAATATTTTTAATTTTTAGTTTTTATATTCTAGAAAGTGAATTTTCAAGAATACAATGGAGCTCCCAAAAGTGGATTTCCAGGAGCACAATAGAGTTTCTAGAAATTCACTTCCAAGTTCCCATAAATATTGCTGCTTGGTAGCATTCATGTGTTGCCCAGGCAGCACTTGTTCATTTTCGATGAGCGGTAGCTAACAGGAAAAATTTTGAAAAAAAAAAGTGAAATTTTTTTGCAATAAAGGCAACCGTGGAAATTTATTAAATTTTTTAAGGTGTGAGGAGCAGTTTTAAAAAGAAAATTTTAGGGTTTAGGATTACTAGTAATTAAGGTATATCTAGCAACTCTTACAGTGTGTTTGGATGGAGAATTTTAAAATTTTGAGGCATTTCAAAATTTATCATTTTAAAATATTAGTATTTATAATTAACTTGTTTGGGTAAATATTTTTTAGAAAGAATTTTAGAATACTAAAATTTGATTAAATAAAAAATAATTATAAAAGAAAATTAATAATATTATATATTAGAAAAAGAAAAATATCAAATAAAATATGCAATATGAGTATCATTAGATTTGTAAAATTGTATAGATATTGCTAATAATATAAAAAAATAAAAATATATATTATATTTAAATAAAATAACATATTTTTGTTTTTAAATTTATATTTAATAGTGGGCCATGTTTAATAAAGTATGGAAGAATGGGAGGAATTTTAAAAAACCACTTTTTTGGAGGATTTTTAAGAGAGAGAGTTTGAGCATTTTAAATTCCCTTTTGGAATCCCTCCTAAATTTTTAAATTCTTCAAAATTTTTTGCCAAACAAAAAATTTGTATTTTGGACTTTTAAATATCTTGATTGAAATGAATTCTCTTTTTGAAATTCCTCATCCAAACACAACCTTAAGTTGTGAATAAAAGCCCTCTTAGCAGTTAGCATGAATATGGTGTATTCAAAATTTTATTTCAAAAACAATTACATAATACCAATGTTTTTTTTTTGTTACAACATAAAACCAATTTTTTTTATGTAACCACAAATATTTTGATCCGTTTTACTATTTAAATAAATCATTATAAATCTTCGTGTTGCACATGATTTCAATTATATTCATAGTAACAAGCATTTTGACTGTTGGTCATGCCGAAAACCAAAGTCGGTGGCTTCAATTTCAAGCCCATGATTGAAGGAGGTCTAAAAATATTGCAACTCGAATCCCCTTGAACTGCTAGAGCTAACCAACAGCCAGAGAAAAACACCTAAATTTGCAGTTTCAAGAGGCAATGAGTTGTTTTCCCATTTGTCCAAAAACCGTCGACATTAGCTGTCACATTGGGGTAGGGAAAACAATTAATCTCATTACCTTATATTCTCCCCGTTTTATTTGCCATAAACTAAAGACTGTCACATGGGAAGTGCGCTGGCAATGACAGAAAATCTTAGCTTGCGAACAGTAACACTTCCCCATATTTCTTAGTTGTTAGAATTAAATTTCAGATATTTCACTTGAAATTCTAGCTCATCTTCCTAGTTGGGCTTATCAAATGTGTCCACCTAGTCTTTCTTTCAATAAAATATCTGGCGCCGTGACCTTGAAGCACATGGCACATACCCCACATGGCTTTTCCTGTTCAGTTTCAGCCGGTAGATGACAGAATAAAAAGATGAAGATACAAAGAATTCCCCCATGTGGGTCTTTCATATCTGTCTGTTAGGGGTTAGAACTTTGTGGATGCAGCAATGGAGAATAGTGACCTTGACATCTGTGAGTCTTCTTCTGGTGGAGCTGATCAGAAGGTGGAAGCTCTTGATCTTTTGGAGGAGTCCTGGTTTTTTGAGAACTTGTTCAACAGGGGAAGAAGGATGCTAAGATGTTATTCTGATCCCTGTACTTCATCAAACTTTAGCCAAGAGGTTTTGGCCAAAGATTCATGTAGCCAAAGCTCTGGTTCAACAATGAAGTTTCCGGACAAAGGTTCAGTTCATTGTGGTCTGATTCGCACACCATCTTTACCGCCATGGTTAGGGAGGGAGGAAAAAGTTCAAGAAAGAAAGATCAATGGTGGGAGGAGCAAATTGAATAGGCAACTATCGCTGCAAGCATCAGAAACTACCTGCACAGAGAAGATACTTGAGATTCAAGAAAAGAAAACTCATAGGAAAAGCAGATTGAGTGGACAATCATCGCGAAGTAATTTGCTAAGGACACCTTCCTTGCCAACTTCTATATGGAGCAAAGAGTTAATTCAAGATACTGACAGTGATATTAGAATGAGCAAATTGATTCGACAAGCATTGGCCGACTCTTCTGACATCTTGCCCCCAAGGCACAATCTTAACAAGGTACTGATATACTATATAAACTTCTGCGATTTCATAATTCATAGTTTTGGCATTGGAGAATAAAACAGCATAACTTGGCGCTTGAATTTGATTCATTTGATCTTTATATGTTCAATTTAACTTATGTAACGAGCTAAAGCTAGCAAGGTTCTGCTGATTCTCTCATATTGGCTTCAATGTATCAGTCATTGTTCATTATCTAATGTTCAAACATGACATTTGCAGGCCATGGGACATTGTAGCATGCAAAGGTGTAGACTACCAAGAAATCTAGAGGTGGAAACCAGTAGAAATACCAATGTGGTTCAGGAAATGAGACGCCGGTATTCGAATCAGAAGATCTTGCAAAAAAGCCATAGCGATCTTGCACTCCAGGAACTGCAAGGGTTCAAGGATCTAGGATTCACATTTGAGAAGGAAGACTTGAGCCCGGGTGTTGTTAACATTCTCCCAGGCTTGCAAGAAAATAAGCTGGAGGACTTGGAACAAGGTAAGGTGAAGAGGCCTTATTTGTCTCAGGCATGGCATGTGCAAAGCCGTGCACCAGCTCCCATTCCGAATTGTGTATCTAAGAATTCAGCAGAAGATATGAAGGCACAACTCAAGTTCTGGGCCAGAGCTGTGGCAACTAATGTTCGACAAGAATGCTGAAAAACCATCAAATATGAACAATTTCTTCTACCAAATTTGACATTAAAACTAGCTTTTACTATTTCTACTCTCATTTAGGATTGATAAGCTTTTTTCTGCAAAAAGCAAGAGGTGATTCTTTCTCCAGTGAGCAAGTTCAGAAGTCAAAGATGGAAGGAAAGTTCTTGTCCAATAGCACTTCGAATTTTCATGTAAACAATTTTGTGGTGTCTGTAACTCTGTGTTGATAAACTAACATGAATAATATCACAATAATTCATTCATGTACAATAATCTGGATTTAAAGTTCAGTCATTACACTTGGTTGATTTGTTCATGGAACTTTTTAACTCTAGATTTCCTGGAGATTGATAATCTCCCATTCTTAACTTATTTCAAAGACTGCAGGCGGTTGGAGTTTTTGATTTAACTGTAAAACTACCTATGGAGCTGTAATGGACTAAAGGATCCTGAACATCCAATTAATATATAGTCTTCTGGAAATGCACTGTACTTGAGTTCAGTTTTGTTCCGTTGCTTTTCTAATTCTTGTCTGGCTTCTTGTTTGTTCAATTGTTTGTCTGCTTCTTTGTTTGATTAGTTTCAATTCTGTGCTTAGATATCTGAACACTATTTGCTGCATTTTGTGCTGCAGTGCTGTGTTCCTGTAATTTGGGGATTAAGCCATTTACAATAGAAAAACAAATAGGTATTTATCAGAGAATTTTCAATTATTAAATTAAACAAAAGAAGATGATTGAATTAATTTCCATTAACAAATAAAAAGGGAAAATTTGAAAAAGCTTTGGGAGATGAGATAAAACAGAACACCTTCAAACTGGTATCCAACACCATCGGCAACAATATCCCACAGATGCTTTAAACAGCTCAGCACCTAAGCTTCACTTCCCATTTCATGAAGAAAAACAAAAAGCAGATTCTGTTTAAAATAACAATAACAATATGGCAGTAATGGATTTGAGGTGCGATTACATATTTTTAAGTGTAATATTAATTTACATATAAGCAAGTTGTCTCAAAATATAACAAATTATTAAATTCTTTTGTGAAAAGTAAAAAAAGTAGAGTAATTAATTCTGAAAATATTTTTTCATTATATAGAACCTAAAAAGTCAAAAATAAATAATTGTAATTGTCTATTGATTAACAACTATTAATTACAAACATAATTGTTAGAATATTTATTAACAATTTAAAATTAAAAAAAATCAAAAAAATTAGAGGAAAAATATTTTCTAAAAAATACAAAAACAATAATTTAAGTGCTCATCTTTGGGTTTGTAAAATTATTTTAAACGTCCAAACAAGTTCACAGACCGCAGACCCTTCTATCTTCAAGTTATGCTTCAAGTTTGATTTTTCTTTATAAGGATATTGATCTCTTGGAATCTCATTCCCTTTGATTTTATATCACAAGCTATTCAACAGGTTCCGTAACAATGTTGGTGACAACGAAACCAAAATAAAACCCCCCACCCCAAAATAAAACCAAAATTACATCTAAGCCTGCTAATGAGCTGGTGAGCATCCACTTAGCTTATCTGTAGAGAAAAGTTTCTGACAAATTTTTAATTTGAAAAATTGGGTTTTCCTTGCCCAGTATACTTGAATAGGAGTTTCAAGTAAACCAAAAGTTAAAACTTGACTGAAATTGGATTTCAGTGTTCTGTTTTGTTTATTGAGTTTGTTACTTACATTGGTTTGTCCTAGCCAGTCATGTCAAACTTGATGCCCCACTTGCATCTGTCAGGTCTGCAATTCGGTGTGATTGGACCACTTCTTGTGGTCCAATTGCACGAATAAAGTGTTTGGATGACACCCCAGTGGAGCGAGTATGGCCAGGCAATTATGCCTTGTTTTTTTTCTGTCTTTTTCAATATACAGTGCCGGTTTTTTATTATTTTCAAATTAAAAATTTTGAAATAATTTTTACTCTATGATTAACATAATAAATATTTTTTTAATACTACAGTATAAAGTAATAAATAAATCTAATTATTATATAATTAATATAAATTAATAATTATATAAATAAATATATAAAATTAAAGAGAAAACAATATTTGGCCTTATATTATCAATTTTAGTAATTTTAATTTATTAAAAATATTTTTTATTATTTTATATATAAATTTTAATCTAAGATTTTTAATGATCAATTTCTACTTTACTGTTCTACTTTACCGTTGCTACAATTACATCCAAATATATATTTTACAATTGATATCAATTTCTTTTGGTTTATAAGAGATACAAAAAAGAGTAAAAAATAAAATTTTGGATCCAATTTCTTTTAAAGAAGGATAATAATCATTGACTTAAAGTTTAATAGTTACATAATTGACATCAATTTCACCGTTGCAACACCTCTGCCACGGCTTTCAATCCATCCCTCCATCCAAATTAATCCTAAATCTCGGCCTTACTCCGTTTTGAACTTTTCATTAGTCTTACTTTGTTGCAAATGTTTTACAATTAATTCATGTCGATCGTCGACTCTTAACTAAAGTATTTGTTGTTTTATTACTTTATTTCTTTGCTTTAGTTCCATTCCGTGGTATTTTGTACCATGATAACTTAAAAATGTCCGGATATGACTTGAGTTGGATATTAAAGAAAAAGAGTTTTTGTAACCAAAAAAAAGCAGAGTTTTGCTGCTTCTATAGATCGAGGACATCAGGGACAAAGAAATCATTGAAGGAACGGCTGCCTTGAAAGCAATGGGGTCGGCCTCAATTGAAACCAAGTCGTCCACACCTTCACTAGTTCAGGCATTGTTGGGCAGAATAGCTGCCGGTTTCATTGTTCTTATACGTTACAGGTTTATCACTACAATTGAGGCAGCTGTGAGTCTGTGACTATCAGACAGCTTCTGATAATTTCTCGATTTGTGCTTTCATTGCACTTATCTGTGCCTCCATGTTTGGTACACTTAATTGTTCTAGTTGCTTAATTCTTTGACTTTGTGAGCGGTTACCTCTGAACAACCTGGCTTCTTTGCATTTATCCATGTTATTTTGGCTGAGAATGGTTTGGATGTATTGAGTTAGGACAAGTTAGCACTTTCTGGTGCTGTCCAATATATTCTTTACGTAATGCCAAAACTATCACAATGCTCTTCAAAGATAAAGGATGGTGACTTCATGTGCATCCTATGTGAATAAGATTAAATTTCTTTGATGTAGCTTTGGATGTCACTTCATGGGCGACAACTGACAGCTAGTATGCAATAATATTTTGCTGGGTAAAATAAGGTTAGGTGATTCACTTTGAATAGAGAAACATACCTTAAAATCCTTATTTTAAGCGCTTATATGAAGTTAGATAGGAGCTGCTAGAAAGCCCCAGGGCGTGTGCAAAGCCTGCGCTGGGCACTTATCGTCATGCCTAGTAGGAAAACAATATTCATGGTAGAAAATTTAAAGGGTTTCATAATATTACAATTAACCAGTACTGACCGTAGAAGACCTCATACAGTATCTTTTACATGGGAAATGGTACCCTTTCTTGAGGGTAGTTATTTGAAGTTTTGAACAGTCATTTTTCTCAAACATCTTTCATCTTTATTCTTTGCAGCTTCTTTAGATAACAACAATTATCAGGTAGCTCCCACCACTACTTTGTTTTGTGCTCCTAGCTGTAAATCTTTGTGGTTCTCATCCCTTAGTTATATGGTTGTTTGCAGGACTATTGTGAATGGATCAAAATTAAACGGATCCCTTATTGTGGATCCTTTAGTGAACGGATTGTGCTACCTTGCAACATTTGTTTTTGGCATCAATTCTCTTGGTTTATTTCTTTATTCTTGTCAACTTGCCATGAATTCCTTAATGGAGGGTACTATGAGTAAAGAAAATGAGAGTAATGATGAGGAGAATGTAGGCATCATTAAGTTCAGTGAAAGAAAATGCTGTTGAGAGGACACAATTGACCAGTAGCAGGGAGGATCTGAGCTCAGATGATAAACAATGGTGGAAGAGATGATTCAATGGTAGTGTAAAAGAAAGAGGCATCTGTACTTTTTAACTCATTTGCAAAGAGGAAATATAAATGTTTTGCCACATTGTTTCATATTTATGACCTTCCCTTTCTTGAAAGTTATGATGTTTCATACTCATAACCTTTCATTTTATATATATATATGCATTCAGTCCTCCAGGCAGTTGTTATCTTTGTACATATTGACTCAAATTCTAATTGGGAATCAATTTATTCTTGTAAAATTCTATTGACTAGAGAATTACTTGATACTTAAGTTTATTTAAGGATTAATATTCTTAATGAGTAACAGTTCTTAGTGAAGATGAATTCTTAGTGATCAAGTAATTTGACTTTACAAATATAAAGCAGGTATTAACCTTTAGTGTGTGCCTTTAGAATTAGAGAGAGACAAAAGAGAGATGTTTTATGTGGGAGATGAGTTTATAGTGGTGTGTTGAAGAGCTGCAGAAAATACCAGATTGCATGGGATAAAACATATTTCAGGATTGCATGAGTGTTTAAACAGCTTGCATGAGATGGATTGCATGGATAAAGCATATTCCAGTTTAAACCTTGTATTAAGGATCAATCCTGGAAGTTTAAACACCTTGTATCTGTTGGATATTTTGATATTTCCAAAAAGATTTTTACCATTTTATTTTTTTTATTTAATTATTTTTCTGTATTTAACCTTATTTGAAAAGTAGTGTTTTGGTTTATCTAAAACTTTGACAAGATTTGTTTTAGATTTAATTAAATATTCTCTCAGATTTAGTCAAAATCCTATCTTGATTTTCTTTAGATTTTGTGCTGATTTTATTACGATTTTATTACGATTTCTTACAGATTTTCTACACCCATTTTTTTACTATAAATAGAGGGCTATAAAATACAGCTTCTTTACCCTCTCACAACTTTCTCTGCTTCTTCGCTCTTTCTTCTTTTCCAGTTGGGTTAGAATAATATTCTTTCTTTCTTGTTGCATGTTCCCTAGGCAATCCCAGAAGAGCCTGTTGAAGCCTGGGGGATTACACCTGATGATGAAATAATCCTTAAGGACAGTGCGATCGTAGCACGCCTCAGGTTGTTTTATTGCTATTTGTTCCTTCTGACTACAACATTCTTAAGGATTATTTTCCAAAAACATCATCAAAATCCAAAATATAAAACGTCTCAGAGTTACTCTCTTTTTTTGGAATCTTTTATGAAAAATGAGTTTCAATAGAAGCATAAGCCTGACACGTGGCAAGAGATTTAGAAGCATTGAACATGTTTTTTACCGTGATGCACCGTATTCTAGGGATCGCCACAATCATCAAGGTAAAAGGTACAAGTAAGTAATGTATATTTATGTTAGGTGGCATATTGTTAAATTAAATCACTGAGAGTTGTATGATTTAATTGTAAAGTTTAAATGTCTTTGAGGATTATATATATAATTATTTAAATTGATTTATGGTATGAAGAAAATAAAAAAATAATATATATGATTATATTTTGTGAAAATTGGGATATAATCCCATGATCTGATAATACTTAGTATGTAATAATTTGCATAGATTTGAGATGCTAAGAATTGATTATGAAATGATGGAATTTAATAAGTAATGATGGTATTATGATGAAATGAATATGGGTAAATCCATAGATTAAATAATTTAATAATCGCTTGAAGTTTTGAACATTGTGGGTTTACTGTGAATATTTGTTGAAGTCATTTTTAAATGTTCATGGGATACTAAGAGGACCATAATAATGGTAGGGGTCTTCGCATCGGCACTTAGATGTAAATGTGATTGAAATAATATTAATATTTTGTGAAATAACTGTATACAGCTAGAATTGGATAATGATGTAAGTTAAAAGGTCATGTGATTATGGCACTAGAGATAATTATAATTACACCATTATAATGCTGATTTCAGGTTAGAAATCACTCTTAGCAGACTCCACGGGCTAGTTAGGCCTGCATTGTATGTCAATATGATTATGCATTTCATGAATGCAACTTTGCATCGAAATCCGCTTGTGTTTTCTAATATTGTTTTACGAAAGTATAAAATTCAATCTATATGCAATGTGCAAGCGATTACTCTGACAACTTTGCTAAAGTGTTTTGGTATTATGTGACAACTGTTCAGAGCATGTTTTATATACGCTAATGCTTTCAAACTACATGTGTTTATACGATGCAAGCTTTGGCTATATAAACTTTGTTTTAAAGTTATTTGTGCATGGATTTTGATACTTGAGACATGTGGCACTATGTTATGCCTATGTGGCATTGTGATGTGCTGTATGGTACTGTGTTATGCCTGTGTGGCATTTAAGCGACTGTATATGTATATGCGTTATGGAGTCCGTTTGTGTGGCAATGGATACCAATGTACATGGGTCTATGAGTTGTCCGACAACTAGTCGAGACACGAACCTCAGCTACTAGATGATCACTGGTGCTGGGATGATTAATGAACATGAGATATTTGAGAAGTACCACGAATTATGGTATTTTATATAGTGGATTTCCCGCTATATTAGAAGGATACAATAATGCTAACTGAATTTCAGATTCAGATGAGACAAAATCCACTAATGGCTATGTTTTTACCCTTGGTATGGGTGTTATTGCATGGAAATCAGCCAAACAAACTATTATAGCTAAATCCACCATGGAATCGGAATTTATAGCTCTGTAATTGGTTGGCAATGAGGCTGAGTGGTTAAGAAACCTCTTAGCTAATATTCCATTGGGTTTAAAACCAACATCTTCTGTGTCTATGCATTGTGATTGCTAAGTGGCAATAGCCATTGCAAAGAACAAAACTTTCAATGGTAAAAATAAACACATACGTTTGAGACATGATGTGATTAAGCAGCTGCTGAAATATGGTATTATATCAATTGATTATGTGAAGTCGAAGTGAATTTGGCCAATTCTCTGACTAAACTTTTGGGGAGAAAATTCTAAAAC
This sequence comes from Heritiera littoralis, assembly GCA_031772115.1. NCBI lineage: Eukaryota > Viridiplantae > Streptophyta > Magnoliopsida > Malvales > Malvaceae > Heritiera > Heritiera littoralis. The sequence goes on along the minus strand of JAPDPK010000095.1, from coordinate 198,172 downwards.
ATCGAGGGGAATGGCACTTAAGCTAATTTGAGAATAATGGTGATGGTAACCCAAACTTTATGATTGGAGATCCCATGAATAAGGTTCAATGGGTAATAACAAGTCATTGTTATTCCTGCTAACACTAATAAATTTGTCCATTCTATGATGTGTGTAGTGCTAGGTTGCATGAATTTGAGAGGATGAGAAAAACTCTTAATGTTTTTCATTTCCTTTATGGGTGGTGTCTATCATTGCAGTATACACTTGATGAAAACACCTATGTGAGTGAGAGTGGGGCCGCTCTATGAAATTGTGGCATAATTTCTAGAGCACTCATGAAATAACCAGGCACACGCATGGCCTATTAGCGCAAAACGGCGTCGAACAGTAAAAAATTGTGAAAGTATAGTGTGATTAATAAGACCTCTATTTTACAATAATGAGTTATTGTTCAAGAAGCTAAAACATTCACCAATTACTCAGTAAAATAAGTTTTATTATTCTAGGTTTGGTTCAAGTCCAAAAGACACCAGATACGAAGCATTATACTTATAATTAACAGCAAAATATTTTTTCTTTCAAAAGTCTTTTTGAGGGGATTGTTTGATATTTTATATTTTGATATTTCCAAAAAGACTTTTACCATTTATTTTTTTTATTTAATTATTTTTCTATATTTAACCTTATTTGAAAAGTAGTGTTTTGGTTTATCTAAAACTTTGACAAGATTTGTTTAAGATTTAATTAAATATTTTCTCAGCTTTAGTCAAAATCCTATCTTGATTTTTTCCAGATTATGTGCTGATTTAATTATGATTTTATTACGATTTTATTACGATTTCCTACAGATTTTCTATACCCATTTTTTTACTATAAATAGAGGGCTATAGAATATAGCTTCTTTACCCCCCTCACAACTTTCTCTACTTCTTCGCTCTTTCTTCTTTTCCTTCTTTCTTTCTGTGTTCCTGTTCCTGGGGCAATCCCAGAAGAGCCTGTTGAATCCTGGAGATTACACCTGATGGTGAAATAATCCTTAAGGACAATGCATCGCAGCACACCTCAAGTTGTTTTATTGTTGTTTGTTCCTTCTGACTACAATAGTATCAAGGATATAACTAGAGGTGAGATGGATTGCACTGGATAAAGCATATTCCAGTTTAAACCTTGTATCAAGATACAAGGACACTAGGTGAGATGTTAAGGAGACTAGGTGAGATTATACAAGGATTAGGTTTGCTTTGAGATTGCATGGATAAAGCATATTCCATGTATGTATCAAGGAAATTAGGCTTGTTTTGGGATTAATTTCATGTTGATTTTGGCTTGAAAATTCTCAACAAATAGTATTAGAGCCCAACAACCTTACAGCTATAAGCTGTAATTTTAGGATACATAAAAATTTGTAATGGCACAGTATAATCCATGTAGCAGACTCCTCATAGAGGGAAAAGTTTTATTGTTGTTGTTGATTAAAAATGTGATGCACTTTCTAACTTTTGTTGCAGATAGTTGTTTACTAAACATACGCAATATTCGAATTTGATCCATTTCCATTCCCGTTTCAGCAAACCTAAGAGCCATGATTCAGCACTTCTGCTTAAATTTCCATTCACTGGATTTCAGAACCTCTGATTCATTATATTCCCTTTAGTTGTCGGCATTTACATCTTTGAATGGTGGGAGATATTAATATCATGAAATCACCTCTCTTTAGAGGTCTCCTAAGAAGAAACATTTCCGTCCAAATCTACACAAATTACCATCTGGAATGTTCTCCATGCTTTGAAAGCAGTATTGGTGCTTTATATTGATCATGTGTGTCTTTTGATATTGATGATGTTTTCCGACAGCCATTTTTTCGTACAAGGTTACATTTTTTCGTACAAGGTTACATAAATACTACAGAATGCTGCTTTGAAGCTGGAAGTTCTGCTGAAATCAAAGGTGAAAAAATGGTTTAACCAACGCTTCTATGTTTGCTGCTTCGTTTTATATGTTGATTTTAAACCTACATTTTGACAAGCTGTGTTGCTGATTATGCTAGCAGGCAACAACAATCACAGAGCACCTGAGGATTTTCCTTCGTTGGCGTCCGATCTGTTGTGCTGCTCAGTAACTTTTGCTAATTGCACGTTGATCTTTGTAGACAGGTAATTACGAGAGTTAACTGATTCAGAATTGTGCAATGGGGTCACATTTATGTCAAGCATATGCAAATAAATAGTTTTAAAGAGCATCAAAACTAAATACACTTTTAAAGAAAGATAAAAAATTTTAATTGTGACGAAATTTCGAATAAAATTAATCTCAAATCGTTAAAATAAATGAAAATATTCATACGAAGGATGGGCAAAAACACATTCAGCACATCGGCAATAGAATCTTATGATCAAACACTTCATAAACAGAGGGCAACGATTGGGACATTTTGCATAAAATGATAAGCCAATATAAAACCCATTATCAGTCGGGAAGGATATAAAAAATATCTGATAATTTTAGACATAAAACAGTGATATGGTATAAAATTATACAAATAAAAAAAATGCAATAATAACATTTTGTTTTTTTTTTTAAACCAAAAATAACATTTTGTTTTTAAATATTATAAAAATTTAAAATATTATATTTGAAAAGTGAATTTCAATGTAGAATTTTTCACATTTTACGTAACGCTAACGCGAAATGGGAATAGAAAGAAAACTCACGTATGTAACCCAAAAAAAAAAAAGGAGAAACACTAAATAAAACCCTAGTTAAAATTCTTCCACTCTGTCACTTTCTTCTTTGCTTTGTCTCCCTTCACTCCAAACGCCAGCAGCCAACCCGGAAAAACACAGAAACCCAACGATGAGCTGCTGCAAAAACTTCTCTTCTTCGTCTTCCACTTCCCATTTCTCTTCTTTCTCCAAACCTTTCCTTCCCAAATCGCTCAACACCCTGTTTTTCTTCTCTTCCTATTCCAACCCAAAGCCAAACAGAAAACCTTTCCACCTCCGTTCATGGCCACCTCAACGCCACCTTTCTCGCACGGCAGCCAAATGCATCCCAATCCAAGCAAATTCAGCTGCCAGAGCCGAAGAAAAGGGTCCCAAGTTAGGGAAAAGAACGGATTTGAAAAAGATAATGATACTCGGAGCCGGCCCAATTGTCATTGGCCAAGCTTGCGAGTTCGATTATTCGGGAACCCAGGCTTGCAAAGCGTTAAGAGAAGAAGGGTACGAGGTCATTTTGATTAATTCCAATCCGGCAACCATCATGACCGATCCGGATATGGCGAACCGAACGTACATAACTCCGATGTCACCGGAATTAGTCGAACAAGTCCTCGAAAAAGAACGTCCCGACGCGCTCTTACCCACAATGGGTGGCCAAACAGCCTTAAACCTCGCGGTGGCTTTAGCTGAATCCGGGGCTTTAGAGAGATACGGCGTGGAATTAATTGGAGCAAAGCTGGAGGCCATAAAAAGGCTGAGGACCGTGAGTTGTTCAAGCAAGCTATGAAAAATATAGGTATAAAAACCCCGCCTTCAGGGATAGGGAATACGTTAGATGAATGTATCGAGATAGCTAATGAGATCGCGGAGTTCCCATTGATCATTAGGCCAGCGTTTACCTTAGGAGGGACCGGGGGCGGGATAGCTTATAATAAGGAAGAGTTTGAAGCTATTTGTAAGGCGGGTTTAGCTGCCAGTTTGACTTCGCAGGTTTTAGTTGAAAAATCATTGCTAGGATGGAAAGAATATGAGTTAGAAGTTATGAGGGACTTGGCTGATAATGTAGTGATCATTTGCTCAATTGAGAATATTGATCCGATGGGAGTGCATACAGGGGATTCCATTACTGTGGCACCTGCGCAGACCTTGACGGATAAGGAGTATCAGAGGCTAAGGGATTATAGTGTTAAGATCATTAGGGAGATTGGTGTTGAGTGTGGAGGTTCCAATGTGCAATTTGCGGTTAATCCTGTCGACGGTGAAGTTATGGTTATAGAGATGAATCCAAGGGTTTCAAGGAGTTCTGCTTTGGCTTCAAAAGCTACAGGGTTTCCTATTGCAAAAATGGCTGCTAAGTTGTCAGTTGGGTATTCTTTGGATCAAATTCCTAATGATATTACCAAAAAGACTCCTGCTAGTTTTGAGCCTTCTATTGATTATGTGGTGACTAAGGTAGCTACTTGTTTATTTGGATGCTTTTGTTAGCTTTCAGAGTAGTTAAGATGAAGCGAGGACTTGATACTTTATCGACTATAACAACTCAGTGTATTGTGGTTGCTTTAGTTAATGCTTATAACTAGCATATACAACATGATATTTCATCTCATAAAAAGTACAACACATTAGAATCTATATCTGAGTGTTTCAATTGCCTTTTTCAAATGAATAATGCTGTGCCAAGATTGAGATATGATTCACTATTTTTTTTCCTGGCATGGAAATTTAAGTTATCTGCTTATGAGTTTCTTATTTTTCTAAAATCTTTCATCTACACAATGGTGCAGATCCCACGGTTTGCATTTGAGAAATTCCCTGGTTCTCAGCCAATATTGACAACTCAGATGAAATCTGTTGGAGAATCCATGGCTCTAGGCCGTACATTTCAAGAATCATTTCAGAAGGCAGTTCGATCACTGGAATGTGGGTACTCTGGATGGGGTTGTGCAAAAGTTAAAGAACTTGACTGGGATTGGGACCAATTGAAGTACAGTCTCAGAGTCCCCGGCCCAGATCGAATCCATGCTGTATATGCTGCAATGAAGAAGGGGATGAAAGTGGATGATATATATGAGCTGAGTTTCATTGATAAATGGTTCCTCACTCAGCTTAAAGAATTAATAGATGTGGAGCAATATCTTTTGTCTCGAAGTTTGTCTGATCTGACAAAGGATGAATTTTATGAAATCAAAAGGAGAGGCTTTAGTGATAAGCAGATAGCCTTTGCAACTAAGTCATCAGAGAAAGAGGTCAGGGAAAAGCGAATATCTTTGGGAGTTACCCCAGCATATAAGAGGGTAGATACTTGTGCTGCAGAATTTGAGGCCAATACTCCTTATATGTATTCCTCTTATGATTTTGAGTGTGAATCAACTCCTACTAAAAAGAAGAAGATTTTGATTTTGGGTGGAGGACCTAATCGTATCGGTCAGGGGATTGAGTTTGACTACTGCTGTTGCCATACATCTTTTGCCCTTCAGGTTTGGGTTATCTTCTTCCTGTTTAATTTAATAATGTGAAGCTGCATGTCTATGGCATTTTCACCCTTGTCTTAAATTTGCTGACTTTTTTCTGTCCAATCTCTTTTTTCTTTTTGTTTTTTCCTTTGCAGAAAGCTGGATTTGAGACAATCATGATGAATTCAAATCCTGAAACTGTATCCACAGATTATGATACCAGTGATCGTCTTTACTTTGAACCCCTGACAGTTGAGGATGTTCTAAATGTTATTGACTTAGAAAGACCTGATGGCATCATTGTCCAGTTTGGAGGTCAAACACCCCTTAAGCTGGCTCTACCTATCCAGCATTACTTAGATGAGCACCGACCTTTGAGTGCCAGCGGGGCTGGGCATGTTCGCATATGGGGTACATCACCAGATTCCATTGATGCAGCTGAAGACAGAGAGAGGTTCAATGCAATCCTCAAGGAGTTAAAGATTGAGCAGCCAAAAGGAGGGATTGCCAAGAGTGAAGATGATGCTCTTGCCATTGCAACAGATATAGGTTACCCGGTTGTTGTCCGTCCTTCTTATGTGTTGGGTGGCCGGGCAATGGAGATTGTATACAGTGATGATAAGCTTGTGACATATCTAGAGAATGCTGTTGAGGTGGACCCAGAACAGCCTGTACTGATTGACAAGTATTTATCTGATGCAATTGAGATTGATGTAGATGCACTCGCTGATTCACATGGTAATGTGGTGATTGGGGGGATAATGGAGCACATTGAGCAGGCTGGGGTCCATTCTGGTGACTCTGCCTGCTCAATTCCCACACAAACTATCCCATCTTCTTGTTTAGACATTATAAGGTCATGGACTACTAAATTGGCTAAGAATCTAAATGTGTGCGGGCTCATGAACTGTCAGTATGCAATCACAGTATCTGGTGACGTTTTCTTACTTGAGGCAAATCCCCGTGCTTCTCGGACTGTACCATTTGTTTCCAAGGCAATTGGGCACCCGCTGGCTAAATATGCTGCTCTTGTTATGTCAGGGAAGTCACTTAATGACCTGGGTTTCACGAAAGAGGTGATACCGCAACATGTTTCAGTTAAGGAAGCTGTTCTTCCATTTGAGAAGTTCCAAGGCTGTGATGTGTTGTTAGGTCCTGAAATGAAAAGCACTGGTGAGGTAATGGGCATTGATTTTGAGTTTGCAATAGCATTTGCAAAAGCTCAGATTTCTGCTGGGCAGAAGCTACCACTTTCTGGTACTGTTTTTCTCAGCTTAAATGACTTGACAAAGCCCTATCTTGAAAGAATCGCAAAAGCTTTCTTGGGGTTGGGATTCCAGATTGTTTCAACATCTGGGACAGCGCATTTTCTTGAGCTAAAAGGCATCAAGGTGGAAAGAGTGCTGAAAATGCACGAGGGGCGGCCACATGCAGGTGATATGATTGCTAATGGGCAGATCCAATTGATGGTTATCACAAGCTCTAATGATGCACTTGATCAGATTGATGGTCGGCAGTTAAGGAGAATGGCTCTTGCTTACAAGGTTCCTATAATAACAACTGTTGATGGAGCCTTGGCAAGTGCAGAGGCCATTAGGAGCTTGAAGTCATGTGCTATCAACATGATTGCACTTCAGGACTTCTTCGATACCGAGGTAGAAGCAGGGAGGAGCAAAAATTTGTTGTCTACTTCTTCCTCTCTATAGATTGAGTTGGCATTTCGGATCTGCACTTAGATTTGCCTTTTTCTCCTTTGTTTCATGTTCTTTTTACATGTTTTCATTAGCCTTGCCTGGAACAGAACTTCTTCTAAGTTGCTTTTCCTCTCTGATTTCTTGCTGTCTCATCCCTTGTTCTGTCTTATGATTGATGATGATGAATTCTGAAGAATGTAACGTAGGTAATTTTTGAGCACTACAAAATGTAATATATGTGTATAATATTATGATGCAATTTTACGTGGTTGTAGTACGTATGTATTATCTTATGCAACAGAGGTTTTGTTGGTTAAGAATTGTTTTATCCAATACTACAATATGGTAATTATAATAAAGAGAAAGCCTTGTTTTCTAGAAACAACAATGATAATCAAGAGGAACTGAAAAGTGAAAACTATGACTGTAATGAGTAACAGTTTACGTGCTATGGTCAATTTTAGTTCTTCAGAAAGTAAGAAGAAATGTTGGACAAATTATCCTTGATCTTGTGTCATGTGCCTCTACCACTACTCTCACATGCCTGAAGCCCTACAGTATGCGGACTTACAGTCTTACACTACCATATGGGGGCCATTGAGGCCGGCAAGATTCTACCCAGAGTGACATTAGTCACAAGCTTACAACGGGCCTTGATCTCAATGCCCTAGAACTAGACTAATCTTTTCGTTGAGGCCCAAATCCTATGACACCAAGCCAATGCCCAACAAGCCATCTCCGACAATAATACAAAATGTAATTCATATATTTCGTCCAATGAACTATAATGTATGTTTGTATGTATAATTTGTTCAAAGGGCTGGACTGAATTTTATATAGGAGGGTTGAGTTCGAGTCATAGGAAGTATGAAAAGAGAAAGGACTACCTTCCATGATATAGCTCAACATCATCTAATCAATATTGAGTTGGTTAGAGACTAAGACCCCACTCACACTCACTGGCTCAACTTTCAGAACAAAAAGAAAACCATAATCAAGAGGAAAGCCTTCTTTTCCTGTGCAAGGCCTCCACTCAATAGGCTTTTGTTTTAAGGATATCTTCTCTTTCCGGCTGTCTTTCATGTCAATTTTTGACACTTAAATCATGGGTATAAATTCTTTGATTAATTTGGTCTCATAATTTCCATCTCATCCTGTTTTGCTACATCATTGATGGCTACATGATTTAAGTTGTATCCACACAGGTCTGAGCAGCCAGCAATGATATTTTCTCTCAGAGTGAATCCTTTAATGGCTACAATGTCTTGCCCAAATGCAAACACGCAATAAGGCCAACAGAAAACTGCATAAAAATTAAACAAATAAGAAATTCCTTACAATCCACTGAGGCAAATGTACAACTCCCACTTTTAACTTCTTTTCGGTTTTCTTTATTTATAACTTTGTCTTTGTCCTTACCTTAAAAGGAATAACAAGACATAAAGTTTGAGCCCTGGGCGGGAGAAACACTTGGCTCGGGAAAAAGGCTGAAAATCTCAGTTAAAGAAAGAAAAGGATGAGCACTAATTTTGCTGTATTGAAACTTGATGACGATGACATTGCATGGTATGACTGACATGTGCTAGCTTACTTTTTGAAATAAGGAAAGGTTTACCATACTACCATGCTTGTGAAAATTCAAGTCATTTTCATTGTTGACATGAGAAGAAATTAAGGTGAAAAATCAAGCAATCTCCCAATCATTTGTTTTTTTTAATTTTGAATGTATTGAATCAAATTCTCTTAAAAAGTTCTTTTATAATAATAAAATAAAAATATATCTCGTATTTTATCTAAATTTCTTTTTTCTATTCTATTGAAAAATTAAGCTTGAAGAAATATAAAATAGTTTTTATATCAACCCAAAGTCCCAACCAGTGGAAACAACAAAAATGGATTTAAAATTCATTCATTCAATGACTTATTTAATATAAGCTAAAAATGAAATAAGGCTTTAATATATATAAATATTAAATTCCAGTTGTAATGTTCTCTCTATAATAAAAAAAAAATCATCTAAATAATGACTAACAACATTCACATAATTTGTAAAATTAATCAAACTAATACTTTTAATATATATATTGTCAATGTTTAGGGTTTGAATTGAATTGTTTATTGAATAAAATAATACGGTTTCCCACATATATATATATATATATATATATAATATATATATATATTCTACCACCAATAACTCAGCTCAAATGTTTTACCTATGGGTTGTAACTCAATTGGCAATGTAAGTTGAGTTTGTAAGAAGAGCTCTTCAGTTCAACCTCTACTAAACACACTATTGAAGAGGGATGAAGAGCTTTAACTGTGATGAAACCCTAAGTAAAATTAGTTTCAGACCGTTAAAACGAACGAACATACCTGTAGTTTACAAAAAAAAGTACAATTTCTTTTGGTAAATAGAGGTTTTAGTCTAATCAATTAAGAAAAAAAATTACAAATGTTAAACTTATAAAATTTTCATATTTTAAAAATAAAATCATAAATATTTAAATTAATATTCAAATTCAAATAAAATTTTAACAATAACTCTAACATCAACATCAAACTTAAGTTTCATCAACTCGTGTGATTTTTTCAAGTCTTGTCCACAAGAAATTAGACAAGCTGGGGACCTTGAAAGAGCATAATTTGACAAGATCTTCCTCCAACCCTAAATTATTAAAGAGACTTAATCATTCTTTGGTGCACCCTTTGCCAGCCCATTGGCAACATGCAATTTTTTTCATCCTTAATCATCAGCTTGTCGATTATTCATCCACAGAAAGATCAAAATCAAAATTACACATTTTTTTTACTGTGCTACACCTGAACAGAGTTGGCCCAAGATGAAAATACAATGAAAGTAAATGTAACTGTTTCACAGCTTTTACAGTTTTACTGTACCTAAATTAAGGAGCAAAACAAAAATAGTTGCTTGAATTAATGATTTACATAGCAAAACTATAGCTAGACTTGATAATTTTAGATTTGATACGAAAATAATATAAATAAAAAATGTAAAAATAATATAGATTAAAATTAAGTAAAAATCATACATAAATATGTTAAATGTTAAAAATAAAATTTTTAATTTTTCGTATTGACACAAATTATAACGTAAAATTTTTATGTTTTACACGAATATAATTTGACGGGACACAAAAAAAAATTATAAACATGAATTATCATGTCTAACTAAAACAGTAAAAAAAAAAGATTTTGCCAAGAGATAAGGGCACTTTTAAGGTTAATTAAGTTAATTTATAGTAATATTTTATATTAAATAAGATAATATTAATTTGATGAATTTCAGTTCATTGAAAATTGTAACTGAGAACATTAAAAAATGCCTTTCAAATACTAATTTAGCAAAACCAAAAAAAAGTCAATAAGCCCTAGACTTAGTGACAAAAAAATTTAAGATTTTAAAATTTTATATTCGAATCTCACTAAATATAAACTTAATCTAATTATTTATTAATTTATTATAATTATTTATTTAATTCAAATAATATAATTTTTATAATTATATATTTATAAAATATAATATACTAATCGTGACTACATCTTATAATAAATATATCCCACTAAAAAAAAGCAAAAAAAAATAAATCTCAAATATGATTTTTACTGTCCAAAAAGACGAAAACAACAACAACATTTACTCGTACAACTTACCAGTCATCACAAATAGGTTTTAGCCTTTCACTGCTTTTTTAACCAAACTCAGCTCATCAAAAACCTACTCCAGCCGCGGCGCCAACTCCAAGCGTAGCTGTAGCTGGCTCAAGCTTCCTATTCTTCCAAAAGCAAGCATCCTGGGCAAGCTTAGCTGCTGATCTCATCGGCTCCGACTTGCAGCGCGTGAGCACAAACGGCTCATACCCTTTACCCCTAACAAGTTTCTGCTCTGTAGTAGCCATAGACCCCCGGCCGCCAGTTCCATTAGCTCTAGTAGGCGCCGCAGGCATTGGTGGTGCAGCCGGGAAAGAGCAAGAAGACCGAGGTGGCTGTAACAAAACTGCAGCAGGATTAGAGTCAACGCTGATTCTTCTTTTGGGCTCATCTCTGCCGTCCTTTTGTTTGACCAATGGCTGCATTTTCCTCTCTGGTACGCACCTGATAAAATCCGTGCTACACACCCAAGTCTCCTTGGATACCTCCATTGACAGCTTTGGCTCACACATCATTAACAGTAAACAATCTGGCAATAAATTCCGTTGACTTTCACTCTCCTTTGACTCTTCTTCTGGGTCGGGTTCCTGGGTTTCTAGGCATTCAGGTTCGGATCTTTCATGGGTTGTCTCAGTCTCTTTCTCCTCGACTGTCGAAGTTGAACTCTCTTCTTCTTCAGCTCCTTCAACTAAAGCTTGATCTTCTTCTTCAGCCTCAGCTTCAGCTTTTTCTTCTTGCTGTTGCACTTCTCCTTCAAGGCCATTTTCATTTTCTTCAGCCTGCAGCTTCTCAAGATCAAATGAAGCTTCTGTCAGAATTTCTTCTTTTATTGTTGATTCTTGCCGGTCTTCATCTACTTCATTTTCTTGTTCTTGATCTTGACATTCTATAATTGTTTCTTCTTTTAAGCTCCTTTCCAAACTTTCTTCTACTATTGTTTCATCCTCTAACAAAACGGATTCTGCCTCTGTTTCAGCTTCAGCTTCTGGGATTTCCTGTTCCTCGGTCGCTTCACAATAAACAAACATTTCACCAACGTCACTTGCTTCTTGATGTTCAATTTCTTGCTGAAATTTTACTCGGTTTTCTTCTCTTTCTACTTCCACAGCATCCTCTTGGATCTCTCGTTCTTCTTCTTTCTCTTCACTTTCATTTTTACCTTCTTCCCCATCTTCTTCTTCCTCATCTTTAGGCGCTGGAGTTTCCCAAAACTTACTGGCAAGAGCAGCCATTTTAACAGGATCAGATCTACACCTCATCAACAACAAAGCATTCTTAGGTGGAATGCAAATGCTTACCCTAGCTTCTTCTTCATCACCCATGTTTTCATTACCACAATCTTTTATGTCAATATCCTCAAAAACATGTCTTCTTTGACTACTTCTGATCATCTCACTGCTTCTCCTTCTCTCATCATCTTCCCCACCAACAACCAACTCAATCTCCCTCTCTTTCCCATCCCCTTCTTGAACTGCCACAAGCCACCTAGCAGAAACAGCCCCACAAGAGGAACTCCCATTTCCATTCCCATTAGTCCCACCGGATCCTCCTCCTGTTTTCTCTTCTTTATCCTTTTGGCCAGCCATACAAGAAGACCTGCAAGGCAAAAAGCAGTTAAACTCAGCCCCAAATGCCCTCAATGCTTCACAGATAGTCAATGGCAGATGCACCCATTTCTTGCATTCTTGCTGCTGGTGATGATGACTACTGTTGCTTAAGAAATGACCCTTGCTGTAATCCTGACAGCTACTTGTATCAAGACTGTTGTTTCCATTGTTGACGTTCTTATTATCCACCTTTCTGAAACTAACTTCCCCTCTTCTTTTAGATCTGCAAGCTCTAAACTTTTTGCCCTGTTTCTTAGTCTTGACTCTAACTTGACCTATACAAGTAACCTTAGGGGAAGAAGGTTCAGGGTTTTCAAAAGCACAGCCTCTTTTCTTGCCATTTGTGGGGAACATTGGTGAAGCTTGACCACCTTTCATGCTACCATTACTTCTCAATCTCCTACTAAGGGATGAAGAAAGTGACATTTGTGAAGGTTCCCTAGTGCGACCAGGACTAAGAATGGATTTTGAAGAGATTTTCATTGAGGAAGAAGAATAGCGTGAGGTGAAACAAATGAAGAGCTCGCTCGTGGTGCTTGTAGTGTTACAGCTGCTAGTCTGCTACTGCTGCTGTTGTTGATGTCAGTACTTCGATGTGGTCTCTCAGCGGGATCCATTTTTTTATTTTTTTGGTTTACTGTGACATGACCATTTCAATGGAAAGAGGATCAAACCCCAAAAAAAAGTTGAGATTTTGAGAGATTTTTTTTTGTGATAGTCGATGAAACAACGCAAGAAAGAATGGGTTTCTTCGGTTGTTTGATTGGAATGAAGTGGGCTGGAAGCCTGGAATGCAGAGATAGAAGGCTTAATGGAAGAGAGAGAGAATAAAGCGAATGAAATGAAATGAATAACAGTAAAGTAGAAAGGGCTTAATGGAAGATGACGAAAAGCAGTTTTGTCTTTAGCAAGTGTAAGCTTTTCTTTTTTCTCTTTCCTTCTGCTTCCATGGAGCATAGCATTAGTGTGTGTTCACTCGTTGTAGAGGTGACAAAAGATTCGGATTGAGTAGATTCGATCCGGATCATATTTAAATTTAGCTTATTCGAATTATTTTAGTTTTGAAATTTTTTTATTTTATTTTTTTGATTTTGAGTTTTTTGAGTTTCGAGTTTTTTCGATTTCGAATACTTTCAGTTTTGAGTCTTTTTGTTTTGGATATTTTCGAATTCGGTTATTTTCGGTTTCAGTCCGATTTCAAGTTCGGTCTAGTTTAGTTAAATTATTTTGAAATTTTTTAAGTTATAAATTTACTTATAATTTTAAATATAATAATTAATTTAATTTTATACAGTTAAATAAAAATATAATAAAATACTAAATTAAAGTTAAAATTTAATAAATTTTTATATAAATATAAATTTTTACATTTTAATATTTTTATTACTTGACAATTATTATTTATTTTTTTAATTTTCTGCGATATTCACATTTGTTATAAAATATTTAATTATATATTAATAATTATATAAAAATTTATTTTTTAAGTGAGCCAAATATATATATGGATTATTATCATATCCACTGTTAGTGGAGTTTTTTAACTCCACAAGCGGAGTTAGTATGATAACATGTGTTCTTTAAAAATATTAAAAAAATAAATAATAAATAAAATGGGACACATGTTATTTTCCTAACTTCGCTTGTGTAGTTAAAAAACTCCACTGACAGTGTATAGGATAATTTTCCTATATATAGAGAGAGAGAGAGACTAAAAAAAAGTGAAAATCCAAAAATATTAGCTATACAAATAAATAACTAACAAATTATAAATAAATCAAACTAAACAATTAAATATTTATATAAATAGCTTTATACTCTTAATAATAACTTATTGGATCATTGTATTTTTTTGGGATCAATATTGAGCTATTAGAATTTAGACACTCTTAGTTCAATAAATCTCTTTTTTTTTTTACTTTGTTTTATTAGCTTTTTTAATTATTATATTATATTTTTAATAAAATTTTAAGAATTTTAAGAATTTTTTTACATTTATTTTGTCTTTTAAATACCAACATAATTAGTAATTAAATTAAATCTAATCATATAATTAGTTAACTAATTGTTCAATTATAATGTTGGATAAAATTATAGTATATATTAAAAAAATTTAATATTATGAATAATTGGTCAACTAATTACCTAAATTTTATATTTATTTTGTTTTTAGTTTGTACATAAATTATAATATAACATTACTACATTAAAGATAATCGCACTCGTACACATTAATTAATCAAATATCTCATTAAAAATTTAGAAAGTTGAATTAGACAAGTTGTATACACCAATTGACATTATATTATAAATAATAACATTTGATATAATAATATCATATACAATTATACAGCAATTGAGTACTAATTTTTTCATGTTTACATTAACATTATAATATTAGATATACATCAGTTGATCGAATGTCTAATTAAAATATTAAATCGTAGATATTACTAAATTAATTAATATAATGCTAGTTATTTAAATATAATTAATAATATTAATAAAGTATAAAAAAATAAATTTTATTAAAATTACCACTTACACAGTAATACTATTATAGTATATTATTAAATTACACTTTAATTTACTATTATATTATTATTTTTATCCACACTTTAATTTTACATTTAATAGATAATAAATAAATTATTAATAAATAAATTTCCATCAAAATAATATTTACACACTACGATATTACATAATTTATTCTTAAAAGATTTTTATAATATAATATATAAATCATTATTATAAGATATCAAATTCGTTAATTCATGTATAAGATTATTATAATATAATAAATAATTAATTACCACTAGCTTGATTTATAATTTGGCTTAATAGCCAAATAAGCCCTCGACCTTTAGTTCAAAATGGAATTCAACCCTCAACGTTTTATCGCATGAAATTCAGTCCATAAACTTTTATTTCAATGGAAATAGACCAAATCTGTTAAATGACCTAACTGCCGTTAGTTTTACAGACGTGGCATGCCACGTGGCAGCTAACTAAGCTATCCACGTCAGCTACCACGTATGCAAAACTAACGGCAGTTAGTGTCATTTAACAGATTTTGACTTAATTGCATAATTATAAAAAGTTGAGGGTTTATTTCCACTAAAATAAAAGTTTATGGACTGAATTTCGTGCGATAAAACGTTGAGGGTTGAATTCCATTTTTGGGCTAAAAGTTTAGGGCTTATTTGGCTATTAAGCCTTTATAATTTTCTCTTTCAATGATGTCCAAGCTTATAAAAAAATGGCTTAATAGCCAAATAAGCCCTCAACCTTTAGCCCAAAATAGAATTCAGTCCTCAACGTTTTATTGCATGAAATTCAGTCCATAAACTTTTATTTTAGTGGAAATAAACCCTCAACCTTTTACAATTATGCAATTAAGTCAAAATCTGTTAAATGACACTAACTACCGTTAGTTTTACATACGTGGATAGCTTAGTTAGCTGCCACGTATGCAAAACTAACGGCAGTTAGGTCATTTAATAGATTTGGTCTATTTCCATTGAAATAAAAGTTTATGGACTGAATTTCATGCGATAAAACGTTAAGGGCTGAATTCCATTTTGGGCTAAAGGTTGAGGGCTTATTTGGCTATTAAGCCTAAAAAAATTTGTACTTGTATTGTTTAATTTAATTACTTAACTTTTTCTAATCTTAAAAACTTGAATTTTAATTTTAATATTAGGTTGTTTTTAATGTAAATTTAATACCTTTCTATACTTGAAACTTTAAGAAAATATAGTTTAAATTTAATTTTATTAAAAATGTTCTTAATGTGTTGCACAAAATATCAAATTCAAAGTTTCAAACAAATATTGAAATTATATAATTTTTTTACATATTTGATTTATTATTGTATTAAAATTAAAATATTATTATAAAATAAAAATAATAAAATGTTAAAATTATTTTTATAATAAAATCAAATGTTAAATTAATAATATATTTATTATTATAAATACAATAAGTATAATATTAAAGATTATTTGATATCATATATTATGGTGTTTTAAATTAATTTAATTTAATACTTGAATTAAAAAGATTCAATATTTACTTTGCTAGTAATACATAATTGATATAATTGTATAAAAATAATAATTGTTTTCAAAGTTTTAAACTTTTTAATTAAAAAACTGTATCAATTATTTATTTATTTTTAAATAATAATATAATTATAATTCGGGTTTTTTTGGGTTATAAATTCGATTTTTTACGGGTTTCGGATCGGTTTCCAATCGTCTTGGGTTCGGTTGTGTTAGGTTTGGGTTTTTCTATTTCAGGCTTTTTTGATTTCGAGCTTTTTTGGTGTCAGGTTTTTTCGTTTTGGGCCTTTGACTTTTTTGGTCAATTTGGGTTGGTCTTGGTTCTGTCTCGTGCAGCTTTTCAGACTCGAGCTAGCTTTTGCTACGTCTAACTCGTTGTTACTACCGTGTAAGTATGTTTTTTTTATTAAAAAAAATTGTGGACAGTTATTTTTTACAGTCACTTTTAATATTTTTATTTTTATTGAGTCACATCATTTTTAGTTTTTACGTGAAAACCGGTTATCTACAATTACAAGTTATTTGAAAAGTATTTTTTAGCATCTACATACTTTATATTTTTACTTCTCACATAAGTAATCTATTTTCACGTAAAATTAAAAAAGTAATATGATATAATAAAAATGAGATTGTTAAAAGAGATGTTCAAAAGTGATTGTTCCTAACATTCCTTTTTATTTAATCTACTTCGAGTTTATAAAATGGCTATTCTAACCTTAACCTTTCAAGGAAAATCCCCAGTGATCGAAAGAAACCATCAACCCAAGTTTAGCTCATTTCGGTGTTATCTTCCTTAGGAAGAGTTAGATTTAAGATTTAATTTTTGAACTCCCTTATAAAGAAAATCCACGAGTGATGGGTTCAGAGTAAATTCCTAAGGAAAAAAATTGGTTTAATAGTCAAATATACATTTAATTTTTTATATAAAATAGACATCAGCTATTAAAATTTTATTGTATGAAAATCTATCCCATAGACTTTTATCTTACTGTAAATAAACATTCAACATTTTCAAAATCATGCAATTAAGTCTAAATCTATTAAATGACATTAACTTCCATTTTTATTACACATGTGGCATGCCACGTAACAACCAACTAAACTATTCATGTCAGCTTCCATGTAAGATATCCAAACAGTAATTAATATTATTTAACAGATTCGAACTTAGTTGCATAATTTCGAAAGGTTGAAGGTTTATTTATTGTAAACTAAAATTTTATGAACTGATTTTTATACGATAAAACATTGAGGGTTTCTATTCGTTTTATGTAAAATGTTGGTGGTACATTTGGCTATTAAGCCAAAAAAAGTTTGGTTGTGTCTTGGATAGAATTGTAATTAAAATGATGTTGTGTTAAATTTGAGTTTGATTTAATTTGAAAATTTGAAATTCAACTCGATTTTGATGTTGAAGTTCGAACTCAACTATATAAAATATTTAAATTACTTGAACTTTTTTTTTTAAGTAAATTGCTTGAACTTGATTTATGGCTAGTTCAGCACATCGATGAGCACCAGTACGATACGATTGGTGGCCAAATGCCACTAAAGACAAAAAAGAGGAGAGGGTAAAATTACCCTTTCACCTTTGATTTCAATTTTTTATTATTTTACTTAAAAATATAAATCCTTAAAGATTATTTTATTATTATCAATCTCACCGTCTATCTAAACTAATCCTTAATAAGTTTAATTTATTATTTTTAAATAGATATTATAAAAATATAATGATAAATTAATAATTAAATATTAAAATTATATATTAAAAAAATCTATTAAACTCACAAAGTGCTCAAGCTAGATATCAAGATTCAACTAAATTCATTACTCAAGTATTTCAAGTTCAATTTTGATTCAAAAATAAATAAATTGAATTCAAATAATCATCAATTTAAACTCAATAACTTATTCATTTTTCAATCATATTTATCCGACATTTTGATTATATGATTGCTCGAAAATAATAACTAATAAATATATGAGCATTTGTTCTTTTCAAGTTATTCTGCATTCATCTAAATATAATTATTTTGTTATTTGAACAAATATTTAAATATTGAATAGCTCTTGTTTGGATCAGCACGTACATGTTAACACTCTTCACAAATTTAACCTAGATTTAAGTTTTTTCTTATCCTTGCATATATGCCAATTGAGGTCAATTTCAAATAAATTTTATTTTATCACCAAATAAAAGCATGTTTTATAATTCACTAGTTTCTTTTTCCTCTTTTTTGTGCTTTTTATCTTTTATCGTACCCCATCCAACCAGAAGCCATGTGAATGATTTTGATGCTAGGTGTACACACCTCTTTTTGAAAGAAAAATGGTTGGACCACAAAAGCTATTCAAGTGATTTGAAAAATAATAGCATATAGATTTGAATTTAAAGTTTAACCCAATTAATTTATGCAATCCATTTCAAAAAGATTGTTTTTGATGGATTTAAGGTTAAAATTACAGCACTTCATCCACTTTCTTTATCATCATGTTGTAATCTCCTTATAAAAAGATTAAAAGAACATATAATTAGTTCAAGCCTCAATTTGCATAAACTCACATTCCATAATCTTAAAACATTGAATATTAGTTGAAATTCGATTATGATTCAATTATGTAATAAAGCACTAAAATATTTGAATTTGTAATTTAAGAAAAGATTCTTTGTAAATATTTGTCTTGTTGCTCATGGCATTATATCAATGCAAGATTGACAAACAAGAAAAATGATGTCCGATTATTATTGTAACATGCTACCATAAAAATAAGAATATTAATGCTATTTAGGTCAAACTTTTTACTCTCAAAACCTATTGATTTGAGAAAATGGTTTTTTGAATCTAATTCTTTAAATAGATATACATGCGCTTATAATTATATCCAGAGCTTTTACTTCAATATTGAAGTAGGTTAAAAGAACCAATGCATAACCTCATGTCAAGTCGTTATACTGAATTCTCCCTCTCCATTCATTCTTATCTAAGACAATATGTTTTTCTAATTCTCATAGTGTCATCATCATATCATTTCTACTAACTTTCTTCCAAGTTTTTGTGTCTTCCCCTATACTTGACTACTTTTCATCATTTATAACCTTCATTTTCTTAATTGAAGCATCCACAGTCTATATCGTATATGTCCAAACTAATCTAAATAATGTTTACTCATCTTGTCTTCCATAGATTAATTTTAACCTTCTTGCAAAAGTCTTCATTTATCATTTTATTCTTTTTCATATATTCGTACATCCACCACAACATTTATATCTTTGCTACATTCATTTTCTGTTTATGTAGTCTCTTAGTTGCCCAATATCCATTATTATAGAACAATATTAGTCTAACAACTATATTGTAAAACTTACTTTTCAACCAAATTAAAATTCTTTTATTGCATAGCACACTTGCAGTGCTTCTTCACTTTCTCCCTCCAACTTGTCTCCTATTTACATGTGGACATCATTGTAAATAAATGTTTAATTGAGATCTATTAACAATAGCATGTAGGGGATAAGTAGAAATTGGTTCATATTGATTTAATCGATCGAAAATAGAACAAATTATTGATTTAGTCGATTGAAAGTAGATCGAATTAGGTCATTTTGATTTGGTTAATTCTGTTTTGATCGATTAATATGATTGGTTTAGTCAGTTCAATGATGGATTTTTTGTATCTAGAACTATCGATCGAATGAACTAACTTAATATGATCTTTTTAATATATATATATTTATATATGATGCACTGACAGTGTATAGTTTCTATACACTGTCAATGCACCATAGCTTGACACCTCATCAATAAGTCCTTATGAGCAAATTAAAAAAATTTATTTATATTTACTTTTAAGGGCTTGATATATTTTTTAATTTGCCAATTGATGAGGTGTCAACCTCTGATGTATTGACAGTGTATAGAAACTATACACTGTCAATGTATCATATACAAACCCTATATATATTATATATAATATAAATAATTAAATATATTTAAAAATTAAAACTAAAAAATCTAAGCTGAACTAAAATGATAAGTGAAAGTTAATTGTGAAAAATTATCTAATTTTAGCTCAAATATAAAAAAATAAAAAGTTAAAAAATAAATTATAAAATATAATAGTGAAAAATTCAATTTTCGATTGGAAATATTGAATCAAACCAACTTATTACAGTATGATTATTTTCGTTGAGGTAGGTTAGTTGGTTCAGTTATTAATTTTTAAATGAATCGGTCAATTTGATCTTTTATTTTTTGAGTTAAATCGATAGAAAAAAAATCGGTTACTCACTTTTAGTTATCAAAATATTTAATTTTAAATTTCATAATTAAAATTAAATATGATTAACTTTAAATACAAAAAAAAAAGCTGGACCGAAATCTTAAAATTTTCGAAGACGGACCACCCAGTTGAGATTTTTTAAAAATATAAATGAAAACTGGACCATGTTATCCCAAGGGTGGCCTCCCTACCAATTGTTGCAAAATGAGCCATAATAAAACGTGGACAGATCATCTGATGCAAGACAAGGATTCACAAAAAGAGTTACGGACGGCGAAGAAGGGAAAATGTCTTGGAAATATCAACCACCATCCGTGCGCGGTGTTTTCTTTTTTCTTGTAAACACAGTACGTAGTCTTTTTTTGGAAAAAAAAAAAGTGAAAAAAGAGTGGCAATAGTGGAAAATATGTGGGGATATTGGAGCTTTTGATGGGGGAAGCACATGGGCAGCGGTCAGACGGGGATGACGGAAAACAGAAGAGATTCCGTGCACCGTGCCCGTGCACGTGGCCGGACTTCGAGAGTACTGTGAATGATTATGAAGGCAATGGCAACAGCAATGCCACTGGGAATCGCAATGCATGCATTAAACTCTCCCTTTTATTTCAGAATAATTAAATTTTAATCATTTCATCTACGAATATTTATTAAATTAAATAAAAAATCATTAATCTTTATTTTATTTTGGCTTAATAGCCAAATAAACCTTCAACATTTAGCATAAAATGAAATTAAGCTCTCAATATTTTATCGCGTGAAAATTAGTTCATAAACTTTTATTTTATTGTAAATAAACTCTCAACCTTTTAAAATTATGCAATTAAATCTAAATCTGTTAAATAACAGTAACTTTAGTTAGTATTGCATACGTGACAGCCAATTAAGCTATCCACATTAGCTTTCACGTTAGATGTCCAAACGACAGTTAGTGTCATTTAACAGATTTGAACTTAATTGCATAATTTTAAAAGATTTAAGGTTTATTTACAAAGAAATAAAAGTTTATGAACTGATTTTCACGTGATAAAACGTTAAGGGCTTAATCTCATTTTATGTCAAAGGTTGAGGGTCTATTTGTCTATTAAACTTTTTATTTTTGTTAAGTATTATCTTAATCCCTATTACAACGTTGATTAGCATTTCGTATATATAGTTGTTTTATTTAGATTTATTATTGTTTGTAAGTTCTTGTCTCACCTATAAAAGAGAAAGACTTTAAAATTTTTATATTTTAAAATCAAATTTCTTATTTTGTATAATCTACTATTACATAGATAATAATATCATGTATCTTGATTTATTGAATTGTAAGTTTGTACTTGTATATGTTGTCTAAAGCCTTCAATTTGCTTGTTTTTAGTTTGTCTTAAGTGGACCTCACTTTGGAATAATAAGTCTTTAGCTATTTACTTTTGCTTTAACAAATCAACATTCGGTAAGATTTTGTTACTTGATCATGGTAACCAAAAATAAAGGCATCACAAATCAAGATTGAACATAATGCATACTTGTTACTTGATTATCGTAGGTAAAAGAGAGTGCATTAATATCATGCAACCATTGTAGTACTTCGCTTGGTTGCAAGGGTAAGTTAGTTGGCTTAACCTAATTAGTTGAATTAGAAATAACAGATACAATTATTAAAGAGATTTGATAGTATTTCTTTGAGGATTACTTAAACCCGTTTGAACAATTTGGTAAGGAGTAAAAACTAAGGTTTTATTTAATGTTTGTTACTCCTTCTTGAGAGAAAGTAGGTTTAAAAATTTAAATTTTCTTCCCCTTGTATTTTCCTATGAATTAAAAAAAAAATTTGGTAAGGAGTTGATAATGAATTCTAAGTTAGGAATCGAGAATATTCTAGTAAATTCTTCTTGCATGTCCAAATTTCAAACATGCTGTGTCCACAAAATGAAGTCGGCAGTTATTCATACCAAATAAAACCAGAATTCTTCAATTCTTTCGTGTTATGAATTTTGATTTGCAAGCAAGGGGGCAAAAGAACAAGAGAAAAAATTGTAGGTACAAAATGTCGAAAACCATGAGCAGTCGAAAGAATCTAAGAGGCTAAGGCCTGGCCTTGCTGTCGTTTGGCAGAGTGCCAGAGAGACCGCCCCCATGCATCACATTGAGAATCGCACTTTAAACAGCGCGTGAGTTTTCAACCATGTGATCAATCATGAATTACCACGTCAACATTGCTCACTGTCGTGCTTAGCCCATTTACTACCCACATGTTATTTTAGCTTATTCATTTAGTAAGCCAGGCTGCCAACAAATTAAAAAAAGATTAAAGAAGAGAACCATAATTTCAAAGTGGGCATGAAAATAATGAGTTCGCCAAGGATTTTACTAGCAAAGTAGTGTGGGTTTTGACCAGGTATTTACACGAGAAAAAGACAAAAGAAGTATTGAAAGTAAGAGGCTAAGATTCTTTAACCAAAAATAAAAAAGGATTAAAGTATGATTTGGCATTCTAAATCAAGCACAAATTAAAGGTTAAGCCAACTGTAATGTCACAAAAGTAAGTGGAGAGAGGGGACATAAGAGGATTTTGATCCAAAATCAGGAGATTTTGACATGTTAGGTGGGGAGTCAAGTCAACTTTTGCCATATGGTTCAAGTTTAGGTGGACTAAGCTTGGACCACTTGCTTGGAGATGGCAAGTTGGGATTAGGGGTTAGGAGGAAGCATGGCTTGAGCTTGCTAGAGTTATAGGTGATTGGACGGGATCCGATGGTTGATGACCACTAGGTTGGAGTTATGAACTATGGCTTCTCTGTTCTAGGGCCCTAGTTGGGCTACGTTGCTTCTTTTTGAACCTTCATAAGTTGAAACAATCCCATGGGGTGAGGGCACAAGAACAGCCTACATTGATTTAATAGATGACTTCGTTTTGCTCAAAATCAGTGATATTAGGGTTCAGTCTTACCAATAATGTTTTGTTGGCGTTGATTTCGAATGCACGACTTTGTAGATCTTGTTAGCATTTGAAAAATTTGACAACTTATCTTTTTCCCAATTTAAAAGATGTAAATAAAACAAGTTATTTTAAATAATAAATTCAAATTTAAAAAAATACAAAAAAAGATAGTGGTGCAAATAATCCGTCTTTATTCAAAATTCCTAAGCTCTTGCTAAAGAAAATGGGGGTAGTCTTAAAAATACTTGTTTTTTAATGTTCATAAACAAGCTTAACAAATGCAAACAATCTTAAAAATAAACGAACTAACACAAACATAATAACATTTATTCATGTCCGGTTTGCTTACACCTCTGTATAAGCTCCAAGGCAGGGAGTTTATCCACTAAGTTTAACAAATCCCTTATTACTGGTTTAATCCTCCGATCACCTAACTCTTTCTTACCATTAAACATAAAAACTTCTTTAGCAACAATATCCAATATCACATTTTTGCCACTACCAAATTGACCCCATCCAACAAAGCCTCAGCTTCTGCCATTGATGCAGTACTTGAAGCTTGAAAGCTTCTGCTGCTTCCATCTATTACCCTCCCTTTTGTCTCTAACAATAACTACTGTACTAGCTGACTTGAACTTAGAGTCATATCCTCCACAGTTTATCTTAACCCAATCTTCCTTTTGACCTCTCCATTTTTCCAACCCTCCATTATTGTTCATACCTTCTCTCGTACTTCCTATATCCTCCTTCAACTGATAAAATTCATTGACAGCTAGCTTAATACTGAAAATGGCTTTATCCCCAGCATCATAATTCCTTCCAATAGCCATTTCATACCTTGACCTTGTCGTCGTCCATATATGGCAGTATGTATAGGCAATATGAGACATTTTACCCTCCTGTCTTCCCTCCTTTGAATTGAGGCCTTTTCCCAGAAAAGAAGCTTTCTAGATTACTTCAAATTCTAGCATTTGTCTGCTCAAAATATTTGAATTCTGAAAACTAAATTAAAGCTCGCAACGACACACTGTTAGCAGGGTGTATTATGCATCAATATTGTGGTCTTAAGTTCCTGATTGGCTGACCCCATCCTTTTCTTGCTAATCCTTTGATTGTATATCCCAGTTTGACAGAAATTCTGGGTTTCTAGAATTTGGGATGATCAATTGACAGAAAAGTTTTCTACTTTCTTGTCATACTTGAACTGAACAAGGGCAAGATAACAACTATAGATGGTTCAATCAAGTATCAATTAATTGAATTTCATTTATTGATTCAAAATGCTTAGCAACTATAAGATTTCAGTAACATGGAGGAAACAAACTTTATGCTCAAGCAATTTACAGATTCTGACAGGACGCAGAAGGCTTACACCTGAAAATTTCCCACATTATATACATCAGGAGGCAAGCCAAGAAAACTATATCCTGACAAATTTATGTTGAAGTAAAGATTTAGAAAAATGCAAAGTTATTTGCGAGCTTGTAGAATTTACTTCAGTCAAGTTCCAGCACTACTTTACCTAGGATTTTCTTCTTGTCTTTAGCTTCATGAGCCTTTCTTACTTGACTTATGGAAAATGTTTGTTCTACAGGTATATTCAGCTTTCCAGCTGCAGATAATCACCGTATCTCATGTAAACCTTCTGAGTCAGCCCTCATGTATGTCCATGAATATTCTGTACCACCAAAACATTAGGGAAGGATGTAGTGGTGTTAACATTGTTGGACATGAATCCATCATCCAAACCATATCATTTTAACAGGCATGGATTTATGGAAATGGTCAAACTATAAAATGTATGCAAGAAAAAAAATTTTGAAGAAAGAAGAAAATCTAGACAGAAACAGTCTTTCATGTATGTTTATGATTAAAATGACTAATGCTCCAACAACCTGGTATATAAGAAAGGAAGAAGGATGACGTACTAACCTATAAAACTAGGGGCTGAGATAATCTTTATGGAAATATAGGTAACAGACTTGTTTCTATATTTTCAGCTTGCAAATCAAAATTTGGTTATGAGCTACACCTACACATACATAATACATCGCAAAGCTCAACAAAATGGGAACCTATTAATACGATAGTAACCAGCAGGACACTTTCACACATGCTCATATTATTCCTCCTTAGACCTTCTCTAGTACAGCTTTTAACTAGAGAAATGAGTGTAGAACCATTCATTTTTAACAAACAATATGTTTATAGAGTGTAAGATAGCAAAAATCATATATGTACCTATGCCATGAGAAAATTTGTATTGAGTCTTTTTCTTCAGTAAAACAGCTGAAGCCACGGAAAGCCCAAGTGGTAGTCCATACCTGTCACTGAGTGCTGCTCCCTCTCCCTACAACAATAAAGTAATAGACAACTAAACATTCAATAATTATATCACAGCATTCATAAATAAGTTTTTAAAATTCCCTATGGAGGTTCCAAGCACTAATAAAACTGGTATAAGTTCTTTGAGGATTTGCACCAGGCCCAGGATATAACTCCATGCAAAGCCCAAGGGTTGGAGGAGTCATAACACCCATTATGCACCCCAGCCCAGGCATTGAACAAGAAAAGTGAAGGAAGTTCCCATACAATAGCAAAAATAATTACAAGCTTGCACCCTTTACCTTAAGTGTCATATAGTGTCCACCTTTATTCAAAAGATTGATGCCTATTCTTTCTGTCCTTGGTACACCAATGGTGTCCAGAACAACGTCAAATTTTCCCTTAATTACTGCTTCAATGTCCTGCAAATAAATATCATCAAACTCAAATTTGGTAAACAATATAAAGCATATCATTCCAAATAGCTATGATAAAGGAATTAATAACTGAATAGAGTATCAATTCACCACCTCAGCAGTGTAATCAACAGCCTGCTCAGCACCTGCTGCCATTACTCGATTTATACTTTGATTCTCACAAGTGGTTGTAACATGGCACCCTGCAGCTACCGCAAGCTGAATTGCAGCAAAACCTACTGCTCCTCCACCACCTATTACTAACAGCCTCTGCCTGTTGAATGAGAATTCAATCGTGGGGGAAAAATTGCAACAGTTCCCAGAATATTTAATCGTGAATTTCATTTGGACGATTGTATTTTTTTATCCTCCACCAAAATGACATTTGAAGATGAGGCACAGAAATGAGATGACATACTTCATCGATATCAATATGTAGGTACTTTCATTTGCAAATGCATAAAAAGAGATTCATGTTTGAAAAAATAAATAGACAAACAAAATGAAACACAATAAGCTAAAGCCGAAGACATAGAGCATCCTCAATATTTAAGAAAAATGGGATGGACTAAAACTTATAATCCGGGAACACAAGATTTGCAGGAGAACTAATTTTAGATTCCAACATCTGGTAAAGCCCTTGAAACCCACTGATCTAGAATGATGAAAATTATGTAAATAAAATATGATCATACAATTCCCTGAACATATGACTTATGGATAGTTAAAGACTATTAATGTAGCTCAAATATTTGACAATAATTTGTCAAATTAAGGTAATACATGAAAACATTGCTGAAAACAATCAACATTCCGGATACAAGACCATACCCTCCAGTTATCCTAGCAGTACTTTTTAAGGCACGCCATGCAGCAAAAGGAATGGCACTTGCTTCCTACAACACCCAAAAAAGATTCAGATTCATGTTACATAATTTATACATAAAAAAAAAATAAAACCCAATATTCTAGGAATTATGAAATTACATACAGTAAAAAAAAAAAAGGTCAGGGAACCACAAATTAGACAAACTTATTATCAACATTATCAGAGTTTTGATCCCAATGCTAGGGTAGGTTACATGAACCAATATATAATTTCACGCTAAGTCATTACAAATTAGACTAACTGACAATAAAAAAGTTCCCAGAATGGTAAAATAACAGAGATACTAAAGAAACAGATAAAGCAAGAGCAGAGTGCATCATCACCACCAACAGCTAACCAAAATGCATGAAAGATAAATAATCTAAGTCACATAAATCTATTCTCAAGAAAAAAAATCAAAAGAAACATATATTTGTTCATCACCCAAGAATGAACAAAAGATTGAATAGTTACCACGTGAGTAACTGATGCTGGTTTTGGAGAAAGCTCATCTTCTGAAAGAATCGCATAGTCAGCATATGTGCCCCTCACGGCAGTTGGATGCAGAGCATCAAAAACTTCCTGCCCTACAGTCAATAACTTCACTGAAGCTCCAATGGCTGCAACTTCGCCACTAATATCACGTCCCAAAATGAGAGGCAGAAGCGGTTCGAATATTGAACGACCATAGCCTGATCGCATCTGAGGAAACAGAAATTTAAAAAATTAAAGCTACATAATTTAGGTACATGACTTGAAATGTAACTCAAAATATTTGCTTTATGCCATTAAATTTTACTCTTTTAGCAATTCCGGAAGAAAAGAAGTGAAAACCGAAGACTAATTCCACCATATTTATAGAATTTCAAATTTCCACAACTCAAAAATGCATTAAGAAAAGCGAAAACAGAGAATCCAGCGCCCCCCAACATTTTAAATTCGTTTATTTTCTTCTCACATTTCATAGCATCCAAACAACCAACTCATAAATGAATCGAACGAATTAAAGCAATTGAAAAAAAAAAAAAACTCTTCAGATGCATCGAGGAAACTGACTCGTATAGCTATTAAATCAACGAAAATCAAAATTAAAAAGAGGGACTCGTTTCCATCTCGTTGCATGTTTCTCGCACTTTTAGGAACCAAACAATCCACTCCAAGAAACAAGTAACCAAATACTTTTACTGTTACATTAAACAGAAAAATCTGACGCGAAACAAGAAAAAAGGGACTTACTCTGGTATCTAGGGGATTGATAGAGACAGCTCGCGTTCGAACGAGGACCTCATTGGGCTTAAGGTCAGGAACAGGCACATCGGTTCGGAGCTCCAACACCTCAGGTCCACCGAACCGGGTCAACAACACCTCCCTACAACTACTTACGTAGCACCGAATCGAACCCACTTTCATTAAGAACTCCGAAATGGGTCTGGGTTTTACTCTTTGAGATTTCAACACTAGCATTTTTCCCCTTTTTCTGGGATTCAGCTTCATTTATTTATTTATATGTTATCGAAGGAGAAATAAGACTATGAGTGAAGAGAGCATAGCCGCATAGGCAGAACATGGAAGTGTTTTAGCCCGCAGAGAGAGTGGTTGAGTTTGAGCCATGGAAGAAGGAGAAGAACAGTGCATAACTGTTAAGTACTTCATACCTGTATTATAAAGTTCTAAGTCTAACTTTGCCTATTAAACGATTAAAATAACAAGAAATTCTTGAATTTTATTGTTTATATAAATACATTTTTATTATAATAAAATGTGATTTTAATAGCCTATTTTAATATTTTGGGATAAAAACTTGATGATGATTCAAATAAATTTTAGTTTTTAATTTGTATTTGAATAAACTATTAATATAAATTAATTTTTTTATCTGAAATGAAAATTTACTCAAATACAAATAAAGAAAAAACCTTATGTGAATACTAAAAATATAAAAAAATTATTTTAAATAATATAATAATTTAAAATTTTTTAGTATTTTAATTTCCATTTATTCAAGTTAAATTTGCATTAAATTTTAAAAATAAGTATAATAATTCAAAATCTGATTCAACAATTGATATAAAAAAACAAAAATATAATAATTTTATACAAACTAAAAACTATTTAAGCTAAATCAAATAATAATAATAACGTAAACTACTTTTGTAATATTTATAATACTTATAAAATTTAGAGTGAAGACTAAATAAATATCAACCAACACAAAATTATAACTTTCATTAACTTTTAATAATTACATAATATTATCCAGAAAAAGTTTCAGGATTTTCCCAATTGTACATCTGTCTCCGACCTACTACTTTCCTTCCTGCACGTTTTGATCAGCAGCAATGCTACTAGTGAATGCAGCATCAATGGAGGAAATCCCATGATTGGTGGCTATGGATTAGTAACATTGGCAATCATGGTTCCAGCATCTTTAGATTCTGGATTTGTAGCTTGCACAGCTATAGAAACATTTGCATGTGAAACTGGTCTTATCCTGGATGCATCTGGATTCTTCTTCTCCATCATTTCAGTTGGTGAACTAATAACCTTTGCTGCAATGGCTGTAGAAGGATCTGTGCTAGTTTTCTGCTGATCGGTCAATGTCAAGATACTCGAGGCATGCAGTTGCAGCAATCTGTAATCGGTTACAGGCCGGCGGCAAACCTTCCTCAGAGGTACTATTTCCTAAGGGATGAAAGTTAATGTTATTACAGTGAAGATCTTAAAAGCCATCAGATGCAAGAAACTCAAACAATGCAATATATAAATAGGAATTTAACATGCCAGTTGAAACAGTAATTCAGTAGTTAAACTAATACCTCAGACTGATCATGATCATAGCGCACCAAAAATCTGCAACGACAACCTCTTACATCATGCCTCCGCCTTTGTGCATCAAGGACATAGGCATCAAAGTAAAGAGCCTGATCTTTACCTTCCTGAAATATTTGAAAGCATTGAGAACATGAATTGCGAGAAAAGGTTTGATTAAAGATTTATATTCTCTCGAGGATTGCCTTAAAGCCATTATTGATCAGCAATTGTAAGAGGAAATCCACCTGAAAACAAAGTATAAGGTCCCCGGGAAGAACTGCAACACACTCAGATGCTTCACATGGGAGGGACCGTTGCCTGATATGCTTGCGAATGTTAACCCACTCATCCTCCTCCGGTCCAAAACCAGCAAACCGAACCTGTACTTCCTGCAAAAGACAGCAAGATATTTTGGACATATTTTTCTTAGATGGCGAATTGTGGAATTCTTGAGTTCTACATAATCCGTTAGGCATTTACAGAAGAGAACCATTGACACATTATATTTGAAACTGAAACAGAAAAGGACATAATAATGAAAATTTTCAAAAGCATCTAATCAATTTCAGGTATAAAATACAAAGAGGGGTCCAGGTAAACATAAGAAATAAGAACAGAATAATAAGAGTTGGTAACTTATGTAACTCATGCAACAGTAAATCAGTACTTGCACTGACATATGCAGTGACATTGGGCTCAAAAATTACCGGATCAACTGTGTCCAAATATCTATGGGCCAAAAAGGTTCCAACGTCATACCTGAAAAAGGAGATTAACAGAATGGGGTTGATTGTGAATGATTTGTTTCTCAGAGAAACAAAATTTAGATGAGACAAAGGAGCATCCACCTCCAAACTTTCCAATCTATATTGCAACTTACCACGCACCATCCCTTGATGATTTAGCTTCAAATTCCATATAAGATTCTGACATCTGCCTTCCAGCACCTGGAACTAAGCACAGAAAATGAGAACTATTAATCTAAAGTGTGATGACACAAAGAGGATATTTAACATAGGGATTTGGTTGGCATGGAAGCCTCAAGTGAAGTAGAACTCTAGTTTCTGCCCAAACACTCATTAATTAGGCTTCTTAATCATATTTTATGCTATGAAGGGGCTGTTAAGGTTTTCCTCCCTTTTCCCTCCCAGTATCTATTGAAACTTTTGAAAATCAGTGCACTCACATATAGCAATGCAAGTGATTTCCAATGTGTGGCTAATGAATGTATAGATGCCAGATCTAATGCTGAACCTGTTGAGCTGCATATAGTTAATATCCAATGCATAGGAGCTAATTCTTGATTTGATTGTTGATCATCACCCAGGAGAAACTAAAATTTAAATTACACTACAAGTCCTTTTCATAAAACAACTGATTTCCGAAATAGAGATTATTAAATCCCTCTCTCAAAAGTAAATTATCAACTTATAATTAGAGAAGAAAAAAACACAGCCAAAAGTAGAATGCACAGCACCCTCATAGTCAAGGAAACCTGCCTGCTTGTGTTTTGTTGGAGAGCAGGTGCCTACCCTTGAAGTATCTTAAAAATTAACCTAATGGTCATCCTAATTAACTTGTAATAAATAGTCTAACGAACAATTAAACTAACATTTGTGATGAGCAAGATATAATAGTAATCTTATGCCTAGCAATTTGAAGACCAACCATCATGATACTATGGACATTTGCAACATAACAACACATCCACACAGAATGTGCCCCATTACATTCTTCTTCAATATCTCACATAAATAACTATGCCGACAGCAGAGCATCTGATTAGTAACCTCAAATTTGGAAAAATGAAAGGAGGCCTTGAAGACTTTAAAGAGAGAATCAGAATTCATTATACCTGCAGAAGCAGGCACAGCAGCAGAAATTGGAGCAGTCATAGGGGGAGGCATGGGAGCAGCAGCAGGTTGAGGTACATTTCTCACGGGATCGGAATCATCCTGAGGTATAAGAGTCGTATTTAACTTCCCAGTAACCTTTGTTGATTTTGCCCTTACTGCATAGCGCCTATTTTGGAACCAATTCCATATCTACACAAAAATTTTCCACAGTAAAGGACTGTAATATTTCCTGATTCCACAAAAATGGAAACCAAGTTCTTACTTGCTTAAACTGCACAACAATCTTCCCTTTTCGATCTGCTGACTCACTACAACCAAATAAATTTTACTGACAGTTTCAATTGCTTGAAAGGGGAAATAAATATACATCATGCTACACAAATATTCTTAAGGAAATTATTGCACACCTGAACTTCTGTGCAAGACCTACAAGGATCTCCCGAACTGGCATTTGATTATGGTGCTCCTGAAGAACAGTCTCCATCTCCACAACCTTGATGTAGAGATTATTTTGCAAACTCATTGGTCAGAGAATTAAAACACGGGAAAAAAGATGCTATACAAAAAACTATACTGCGTCACTTCACACACACGCAATGATTTTATTATTATCTTGAACACCAAAGAAGCAGCTGTTTAAAATTACATCGCATCATAACCAAACATGCCTCCAACAGACAGACAGACAGAATATTAATTTTGATATAACCCCACATCAAAGTTTCCAGTTTTAACAGCATAAGCATAGCACTATGGTTATTTATCAAAATTACTAAAACTAGATTAACAAAGGTAAAACCTTAAAGAAGCCTAAGAAAAGATAAGAATGATTCCTGGCAATAACTACTAACATATAAAGAACAATTCTAATACTTCATAAGAAAAAAATCATACTAATATCTAAGCTAACTATAAACAATCTATCTTAAAACCCAATTAATCAAAGAAATCAAAGACAGTAAATTTGCAGACAACTTCAAATAAAAAAACCCAGAAATAAATTCAATAAAACAAGCAATCAAGCTGACCCATTTGACATTTTAAACTAAAAATCCAAACATTACAATCCAAAATCCATATTCGAATTCATGCAATGACTTTCTAAATTTTAAAAAAAAAGGAAAAGAAAAGAAAAAAATAAGGGTACCTCGGTTGGGATGAAACGAAAGGCAGGGCCACCATTAGTGGGAGGCCGACCCATCTATTCTCACGCACTCTTTCGCGCGCTTTTTTTTGTATTTCTTACAAAGATGAAAATTTTGATTAACGTTTCGGGTTATGGCCTATGGGTTTTAGCAAGTGTGGTCTTTTAGTACTGTTTATGAGGCTGAGAAAGGTGGGAGAGGGACAAGATTTTGTTTTGACAATGGTTGGGAATTTCCTTTATAGTGGCCTAGTGGGTGCCTTCGACCCTAATTTTGTCGCCAAATCAAGAAAGTCCTGTCGGTTTTATTCGTATCATTTTGTCGGCTAAGAAATCTATATTTATTCGTATCGTGATGTTCCGTCGGTTAATAAATCTAGACTGATACTACCTGGTCTGAATTTTGAAAAGGGGCACAAAAAATTAATAGTTGATAATTGGTATTTATAATATAACGTCCTTAAATATTAAGTATTTTGTTTTTTGGTGCAAGTTAAGTACTTTATTTGAATGGTATGTGTTATTGCATAAAACAACAATAAATAATTATTGATGTCAATGACTGTCTTTTCTATCCACATGTCTCCAAAAAGCTTCTGTAAAACAAAAAAAGTCAAATGAACACAAGGGGTGGTTCGCTGCGTAGGCACTCCGATACTTAAGTTAGCTAAAGATTCTTGAGTATTGGAAACGTAAAAGCCAGAAGTAAAAAATTAGGTCCTAGAATAATACATGTGGCCTATTTATAAGCGAGTAAATTACCTATACTGCAGAGAAATTACATGGGGGTAATTTCATCCTTTTCAAGAAGAGTTTTGTTCTCGGTATGGAACTAACACGACAAATTCGGGTGGTAGAGGTCTGTCGCCGAGCGGGAGACTACCTTTATGTAACGGCAGGTTATCAGGCGACAGGATCCTCTCGCATGCAAGAGAGTGCTTTGGCAACCTCTATCGCCGAGCGAGAGACTACCCTTATGCAACGGCAGGTCATCAGGCGACAGGATCCTCTAGCATGCGGGAGAATGTATTGGCGATCTCCCGCTTGTGGGAGAATGTCTTGGCGATCTCCCGCTTGCGAGATAGTACTTGACGCACTTTCTTTAAAATGGGAGTGCATGGTGCACCCTCCCACACGGGAGAATGCTCTTCATTTATATATAATTAATGATTATATTTATTTAATAATGATAATAATATCATTATTAATAGTAATATCAATATTTTTACATTTGCCATTAGTGTAACCCATATCAATTGCTCCCTAATTCTTTGAAAAAGAAACTCAGTCTTTTCAAAGAATTTTTCAACGTTTACATATTTACCTTGCACATATTTAAATTTTTCGCTTCAAATTCTCGTGCTTCATGTCATAACGTCTAGGTCCGTGAACCTAACCGCTAGACTTTAAGGTTCAAGGAGTCGCCACCAACCATTCAAACCTAAGTGTGATTGGTCACCTATTCTTGTCTAGAGATAAGGCTTGGTCTATTCAAAGAATCTAGGGTTTCGGAGTACGGTTACGTGTGGGGAAGGATTAGCACCCCCACAACGCCCATCCTAAAATGGTACCAACTACTTTAGGTCATTCTAAATTTCCTTTATTTTGAGTTAATTTCGATATGCTTAATATTGGAAATTTACTTAAAATCCTTCCATCAATCTGGTTCAGACAATAAGTAAATCCCCTCACCTCAGGAGTGTTCAAGTAGTACCGATTGACTTGCTTGAAGAGGCTCTCGTCGTCGGATCATTTAAATACATTATGACAACCCTAATATTGACTCTACACCCAATAAATCCTTCTAAATTTAATTTAAATTAATTTCGATATGCTTAAAATATTGAAAATTTACTTAAAATCCTTCCATCAATCTGGTTCAGACAATAAGTAAATTCCCTCACCTCAGGAGTATTCAAGTAGTACCGATTGACTTGCTTGAAGAGGCTTCGTCGTCAGAATATATTATGAAAATCTTAATTTTTTGCTCTATAACCAATTCTTTACTAATTTTCTATTTTTATTGTATTTATTTCAATATCTTATTTCTATTTTATTTTAATTGTCTTTATTTATTTTATTTTATTTCTATTTTAGAAAATGAACACATATTATTGTTTTGAAAATTTACTCTAAACCTTCCATCAATCTGGTTCAGTCTAGAGCAAACTCCTTACCTAGAAATTTCCAATAAGTACCATTCGACTTTCTTGGAATTTCATCATCGGATAATTTGCATTCATCTTCTTAATATAACTTTATTATTTCCTTATTCAATTTTTATTCCATTTTATTCTCATTTGCATTTTTTCTCTAATTTAATTTATTTTTTCTATTATTTTATTTATCTAATATCATACTAAACATATAAAACATAAAATATATCATACAAATATCATACAAATTAAACTAAACAAATCATATCAGCATACAAATTTATTTATTCAATATATATTAATCAAATATACCAAATTAATTAAATCATACAAAATCACTCAAATAATATTATACAATCATGCAAAAAAATTCATGTAAATTAATTCAAGTTAAATTATTAAATTGTCATGTTATATTTATCATATTAATTACATTATTAAATCCTGTTAACCAAATTAATTAGTTCTAATACAAAATTTCTATTTACAAATTAAAAACCAATTATTAAATCATGTTTATTAAACTAAAAGCTAATCAATTATACAAACCAATGGTTAAATACGTCCAAAACATCATTCATATTAAATTATTACTCCTAAATACAAAGTCATTTACTAATAATATTGTTAATGCATTAATTAATATTAATGTTAATAAAACAAACCTGATGAGTGATGAAATCCCTTGCTTTCTTTTGTTTTTTCTTATGCTTTTCACGGTTCTCCCTCTTTTTTTTACAACGAGCGGCACCCGAGGATGTATATCCAAAACAGGTTGGTTCACTCTTCAATGGCAAGCGGTGGTAATCGACGTCCAAGTGATAGCAGAGCAGGGTGCGTGATAGGCGAACTCGCTGGTTGTGTGCTTGATTGCGTATCTTTTTTTTCTGTCCCTCAAACCCTGAGCTTAATCCTTTTTATAGCCACAAATTAGTTAGAGTCCAATACAACTATACTTATTCTAGTAATTATCTCCCCTTTTTTTTAATATTTTATCTACTTAATTCCTATATTAATCCTAATCCAACTCTATTAATCTAAATAATTATCCTAAAAATTAAATTATCCTAATTATCCTATACTAAAATTTAATTTTATTTTTCTTTCTTATCTCTCTCTCTTTTTTATTATTATTCCAAATCCTATTTTAATTGTAATTTCCTAATTAATGTTAATTCTAAATCTAAAAATTCTAATTTAATTTAGCCTAGTTCTAAAATTGTTAAATTAAATACAATGTCACCCAACCTAATTAATTATTTTTACAAATTAAGAACCCGGACAAAAATAAGGTGTTTACAGCTGCCCCTCTTTGTGCATTTGCTGTGAAATAGTAATTGCACAAAGACATAAACACCTATTTTGTCTAACTTCTCTTTTTTTTTAATTTTTTTATTTTTTTCAAAAAGCTCCCTCCTAAACAGAAAGGCAGTCAAACTTTAAAATCTTATCTAAAAAGCTCCCCCTAAACAGGCAGGCAGTCAAACTTTAAAATCTTATCTAAAAAGCTCCCCCTAAACAGGCAAGACATCAAACTTTAAAAATCTTGTCCAAAATGCTCCCCCTAAACAGGCAGGCAGTCAAACTTTAAAATCTTGTCCAAAAGCTCCTCCTAAATAGGCAGGCAGTCAAACTTTAAAATCTTGTCCAAAAAAAAGCTAATTTTTTTTTTAAAAATTTTAGGAAACCCCTCTAAAATTTTTCTTGTCAAAAAAAATTTGGAATCTTAGGAAACCCCTCTAAAATTCCTTTTCTTATCCAATTTTGAAATTTTGGGAAACCCCTCCAAACTTCTATTCTTGTCCAATTTTTTGAAATTTTAGGAAATCCTCTAAAATCTCTTTTCTTGTCAAATTTGAATCTTAGGAGACCCATCTAAAATTATTTTTTTTCTCTTTTTTTTTTGAAATTTTGGGAAATCCCTCCAAAACTTCTTTTCTTGTCAAATTTTGAATCTTAGGAGACCCATCTAAAATTCTTTTTCTTCTCTTTTTTTTTTTTGAAATTTTGGGAAATCCCTCCAAAACTTCTTTTCTTGTCAAATTTTGAATTTTAGGAAACCCCTCTAAAATTCTTTTTCTTGTCCTTTTTTTTTTGAAATTTTGGGAAACCCCTCCAAAACTTCTTTTCTTGTCTAATTTTGAAATTTTAGGAAACCCCTCTAAAATTTCTTTTCTTGTCCAAAATTTGAAATCTTGGGAAACTCCTCCAAGACTTCTATCTTGTCTAATTTTTGAAATTTTAGGAAACCCCTCTAAAATTTCTTGTCTTGTTAAAATTTGAAATCTTGGGAAATTTATCTTATCCATGCAATTGCAACCTTATCTATCCATGCAATGTCATTCATGTAAGCAATTGTATTCAAGCAACATCATTCATCCAATCTAGTCTATCCATGCAATGTTATTGATGCAATGAATTTTATCCATGTAATGCAGTCTATTTTATCCATGCAATGTCATTCAAGCAATCTGTTTTATCTCTATGATGCAATCTACTCTATCCATGCAATGTTTGTTCGAAAAACATTTCAAGCTCAATTGTGGCAACAACAAGGTTATTCTTCATCAATCCATCTCATGCATTCTTCTTCTATGTCATCCTGTCCTTATATTTCCTATTTCTTTTCTCATTTTCCTTCTTCCATTTCTCTTTCCCAATGAAGCTCTTGTCTTCGTGCCCTCTTTATCTTATCTTATCCCTTGTTCCTTCTTTTTACTTTCCTCTCTATCTGGTCGTTCATTTGCTCATTGAAAGCATCATTATTCACTCTTCCTTATTCATGGGTTTTTCTTGATTTCCAATTTCTATTCATTCATAAGTTTCCTTTTCTTTCATTTTCCTAAATAATATAGGTGTCTTTCACATATTTTGCCAAGCAAACATTCATTATCATTTCAATTTCAAAATCAATGCAATACAATTTCTCAATCCCTCAAGGTTAGGATATAGCAAAAAAATGATAGGTGAAATGAAAAGATTAGTATTATTCAACATTTGGAAAGATTTAACAAGAAATTGTCAGGCTTAAAAGGAAAGTAGGCTTGAATGAAAAGTGAGAATTTTTAGGATTAGGTAATAGTATCCAAATAATAACAATTCAAACAATTCTGATCAATGAATACAAAATTCCCTTCAAAGGTCCACCTTATCTGATCATGTTGAGTTCATTAAAATGTCCTCTTGCCCCTGTATCATTGACATCCAGTTTTTCTGGTATCTAAGCTGCCTTTTCAGGTTTTCAACTTAGACGCACTCTATTGATCCAAACCGCTCTTTTTGGGTTTTCGATCTAAATCCTCCTTTCATTTTTTTCTCTTTTTTTTTTATTTTTTTTCTTTTCTTCTCTTTTTTTCTTCTTTTTCATTTTCTTTTTCTTCTTTTTTTTTAATATATTTCTCTTCATTTTCAACTTCATTGTCCTTGATGAAACTTCTCTTATTTGTTCTCCATTTTGATTCATGCCCCAACATCAGATATTTCTCCACCCAATTTAATGCTCACATGGATCCAAGAGAGTCTTCGGAATCCCACTTCTCCCATCTAGACGAAATCTTTTTATTTATCTTAATCTGCTTGTCCTAATTCCATCCAAAGGATCATCATCTCATAGTGTAAGTATGCCTTTATTCAATACATGATTCTTCAATAGGAGTACTCATATTTGATCAAAATGGACTTTTAAGGCACGTAATGTAGGCTAAGGTGAGGGTTAATGAAAGAAAGGATAATATAGGCCCAAAATAAGTGTTTCAGGATTCATCAAACCAAGAATCATTTTTCATGAATCATTTAGGCATTTTGACTTTTGCCTCATTCTAATTTGCTTTCTCCCTCCTTTTTTATTCAAATGTGACTAGGGTTTTCACTTTCTTGATTCAAACCCTCTTTCCTTCTTCATTCTCCTTTTCTTTTTTGTTCTTTTTTTCACAAAAGGGGTTTTTTTTTCTTTGCCCCTTTTATATTTTTATTTTGCCCCACTGATCTTTCATCTTCTATTCTCTTTGCCCCCCAGTGTAGAGGGTGATTCTTGGTGGGTTATATAAAAAGGAAATATAATAGGCTCAAAAGGGGTAATCAATGGATAATTTTACTCATGCTTGAAAGGTAGTGAAAGAAAGCCATTTCTCATCTCAATACAAGTACTCTCATTAAAGGTCATCTATTGAACAATGACAAACTCATTAGAATTTCATATAGAGACTCACCTTTACTCGTAACATTATATAGGTGAAGATTTTAGACAAATATCTTCTATTCTCTTCTTGCTGGAACAATCTTGGCAAACTGGAAATCCATCTAACCAAACAAAGTAGTTCTTTCAAAATTGAATTTTACACTCATTGCCATTATCATTATCATGTTCATTATTTGGATACTTTCAAGCTTGGTAACAATGTAAAGAATATAGGTATTGGTATTTTACATAAAAGAACAAGATCGGAACGAGGAATTGAGAAAAATGAATTGTATTGATCTTTTATTGAAATGAAAACAAATGAAAGCTGGCCCAATACATAAAAGAATTCTTAATGCCTTTTGGGCTCAAGCACTCCTATATTACCTAAGAAAGTGAAACATCCTAAGATGAATGAAATTAGAAACAAAGAAACAACCATTCTTTTCAAACTTGGTGAATCAATCAATATCATCCACTTTCTTCCATAGCATTAACCGCTACCCTTTGTGTGATCTGGCAGAGGATTATCATTCACATTTGGGTCATTCTTTACCCCAAAACTCAAAATTCCAGCATTGACAAATGCTTGGACTTTCCTCTTCAAGCCCATACAATTCTCAATAGAGTGACCAACATTGTCATTATGATAAGCACACTTTGCGTTAGGATCATACCACTTTGGGTAAGGAGGCTTCAAGGGCTCTACATAAACAGGGGCAATAAGGTGACCCCTTACCAACTGTGGGAACAACTCTGTGTATGTCATTGGTATAGGGTCTATGGTGACATTTCGGCTAGCTCGAGTATTCTTTTGGTCATTAGGTGAAAAAGTGGGGTCTTGTGAATGGGAAATGGGTTGGTAAGCATTCTGATGATAAGTTTGTGGGTGGGGTTGAGAATAAGTGTAATTCACTGAAGGTGAATAAGAGGTATAGGAGCGACGTGAGTTATTGGAGACAGCTTGTGCATCTTCTTCCTTCTTCTTTGAAAACCCATTCCTCTTGCTATCATTCATAGATGCTTCAATCTTACCACTCTTAAAGGCATTTTCAATAGCTTCGCCTGTTAGCACCATGTCTGCAAAATTCTTGGTCACACTGCTAAGCATACGCTCATAGTAAGGAGCCTTGAGAGTATTCAAAAAGAACATGGTGATTTCCTTCTCAGTCAAGGGAGGTTGGACTAGTGATGCCATGTCTCTCCATCGTTGGGCATATTCTTTGAAGCTCTCATCTTTTTTCTTTTCCATACCTTGGAGAGATAAGCGGTCAGGAGCTACATCGGACACATGTTTGTATTGAGCTAAAAAAGCTCTCGCCAACTCAGACCAAGAAGAAACTTTGCTCCTTTCCAATTGGTTGTACCACTTAGCAGCTGACCCAGTCAAACTATCTTGAAAAACATGAATTAATAGCTTGTCATCCCATGCATATGCCGCCATCTTCCTACAGTACATGGTGAGATGATCTTTTGGGCACGATGTTCCATTGAACTTTTCAAATTCAGGCACCTTGAATTTTGGTGGAAGCGCGATACCAGGTACCAAACACAACCTTTCAGCATTAACGGGTCCAAAATTGTCAATTCCTTCCATGGCACTTAGTCTTTCCTCTATCAAGTTCAGCTGAGCTTTAGTACCACTATATTCTTCTTTATGCTTCAACTTTCCTACCTCTGTGGGATCATCTAAATTTGGCACCTCCACTGGGTTTTGAGCTTGTGTTGTTGATGAATTTCCTTGAAGACTTTCTCCTTGCATCTGTAAAGGCATTGGGGCTTTGACAGTACCTCCTTCGGGGACAAAAATGGGATTGTCTCGCATGCTTTGTTGAGCCTCTTAGATAGACTCCTCTTGATTACCCATCTTCTCCTTTCCTCTAATCATGGCTTTTAGCAACTGGGTAATTTCACTCAATTGCCCCCTTATCTCTGCATTTTCCTTTTCCAACTTCTCTATCCTATTATTTTGGTCTTCTTCCATTATGCGGGCTTGATACCTTGTATGGTATTTATGGAGGGCGAACCGTCTATTAGATGCAATTTGATACCTTGAGTGCCACAATTAAGTTGAAATTATTTCATGTGGTGATATGTTTATGCACAAAAATGAATGCACATGGAATGCCCTTAGGTCTAGTAATCTTTCCTAACAATTAAAAGTATGTTCATTCTCGTGATAAGACAGGTGCAAACTTACATGAATGATATGTTATGTGATGCAAAATCAAACACAACTATGCATGACTTAATGATACAGACAAATTCTTTTTTTTTTTTTACTTTTTTATTTTGAAGAATGGAAGAAAGAAAAACTATATTTTTTTTTTTGATTTTTTTTTTGTAAAAACAATGTACAAAAGAGGAAGTAAAACTTATTCCTTCATGTGTCCTATCTTAGGTTTGAGTCTACACTCCAATCTAATATGGTTCCACCCTAAGGCTAAGCCTTATGTTTCATTACATGCTGGGTTTGGATAATTCAAGGTCTAAAGGTTCCCAAATTGTTCCTCACTATCATCCACACAGGACTAGTAAGGCACCCAATCCTCACCCATTATAGGTTACAAGCGGAAAGGTTCAATTTGAGTGGGAGTTTTTCGCCAGCCCATGCGGAGGTTATCACCTCACGAAGGCGTAGGTACTTTTCTCCCTCCTAACAAGGATAGAGCCCGGGTTGAGGGCTTATGCATGTATGCATGTGAAGTGTGTGCGTATGAAATGATTATTAAGCATTATGAAATCAACATTATTTCTAAGCAAATTTCTAATGACCTAAAATATATGTTGGCCTGACTCTCTAATGTCCCCAGTGGAGTCGCCAATCTGTCGTAACGTCTAGGTCCGTGAACCTAACCGCTAGACTTTAAGGTTCAAGGAGTCGCCACCAACCATTCAAACCTAAGGTGTGATTGGTCACCTATTCTTGTCTAGAGATAAGGCTTGGTCTACGTTCAAAGAATCTAGGGTTCGGGAGTACGGTTACGTGTGGGGAAGGATTAGCACCCCCACAACGCCCATCCTAAAATGGTACCAACTACTTTAGGTCATTCTAAATTTCCTTTATTTTGAGTTAATTTCGATATGCTTAATATATTGGAAATTTACTTAAAATCCTTCCATCAATCTGGTTCAGACAATAAGTAAATCCCCTCACCTCAGGAGTGTTCAAGTAGTACCGATTGACTTGCTTGAAGAGGCTCCGTCGTCGGATCATTTAAATACATTATGACAACCCTAATATTGACTCTACACCCAATAAATCCTTCTAAATTTAATTTAAATTAATTTCGATATGCTTAAAATATTGAAAATTTACTTAAAATCCTTCCATCAATCTGGTTCAGACAATAAGTAAATTCCCTCACCTCAGGAGTATTCAAGTAGTACCGATTGACTTGCTTGAAGAGGCTTCGTCGTCAGAATATATTATGAAAATCTTAATTTTTGGCTCTATAACCAATTCTTTACTAATTTTCTATTTTTATTGTATTTATTTCAATATCTTATTTCTATTTTATTTTAATTGTCTTTATTATTTTATTTTATTTCTATTTTAGAAAATGAACACATATTATTGTTTTGAAAATTTACTCTAAACCTTCCATCAATCTGGTTCAGTCTAGAGCAAACTCCTTACCTAGAAATTTCCAATAAGTACCATTCGACTTTCTTGGAATTTCATCATCGGATAATTTGCATTCATCTTCTTAATATAACTTTATTATTTCCTTATTCAATTTTTATTCCATTTTATTCTCATTTGCATTTTTTCTCTAATTTAATTTATTTTTTCTATTATTTTATTTATCTAATATCATACTAAACATATAAAACATAAAATATATCATACAAATATCATACAAATTAAACTAAACAAATCATATCAGCATACAAATTATTTATTCAATATATATTAATCAAATATTACCAAATTAATTAAATCATACAAAATCACTCAAATAATATTATACAAATCATGCAAATAAAATTCATGTAAATTAATTCAAGTTAAATTATTAAATTGTCATGTTATATTTATCATATTAATTACATTATTAAATCCTGTTAACCAAATTAATTAGTTCTAATACAAAATTTCTATTTACAAATTAAAACCAATTATTAAATCATGTTATTAAACTAAAAGCTAATCAATTATACAAACCAATGGTTAAATACGTCCAAAACATCAATTCATATTAAATTATTACTCCTAAATACAAAGTCATTTACTAATAATATTGTTAATGCATTAATTAATATTAATGTTAATAAAACAAACCTGATGAGTGATGAAATCCCTTGCTTTCTTTTGTTTTTTCCTTATGCTTTTCACGGTTCTCCCCTTTTTACAACGAGCGGCACCCGAGGATGTATATCCAAAACAGGTTGGTTCACTCTTCAATGGCAAGCGGTGGTAATCGACGTCCAAGTGATAGCAGAGCAGGGTGCGTGACAGGCGAACTCGCTGGTTGTGTGCTTGATTGCGTATCTTTTTTTTCTGTCCCTCAAACCCTGAGCTTTAATCCTTTTTATAGCCACAAATTAGTTAGAGTCCTAATACAACTATACTTATTCTAATAATTATCTCCCTTTTTTTTAAATATTTTATCTACTTAATTCCTATATTAATCCTAATCCAACTCTATTAATCTAAATAATTATCCTAAAAATTAAATTATCCTAATTATCCTATACTAAAATTAATTTTATTTTCTTTTCTTATCTCTCTCTTTTTTTTTAATTATTCCTAAATCCTATTTTAATTGTAATTTCCTAATTAATGTTAATTCTAAATCTAAAAATTCTAATTTAATTCTAGCCAAATTCCCAATTATTAAATTAAA
Source organism: Heritiera littoralis (assembly GCA_031772115.1). Taxonomy (NCBI): domain Eukaryota; kingdom Viridiplantae; phylum Streptophyta; class Magnoliopsida; order Malvales; family Malvaceae; genus Heritiera; species Heritiera littoralis. The sequence goes on along the minus strand of JAPDPK010000095.1, from coordinate 154,173 downwards.
ATACAAATGTCACCCACTCCAATTAATTATTTATACAAATTAAGACCCCGGACAAAATAGGGTGTCTACAGCTAGCTGTCATAACGTCTAGGTCCGTGAACCTAACCGCTAGACTTTAAGGTTCAAGGACCTAGACGTTATGACAGTTTGGCGACTCCACTGGGGACATTAGAGAGTCAGGCCAACATATATTTTAGGTCATTAGAAATTTGCTTATAAATAATGTTGATTTCATAATGCTTAGTAATCATTTAATACACACACACTTCACATGCATACATGCATAAGCCCTCAACCCGGGCTCTATCCTTATTAGGCGGGAGAAAAGTACCTATGCCTTCGTGAGGTGATAACCTCCGCATGGGCTGGCGAAAAACTCCCACTCAAATTGAACCTTTCCGCTTGTAGCCTATAATGGGTGAGGATTGGGTGCCTTACTAGTCCAGTGTGGATGACAGTGAGGAACAATTTGGGAACCTTTAGAACTTTAAATGATCCAGGCCCTGCATATAGGAAAACCTAAGAAGCCCAAACCTTAGATAGAGCCTTACAAAACCCTTGAAGTATTAGACTCAAATCCAAAATATGACACAAAAAAAAGAGGTGAATTTGCTATCATTAAGTCATGCATAATTGTGTTTGATTTGCATTGCATAACATATCATGCACATAAGTTTGCATTTGTCTTATCATGAGAATGAACATACTTTTGATTGTTAAGAGAGATTGTTAGACTTAAGTGCATTCCATATGCATTCATTTTTGTGCATAAACATATCATCATATGAAATATAATTTCAACTTAATTGTGGCACTCAAGGTATCAAAATTGCATCCACTAGACGATCTGCCCTCCACAGATATCATACAAGGTATCAAGCACGCATAATGGAAGAGGATCAAAATATTAAGATAGAAAAGTTGGAAAAGGAAAATGCAGAGATAAGGGGGCAATTGAGTGAAATTACCCAGTTGCTAAAAGCCATGATTAGAGGAAAGGAGAAGATGGGTAATCAAGAGGAGTCTATCCAAGAGACTCAACAAAGCATGCGAGACAATCTCATTTTTGTCCCCGAAGGAGGTACTGTCAAAGCCCCAATGCCTTTACAGGTGCAAGGAGAAAGTCTTCAAGGAAATTCATCAACAGAAGCTCAAAACCCAGTGGAGGTGCCAAATTTAGATGATCCCACAAAGCTAGAAAAGTTGAAGCATAAGGAAGAATATAGTGGTACTAAAGCCCAGCTGAGCTTGATAGAGGAAAGACTAAGTGTCATGGAAGGATTTGACTATTTTGGACCCATTGATGCTGAAAGGTTGTGTTTAGTACCGGGTGTTGTCCTTCCATCAAAATTCAAGGTGCCCGAATTTGAAAAATTCAATGGAACATCGTGCCCAAAAGATCATCTCACCATGTACTGTAGGAAGATGGCGGCATATGCATGGGATGACAAGCTATTAATTCATGTTTTTCAAGACAGTTTGACTGGGTCAGCTGCTAAGTGGTACAACCAATTGGAAAGGAGCAAAGTTTCCTCTTGGTCTGAGTTGGCAAGAGCTTTTATAGCTCAATACAAACATGTGTCTGATATAGCTCTTGACCGCTTATCTCTCCAAGGTATGGAAAAGAAAAAAGATGAGAGCTTCAAAGAATATGCCCAACGATGGAGAGACGTGGCATCACTAGTTCAACCTCCCTTGACTGAGAAGGAAATCACCATGTTCTTTTTGAATACTCTCAAGGCTCCTTACTATAAGCATATGCTTAGCAGTGTGACCACGAATTTTGCAGACATGGTGCTAACAGGCGAAGCTATTGAAAATGCCTTTAAGAGTGGTAAGATTGAAGCATCTATGAATGATAGCAAGAGGAATGGGTTTTCAAAGAAGAAGGAAGAAGATGCACAAGCTGTCTCCAATAACTCACGTCGCTCCTATACCTCTTATTCACCTTCAGTGAATTACACTTATTCTCAACCCCACCCACAAACTTATCATCAGAATGCTTACCAACCCATTTCCCATTCACAAGACCCCACTTTTTCACCTAATGACCAAAAGAATACTCGAGCTAGCCGAAATGTCACCATAGACCCTATACCAATGACATACACAGAGTTGTTCCCACAGTTGGTAAGGGGTCACCTTATTGCCCCTGTTTATGTAGAGCCCTTGAAGCCTCCCTACCTAAAGTGGTATGATCCTAACGCAAAGTGTGCTTATCATAATGACAATGTTGGTCACTCTATTGAGAATTGTATGGGCTTGAAGAGGAAAGTCCAAGCACTTGTCAATGCTGGAATTTTGAGTTTTGGGGCAAAGAATGACCCAAATGTGAATGATAATCCTCTGCCAGATCACACAAAGGGTAGCGGTTAATGCTATGGAAGAAAGTGGATGATATTGATTGATTCACCAAGTTTGAAAAGAATGGTTGTTTCTTTGTTTCTAATTTCATTCATCTTAGGATGTTTCACTTTCTTAGGTAATATAGGAGTGCTTGAGCCCAAAAGGCATTAAGAATTCTTTTATGTATTGGGCCAGCTTTCATTAGTTTTCATTTCAATAAAAGATCAGTACAATTCATTTTTCTCAATTCCTCGTTCCGATCTTGTTCTTTTATGTAAAACACCAATACCTATATTCTTTACATGTTACCAAGCTTGAAAATATCCAAATAATGAACATGATAATGATAATGGCAATGAGTGTAAAATTCAATTCTGAAAGAACCACTTTGTTTAGTTGGATGGATTTCTAGTTTGCCAAGATTGTTCAAGCAAGAAGAGAGTAGAAGATATTTGTCTAAAATCTTCAACTATAGAATGTTACGAGTAAAGGTGAGTCTCTACATGAAATTCTAATGAGTTTGTCATTGTTCAATAGATGACCTTTAATGAGAGTACTTGTATTGAGATGAGAAATGGCCTTCTTTTACTACCTTTCAAGCATGAGTAAAATTATCCATTGATTACACTTTTTGAGCCTATTATATTTCCTTTTTATATAACCCACCAAGAATCACCCTCTACACTGGGGGGCAAAGAGAATAGAAGATGAAAGATCAGTGGGCAAAATAAAAATATAAAAGGGGCAAAGAAAAAAAACCCCTTTTGTGAAAAAAAAAGAACAAAAAAGAAAAAGAGAATGAAGAAGGAAAGAGGGTTTGAATCAAGAAAGTGAAAACCCTAGTCACATTTGAATAAAAAAAAAGGGGAGAGAAAGCAAATTAGAATGGGACAAAAGTCGATTCATGAAAAATGATTCTCGGTTTGATGAACCCTGAAACACTTATTTTGGGCCTATATTATCCTTTCTTTCATAAACCCTCACCTGAGGCTACATTACGTGCCTTAAAAGTCCATTTTGATCAAATATGAGTACTCCTATTGAAGAATCATGTGTTGAATAAAGGCATACTTACACTATGAGATGATGATCCTTTGGATGGAAGTAGGACAAGCAGATCAAGATAAGGAAAAAGATTTCTCTAGATGGAAGAAGTGGGATTCCGAAGACTCTCTTGGATCTATGTGAGCATTAAATTGGGTGAAGAAATATATGATGTTGGGGCATGAATCAAAATGGAGAACAAATAAAAGAAGTTTCATCAAGGACAATGAAGTTGAAAATGAAGAGAAATAAATTCAAAAAAAAGAAAGAAAAGAAAATGAAAAAAGAAGAAAAGAAGAAAAAAAGAGAAGTAAAAAAAAAAAAAAAAATGAAAAAATGAAAGGAGGATTCGGACTGAAAACCCAAAAAGGGTGGTTTGGATCAATAGAGTGCGTCTAAGTTGAAAACCTGAAAAGGCAGCTTAGATACCAGAAAAACTGGATGTCAATGATACAGGGGCAAGAGGATATTTTAATGAACTCAACGTGATCAGATAAGGTGGACCTTTGAAGGAAATTTTGTATTCATTGATCAGAATTGTTTGAATTGTTATTATTTGGATACTATTACCTAATCCTAAAAATTCTCACCTTTCATTCAAGCCTACTTTCCTTTTATGCTTGGCAATTTCTTGTTAAATCTTTCCAAATGTTGAATAATATCACTCTTTTCTTTTCACCTATCATTTCTTTGCTATATCCTTACTTGAGGGATTGAGAAATTGTGTTGCATTGATCTTGAAATTAGAATGGTAATGAATGTTTGCTTGGCAAAATATGTGAAAGACTCCTATATTATTTAGGAAAATGAAATAAAAGGAAACTTATGGATGAATGGAAATTGGAAATCAAGAAAAACCAATGAATAAGAAAGAATGAATGATGAGGTCTCAGTAAAAATTTTAATGAACAAATGAATGACCAGATAGAGAGGATAATAAAAAGAAGAAACAAGGGATAAGATAAGATATATAGGGCACGAAGTCAAGAGCTTCGTTGGGAAAGAAAATTGGCAGAAGGAAAATGAGAAAAGAAAGGGAAAAATAAAGATAGGATGACAATTGAAAAGAGAAGAATGCATGAGATAGATTGATGAAGAATAACCTTGTTGTTGCCACAATTGAGCTTGAAATGTTTTTCGAAAAAACATTGCATGGATAGAGTAGATTGCATCATAGAGATAAAACAGATTGCTTGAATGACATTGCATGGATAAAATAGACTGCATTACGTGGATAGAATTGATTGCATCAATAACATTGCATGGATAGACTAGATTGCATGAATGATGTTGCTTGAATAAGATAGCTTACATGAATGACATTGCATGGATAGAACAGGTTGCAATTGCATGGATAAGATAAATTTCCCAAGATTTCAAATTTTAACAAGACAAGAAATTTTAGAGGGGTTTCCTAAAATTTCAAAAATTAGACAAGATAGAAGTCTTGGAGGAGTTTCCCAAGATTTCAAATTTTGGACAAGAAAAAGAATTTTAGAGGGGTTTCCTAAAATTCAAAATTTGACAAGAAAAGAAGTTTTGGAGGGGTTTCCCAAAATTTCAAAAAAAAAAGGACAAGAAAAAGAATTTTAGAGGGGTTTCTTAAAATTCAAAATTTGACAAGAAAAGAAGTTTTGGAGGGGTTTCCCAAAATTTCAAAAAAGAGAAGAAAAAGAATTTTAAAGGGGTTTCCTAAGATTCAAAATTTGACAAGAAAAGAGATTTTAGAGGGATTTCCTAAAATTTCAAAAATTGGACAAGAATAGAAGTTTTGGAGGGGTTTCCCAAAATTTCAAAATTGGATAAGAAAAGGAATTTTAGAGGGGTTTCCTAAGATTCCAAAATTTTTTTTTGACAAGAAAAATTTTAGAAGGGTTTCCTAAAATTTAAAAAAAAAATCAGCATTTTTTGGACAAGATTTTAAAGTTTGACTGCCTACCTGTTTAGGAGGAGCTTTTGGACAAGATTTAAAGTTTGACTGCCTGCTGTTTAGGAGGAGCTTTTGGACAAGATTTTAAAGTTTGACTGCCTGCCTGTTTAGGAGGAGCTTTTTGGACAAGATTTTTAAAGATTGACTGCCTGCCTGTTTAGGAGGAGCTTTTAGACAAGATTTTAAAGTTTGACTGCCTTTCTGTTTAGAGGGAGCTTTTTTTGAAAAAATAAAAAAAATTAAAAAAAAAGGAGAAGTCAGACAAAATAGGTGTCTATGTCTTTGTGCAATTACTGTTTCACAGCAAATGCACAAAGAGGGGCAGCTGTAGACACCCTATTTTGTCCGGGGTCTTAATTTGTATAAATAATTAATTGGAGTGGGTGACATTTGTATTTTAATTTAATAATTGGGAATTTGGCTAGAATTAAATTAGAATTTTTAGATTTAGAATTAACATTAATTAGGAAATTACAATTAAAATAGGATTTAGGAATAATTAAAAAAAAGAGAGAGATAAGAAAAGAAAATAAAATTAATTTTAGTATAGGATAATTAGGATAATTTAATTTTTAGGATAATTATTTAGATTAATAGAGTTGGATTAGGATTAATATAGGAATTAAGTAGATAAAATATTTAAAAAAAAGGGAGATAATTATTAGAATAAGTATAGTTGTATTAGGACTCTAACTAATTTGTGGCTATAAAAAGGATTAAAGCTCAGGGTTTGAGGGACAGAAAAAAAAGATACGCAATCAAGCACACAACCAGCGAGTTCGCCTGTCACGCACCCTGCTCTGCTATCACTTGGACGTCGATTACCACCGCTTGCCATTGAAGAGTGAACCAACCTGTTTTGGATATACATCCTCGGGTGCCGCTCGTTGTAAAAAGGGGAGAACCATGAAAAGAATAAGGAAAAAACAAAAGAAAGCAAGGGATTTCATCACTCATCAGGTTTGTTTTATTAACATTAATATTAATTAATGCATTAACAATATTATTAGTAAATGACTTTGTATTTAGGAGTAATAATTTAATATGAATTGATGTTTTGGACGTATTTAACCATTGGTTTGTATAATTGATTAGCTTTTAGTTTAATAACATGATTTAATAATTGGTTTTAATTTGTAAATAGAAATTTTGTATTAGAACTAATTAATTTGGTTAACAGGATTTAATAATGTAATTAATATGATAAATATAACATGACAATTTAATAATTTAACTTGAATTAATTTACATGAATTTTATTTGCATGATTTGTATAATATTATTTGAGTGATTTTGTATGATTTAATTAATTTGGTAATATTTGATTAATATATATTGAATAAATAATTTGTATGCTGATATGATTTGTTTAGTTTAATTTGTATGATATTTGTATGCTATATTTTATGTTTTATATGTTTAGTATGATATTAGATAAATAAAATAATAGAAAAAATAAATTAAATTAGAGAAAAAATGCAAATGAGAATAAAATGGAATAAAAATTGAATAAGGAAATAATAAAGTTATATTAAGAAGATGAATGCAAATTATCCGATGATGAAATTCCAAGAAAGTCGAATGGTACTTATTGGAAATTTCTAGGTAAGGAGTTTGCTCTAGACTGAACCAGATTGATGGAAGGTTTAGAGTAAATTTTCAAAACAATAATATGTGTTCATTTTCTAAAATAGAAATAAAATAAAATAATAAAGACAATTAAAATAAAATAGAAATAAGATATTGAAATAAATACAATAAAAATAGAAAATTAGTAAAGAATTGGTTATAGAGCCAAAAATTAAGATTTTCATAATATATTCTGACGACGAAGCCTCTTCAAGCAAGTCAATCGGTACTACTTGAATACTCCTGAGGTGAGGGAATTTACTTATTGTCTGAACCAGATTGATGGAAGGATTTTAAGTAAATTTTCAATATTTTAAGCATATCGAAATTTTCAATATTTCAAGTATGTGCGTAGCCTATATTGCGCTTTTTTCGCTTCAAGCCCTTGCACTTTTTGCCTTCATGCATGACTTACATCGCGCATTTTTCACTTCAAGTATGTGCGTAGCCTACATGCGTATTTTTCGCTTCAGACTTTTTTCTTTGGGTGCGTTGCTTACCTCGCGGATTTTTCGCTTCAAGCCCTTGCATTTTTTGCCTTCATGCATGACTTACATCGTGCATTTTTAGCTTCAAGTACATGCGTTAGGGATGGCAATGGGTACCCTATAAATGGGTACCCGGTGCTACTCGACCCGTTTAAGTAGGATTAGGGTAGTGTATAATCGGGTTCGGGTAGGGTTCGGGTAGTGAAATTACTACCCGTCACGGGTTAGGATAGGGTTCGGGTAGTTACCTTAGGGTACCCGCTACCCGAACCCGATTATAAATAATAATTAATTAATTAATACAATACTTATATTTTTTATATATTAATTATTTATTATTAATGTTTTATTTAATTAAATTAAATCATTATATATTATAATTATGATTTTTAACTTTAATTTATTTTTATGAGTTAAATTAAATTTATTAATATAATGTTTTAATTAAGTTATTCTAAAATTAATTTTAATTTTAAATTTAAAAATCAAACTTTGACTTAATAAACGGGTAGTTAAACGGGTATTTATATTTTATAGGGTTAGGGTTCGGGTAGCATAAAAAAAAATAATCGGGTTAGGGTATTATTAAAGTTAATCGGGTTCGGGTATCCCAAATCTAGCGGGTACCCTACCCGTTTACATCCCTACATGAGCAGCCTATATCGTGCATTTTTCGCTTCAGGCTTTTTTCTTTGGGTGCATGGCTTACCTAGTGCATTTTTCGTTTCAAGCCCATGTGTTTTTTGCCTTCATGCATGACTTATATCGCGTATTTTTTGCTTCAAGTACATGCGTAGCTTACATCGCGCATTTTTCGCTTCAGGCTTTTTTCTTTTAGTGCTTCCCTTACCTCACGCATTTTTCGTTTCAAGCCCTTGCACTTTTTGCCTTCATGACTTACATCGTGCATTTTTCGCTTTAAGCCCATGTGTTGCCCATCTCGTGCATTTTTTACTTAGGGACTTTTATTTCATTCACGGCTTACCTCGCGTATTTTTCGCTTCAAGCCCATATGTTGCCCATCTCACACATTTTTCGCTTAAGGACTTTTTAGTTTTGTTCACGGCTTACCTCGAACATTTTTCGCTTCAAGCCCATGTATTGCCCATCTCGCGCATTTTTCGCTTAGGAACTTTTTAGTTTTGCCCGTCTCGCACATTTTTCGCTTAGGGACTTTTTCTGTTTGCCCATCTCACGCATTTTTTGCTTAGGGACTTTTTGAATTTGCCCGTCTCACACCTTTTCGTGCTTAGGGACTTTTTAGTTTTGTTCGTCTCGTGCATTTTTTGCTCAAGGACTCTTTTGTATTCATGCATGGCTTACATCTCGTACTTTTCGCTTCAGGCCTTTTTCTTCGAGTGCGTGGCTTACCTCGCGCATTTTTCGCTTCAAGCCCTTGTACTTTTTGCCTTCATGCATGACTTACATCGCGCACTTTTCGCTTCAAGTCCATGCATAGCCTACTTCGCGCACTTTTCGCTTTAGGCCTTTTTCTTCGAGTACGTTGTTACCTTGCTCATTTTTCGCTACAAGCCCTTGCACTTTTTGTCTTCATGCATGACTTACATCGCACACTTTTCGCTTCAAGTCCATGCATAGCATACTTCACGCACTTTTTGCTTTAGGCCTTTTTTTTTAGTGCGTGGCTTACCTCGCGCATTTTTCGCTACAAGCCCTTGCACTTTTTGTCTTCATGCATGACTTACATCGCACACTTTTCGCTTCAAGTCCATGCATAGCCTACTTCGCGCACTTTTTGCTTGAGGCCTTGACATGGTTTTTGTATTCCTGTTGCAAGATATGCAATATATATATCAAGAATTATTACTTTATTGCATACTACCAATAATCAACGACAACATGGAATATAAAAGCAAAATGTTCAAAATAACATGTCTGATATTAAATGAAACTTTTAAAATACTAAGGCCTCAAATCTTCCTTATCCATCTTCATATATGGGGTTCAATCGTGGTATGGGGTTCAATCGTGGTATGGGTTTCTCTGATCACCCCTTGTTTCATCATTCCTCTTTCTATCTGCTCCCCCCTCTCTTCTGTTATTGTCATATTGCCTATTCTGCGGCAACTTATTTGTCCGATTGCGTGGAGAATAATGGGCTCCCCCATTCCTCCAAAGGTATCTGTCTATTTTTCCTTCTTGAACCAGTTTTTCAAGTTGATTCATTAGCTCCCTACATTTCTTAGTCGAGTGCCCATTTGTAAAATGGAAATCACAATAAGAATCTACATCTCCTTCCATACTTCTTGTTGCTTTTTTAGGAAACTGTAGTAGTCCTGTCTCTTCTATAGCTACGAGAATTGAGGCTCTTGGCTCATTAAGTTGAGTGTAACTATCGTATTTCAACTTTAGAGCTTTGTTGGACTCATCTCTGCTTTTGTCAACAGATTCTCTTTCCCGTTTCCTTCCTCGTTTGAGATCGTTAGTTTGTACCACTTCCAACACTTCCTCCTGAGTGATATATTTGTTAACTCTGGTGAATAACTCCGAAAGTGTTGTTGGTTGATCTAGAGAAAGTGACTCTTATAGCTTCTAAGACCTAGTCCCTTGCAATATTGTTGCTATTGCGACATCGACCTATAAGTCCCTAACTTCCAAAGTTGCATCTCGGAACCAATCCACATAGTTTTTAGTGATTCCTTACTTCCTTGTTTAAGTGTAAGCAGATAAGTAGGTTCTTTCTTCCTCTGGCTGTTAATTATGAAGGCTTTCAAAAATTCACTTTGCAATTGGTCGAAAGAGGTGATTGATGCCTCAGCCAGACCATTGAACCACTTCATAGCATGTCCAGTCAGGGTGAGTGAGAAAGCTCTGCACATGATCTCGTCTTCCTACCCGTGGAGTAGCATCAATGCTTCATAATTCTGGATATGATCATAGGGGTTTGTCTTCCCGAGTATGCAGCCATTTGCGGCATTTTAAACTTCGGTGATAAGGGTTTTTCCTTAATAGCCGTAGAAAACGGTACCCACCTTTTTTGACTTTCTTCTGAAGATACTAGCTTTTTTTCTTCAGCACTTCTTCTATAATCGTTTTCATGTCAATTGTAGATGTAGTATAGTTTTTCCCCTTTTCTTTACTCTGAGATGCATCTTTTCGCATCATTTTTGTGTTCCAAGTAGGGTAAGTCTTTAAGTCAGTCCACCAAGCACTTCCTCCGTCAAGAGTTAGTCATGTTCGTCTAGGCCCTACCTTTCCAACTCCTCCCACACCTTGCATTGTTTCGGGTCCAGTTTGCCAAGCTGGAAGGTTGGACATACTACGCTGCCACCTAAAGGACCTTCCGCAGCTTGCTCGCCCGACACCCTTTGCTCGCCTACTGCAGATCGCATGCCTATCGCAGCTTGCAAGCTTGGCGCCCTTTGCTCGCCCATCACAACTTGCACGCTTGCCTCAACCCGATCGCCTGTCGCAGCCGGCAAGCCTGTCGCAGCTTGCACCCCTGTCGCAGCCCGATCACCTATCGCAGCCTGCAAGTCTGTCGCGGCCTGCTCGCCTATCACAACTTGCACGCCTGTCGCAGCCTGCACGCCTGCAGCTTACTTGCCTGTCGCGGCCTGCTCGCCTATTGCAACCTGCACGCCTGCCACAGCCTGCTCTCCTATTGCAGCCTGCACGCCTACCGCAGCTTGCTCACCTGTCGCAGCCTGATAGTTTGTCGCCTGAGGCGATACCCCTTCGCTCGTCTCTCCTACGAGGTTTTGTATGGCTTGCGGCAGATTCAATTGCGAGAGGACTCCTTTGAACAGATCCACCATGGCCCTCAGCGCTTGGTTGTTTCCTTCGCTCTGCAACCTCAGAGCTTCGAATTCTGCCATGGACAGTGTCACTCTCTCTTCCTCCCTGTTCACCTGTGTCCTTTGGCGGATAGGTTGTTCAAGAGAACTCACGGAGTTTTCATCACTTCCATCTCTCGCAGTAGTCGATCTTGTTCTCACCATCTTCAAAGTTTTTTATTGGCTTTTATTTTGATTCCCACAGACGGCGCCAATTGTTGTTGCACAAAACAACAATAAAATGATTGCTGACGTCAATGTCTATCTTCTTTATCCACGTGTCTCCAAAAAGCTTCTGTAAAACAAGAAAAGTCAGAAGAACGCAGGGGGTGGTTCCCTGCGTAGGCACTCCGATGCTTAAGTCAGCCAAAGATTCTTGATTTTGGGAAACGTAAAAGCCATAAGTCAAAAATTAAGTCCTAGAATAATACATGTGGCCTATTTATAGGCGAGTAAATTACCTATACTGTAGAGCAATTACATGGGGGTAATTTCATCCTTTTCAAGAAGAGTTTTGTTCCCGATACGGAACTAACACATCAAATTCGGGTGGCAGAAGTCTGTTGCCGAGCGGGAGACTACCCTTATGTAACGGTAGGTCATCAGGTGACAAGATCCTCTCGCACGCGAGAGAGTGCTTTGGCGACCTCTGTCGTCGAGCGGGAGACACCCTTATGCAACGACAAGTCATCAGGTGACAGGATCCTCTAGCATGTGGGAGAATGTATTGGCGATTTCTTGCTCGCAGGAGACTTCTTGGCGATCTCCGGCTTGCAGGAGAATGTCTTGGCGATCTCCTGCTTGCGGGAGAGTACTTGACGCACTCTCCTTAAAATGAGAGTGCATGGTGCACCCTCCCATACGAGAGAGCGCTCTTCATTTATATTTAATTAATGATTATATTTATTTAATAATGAAAATAATATTATTATTAATAGTAATATCAATATTTTTACATTTGCCATTAGTGTAACCCATATTAGTATGAAATATCATATTTAAGAATAATGTTTTTATTATACATTTTATTAAGATTTTTCAAATATGTAACATATTTTAATTATTGAAAACACTTGCTTAGGTTTTTTTTTTTTTTCGTTCGAACATTTGCTCCATATTTGAATTGAGCTGAGGTGAGAAAAAGGATAGGAAAAGAAGGAAACATGAAAATCTTTTTCATATTTTCTGTATTTGGATAGGAATTAAACAATAATAAAAGAAAGAGAAGGGTTAGGCATTTTTCTTTTCAGCTCCATTTTACAAATACCTCAAGAAATAAGTGAATTTTTTTTAATGTAAAATAATTTCACAACTTTTATTTTTTTAAAATTTCAAAGGATATTTCTATAAATTTCAAACTTAACTATTGATGCAACTTTTAAATCTTCAATAACTCATTCCTTAACTATTTTTTGTCAATAACCTTGATCTTAGTTTTACTTTCATTTTGTAAGAATATTACTATAAATTTCAAACTTAACTATTGATGCAACTTTTAAATCTTCAATAACTCATTCCTTAACTGTTTTTTTGTCAATAACTTTGATCTTGGTTTTATTTTCATTTTGTAAAATATTTCAAAAAATATATGAAAAAAACGATGATATACAAGTTTATAATTAATTTTTCTCTTGATAAAAAATTTAAATTCTTGAAATTCCTCATTGTACATATTAATTTTTAAAAAATATTATTGTGTAAAAATAATTTCAAATACTTTTTTTAATTTAAATACATGCATCATTCATTGTATGCAGAGATTTGTGGTTTTTGATTTTAGATTCTATAACTCAATTTGATGTGCTATGTTATTTTATAAAAAAAAATTATAATTGTAAAAGGAATATTATAGTTAATTCTTTCTTTTCCTTTCCACGGTTTTAACCAAACAATATTGTTTGAATTTCATTCCTTTTATTTTTATTAATTTTAACAATCCTAATAAAAGTATATTTTCAAATTCTTTACCATTTATCAAAAATTAGTAGCCTTAATTTTGGGAAGGGGTTATTTCTTTTTTTCCTAGAGTACCATGATATAAGTTTGTTTGAGAATAGATTCTATTTGCTATTTTGAGAAAATTTCACATGCAATTTCTTTATTCTCTACAAACAAAATAATGCCCCTGTCATAAGTTTTGTTTGAGTATAGATTTCCCTCACATTTTCACCAAATTTAGCAAAATTTTCTAATACGATGCTTAATAAATGGTATTTCAGAATATTTCCTTCATATATGAAAAAAAAAAATGGAAATGTATTCTTTGATTAAAGAATTGAATCCACTGCACTTATTCCAACGGAAAAGACAAAAAAAACAAATATAAATTTATTTTTTATCTTTTTTCTAAATATTTTGCTATTATTTTCTTTTACTAAATAATCATTTTATCTTTTTCAATATCCGAAACCAGTTTTACTGTCATTCCAAACTAGCACTAAATTTAGAAAGATGCTTAATTTGATAATGTATTTATTCTTTGTAAAAAATGTATTTGTAATGATTTGAATTCAATTAGCCTATAAATTATTAGCGTAATTGTAAATTAACAACAAATAAAACATGCGAGGGGTAAGATAACTACAAAGAGTTTTGAAAGGAGAAACCTACTCCCATAAGATAATCCAAGCATTGTGTAAGAAAAAAAATCCAACACTACGAGAATTTTCCATATAGAACTGACATTAGATTTGTTGAGGAACTGTTAGTAGGAAAACAGTGTATAGTAATTTCATTCAGTTCTAAGCATTCATGGAACACAATGCTTGCAGCACATGGTACGTTAAAATGGAAGTATGGCCATTCCATAAACATTGTTTTCATGGCTTTTTCTTCCAAGAATGCAACAAAAGAACAACCATCCCATCGCTTCCTAAGCATCATCGTCTTCAGAGCTGTTGACCTGGTGACATTCATCAATCCATTCACTGTATCTGTAGTCCAAAAACCAAGTTAGATCCAATAAATTGGACAATAATATACTCAATTTCCAACAGAATTCACATGATTTTAACTTACGTGTCTATGGTTTCTGTTAAAGCTGCAAAACAAGAAGAAAGAAGATTTGTTCAACTTGCAGCCTGTCTTAATAGTCACTCAAAAATACAGCAACGGCAGCCAATGTACCAAACAAATGTATAATAATATCCAATGATTCTCTATCATTAGCGCAGAATCTCAAAAATCGATCTTCTCAAAATGGAAAATCATCCAAATATAAGTAAACTCTTCCTAGAGCCAACGAAAAACAAAACTCAATTACCCTCTTCTACGCAATTTTAATCTAGTAATTACCGTAGTTATATTCAGGCAATTGGCCTTCTCCGCTTTGTTTCATAAAACTACTAGATCCCCCAATTAATTTCTTTATTACCAGCCATCATTAGGCGAAAATATTTAGTTTCTCTGTATACCTAACAACAAGAAATCTACAACTTCTAAACTACTCATATCTTATGACCTATGATTCCAGCAACAGATCACAGATCCATAGGCTTCCAAATTTTTGTTTGGAAATCCATGCATGCCTCTCTTAATAAAGTTAATAAAATGGAACAATCATTATACAATTGTTCGAGTGAATAAAATATTCGAGTAAAATACATTTATAATCTCAACCTTTTATATGAGTTTCATTTTGGTTGCTAATTTTTAAATTATTCCGTGATAGTTCCTTTTTTTTTCTTTTTAAAAGGTGTCAGTATGTCCTTCCATCAAATTTTGCATAAGAAATAAGAGAGAGCTATTATTTTCAAAAAAAAAAAGAGAACTTAAATCAGGGTAATAGGTCCAAAATTATTATTTATTACTATTATACAAAAACTTTTTCTTTCCTTTATCTTTGATGATAGTGTAAAATTGTAGAGTCAAAGCAGCAATAATTCAACATGCCTGTAATTCTTATGCAAATGCACCGGCAAATCCTACACGTCGCCTCACCAATCAAGTGCTGGAAAATTTTATCGTAGATTGCTATTAATTGGTGATTTTTTTGTTTAATAAAATTGGTTGATGATTTAATCCTGGTATATAAAATATGCAAGTGAGCCTAATTTAATTAATTATGATCGTACATAGTATAGGCTTTGTACATCTTGTTGTGTCAGTGTGGCATGATGGTTATGTAGGCCTTAAAACTTTAAAAGCCTTTGATGGGAGACCATTAGGGTTTTAGTAAAAGATATATAAGACTAAGTCCTCTCTTCACTTTTTACGTTACTGGTGTCTATCCATTGAGAGTCACTTGAAAGGAGAAGAAGAAGAAGAAGACTAGCCTGTAAGGTTTTTGATAACTTGCTTCCGCTTGTGATAACATCTACTTAAACAGGTACGTATAATTTATTATTTCTAATTATTTGGTGTTCTATTTTTCGCCTATGATTCTTAAATAAATTCTTACATTTGACATCAGAGTCACACTTATGTGAAATTAGGAACCAAAAATATTAATTCTTAAATATGTTTTGAATTGAAATTAACATTGATTTTTGAGCATAACCTTGTGCTAACTGAATTTCAGTATTAAGGAGAAGTTCATAGACGAGATTTTGGGCCTTTGTTACCTATTGAACAAGATTAAAAATCGAAAAGCATAATTATTTAATCATATCTTAATTAGATTGTTTTGACTGAAATTAATGAATGTGTCCTGTAAATATATAACTCTAATGAATTTAAAATGTTTAATTGCATTAAACAATGAAGAATTGTTCTTTACAGAGTCAAAGAATTGAGATATTAATATATATATATATATATATATATATATATATTAATGCATTAATCAAAGAATGATTCCTTGAATTGAGATATAGTGCCAGGGAGAGACTTTTGGGAATCTATGACAGTAGAATGAAATTTAATTTTGACTGTTAGTGATTATATCACAACAAGTTTAAATGGATTCTTTATATCAGAAATCATTAAGTTAATTAAATTAAATTTTATATAGTTGTGACTGTTGGGAAATTCTTTAGTGGGCTTACATATATAAATTAATTGTAAATTATAGGCTATCTATTTAGTCTACTTAAAAGTGATCAAATAAAGTTTAAGTTATTGGACTTTAGGACATCTCAAATTAGTATGGGTTTTGCAATGTGTAGAGACCCAATATTTTATTTTATTTTCATGATGGGCCAAAATAAAATAAAATATACTTTAAGTATAAATAGGTTATGGTCCCCAGTCTAAATATAACGTAATTCTCACAATCAAATCCCATTGTTAAGTGAGATACAGATTCTTTCAAAAGGTTTAGACGTGGAAGATTTTAACCCCAAGAAATCAATTTCAATCGATTCAGGTACGCTTTCGTATTACTTTTTTCTTGATGATAAAACATGTTATTCTGGATATGTTTATTTATATTAATTTTTCAACAAGGGGCATCAAGAGCCTGTTCATATTTGATCATTGAGAATTAAAAATTTTTGTGTAAAACCTTAGGGCTTTTATTCCTTATGGAATGAGGATTAAAATCATGTGAACAATATTCTGGAATTTTGTCTCATGTTTGATGAATTTTATCGTTAAATATTTTAAATCCCAAAATTAAAATTTAACCAAAACAATAATATTCTATGTGCTTTAATCCAAATTGATGAATGATATTTGTTTCTTGTGACTTCTATGGTTGAAACAAAATCATAACTTCAGTAAATTTTTTGTGTTTTGGTTGAAAGAAATCAAGAAAGGGGTTGAGTTCTTTCATGGATTTTTCTTGATCAAATTCGTCACAAATTCTGTTGTTTTGATCTGTTTCTTGGCTTGGGTTTTGTAGAAAAAAGGTTTAATTCCATGATTAAAGTTTAAATTTAGTGAAAAAGGGATAAAAAAGTAAAGAAAATTCAAGAAAAAGGAAGAACAGACCCGAACGGGTCTGTTCTACAACATCCGACTCGGCTAGGTGAAGGGGATGACAAGATCCCGGTTTGGGATCTTATCCCACATGCAAGGGTGGCGCGTTGCGCGTGGGATACACACGGATATATTTCCTTTTATAGATGCCTATTCTAGATACACACGGATATATTTCCTTAAATCCAAAAATGAAGCTTTGCAGTCCTTTATTCACTTCAAACAACAAGCTGAAAAACAATTTTCGACCACTATTAAAATACTACAAACAAACTAGGGTGGTGAATTCAGAAACTTTTCCTTAGTTCTAAACTCAGAAGGAATCATCTTTAGACATCCTTGTCCACACACTTCTTAACAAAATGGTCTAGTTGAAAGGAAACATAGACACATTGTAGAAATTGGTTTAACATTACTTTCTCAAGCATCCTTACCTCTTACATACTGGTCTGAAGCTTTTTCATCAGCTGTATATTTGATTAACAGGTTACCTAATATTGCTTTGCATTCAAGGTCACCCTTTGAAGTTCTTTACAAGGTAAAGCCAGACTACACGTTTCTTAAAACTTTTGGCTGCTTGTGTTTTCCTTACCTTAGACCATATCAACGTCATAAGCTAAACTACAAGTCTGCTCCTTGTATACTTCTTGGATATAGTTCTCACCACAAAGGATACAAGTATTTAGATCCTAATAATAAGCTCTTTATTTCCAGACATGTTGTCTTTGATGAAAGTAAATTTCCATAGAGTGAACTATTTTCCAAACCAGCCAATACAACCCTATCTTCTAGCACCTTCACTTTTACCCCACCACCACTAGTCTTGTCCATTCCTAATGTCAGCTCATTTAATCTTTCTTTTTCTTCCTCTCTTCCTTTAGATACACCTATCATAGCTTCTCAACCCAACAATTCACCTAACTCATCCTCTGTGTCTCAGTTGAGTGATCAATCTTCTATATTAGGTCCATCTCCATTTCCTGCTGCCATTAACCAGCATCCTATGCAGACTAGATCCAAATCTGGTATTTTCAAGCCAACAGCTTATGCGGCTGACCTGACCTATAATGAACCAAAGAATATTACTCGGGCTTTGCAACATCCTAATTAGAAATAGGCAATTGAGGCTGAATATGCTGCTTTGATGAAGAACAATACTTGGTCCTTAGTTCTTTAACCTACAGGACAGATCAGTAGTTAACTGCAAGTGGGTTTTTAAACTAAAAAAGAATTTTGATGGCGCAATTGCAAGGTACAAAGCTCGGCTAGTAGCTAAGGGGTATTTGCAACAAGCTAGTATTGACTTTGGTGAGATGTTTAGTCTAGTTGTGAAAACTATTACCATTCGTATCATTTTCACTTTAGCTTTATCTAAGGGATGGTCACTTAGACAGCTAGATGTAAATAACGCATTTTTGAATGGAAGTCTTCATGAAGAGGTGTATATGTGTCAACCGTCAGGTTTTGAAGTTGAGGATAGTAATTATAAGTTGGTTTGCAGGCTTCATAAAGCCTTATATGGCCTTAAACAGGCACCTGAGGCATAGTATGATAAGTTGCAACAATTTCTTCATCAACAAGGTTTTGTGTCATCCAAAGTAGATCACTCTCTCTTTATTCAAAAATCAGCTTCTGTTTGCACCTATATTTTAGTTTATGTAGATGACATTATAGTGACCAGCAGTTCTTCATCTGAGGTTGAAAATCTAGTTAAAATTCTTGATGTAGCTTTCTCTCTTAAAGAACTTAGGGCTCTGAATTTCTTTCTTGGTGTAGAGGTTACTCATTTATCTTCAGGCATTCTGTTAACTCAAACAAAGTATGTTAAAGACCTTCTCCAAAGGTTTAATATGCTTGAAGCCAATTCTCTACCTATGCTTATGGTCAGCTCACTTAAACTCTCAGCTCGAAATGGTTCACCACTTGCAGATGTTCAGCAATACAGAAGCCTTGTTGGAGCCTTACAGTACATTACTATCACTAGACTAGAAATTTCTTATAGTGTGAGTAAAGTGTGTCAATTTATGCATACACCTTTAGACACACATTTCAAGGCTGTTAAAAGGATCTTGAGGTATTTGTGTGGCACTTTGGACTACGGTCTTCATATCCAGCCTTCTCCAGTTCTTACATTGACTGGTTTTACTGATGCTGATTGGGCATCGGATCTTGATGATCGAAGGTCCATATCTGGCTATTGTGTCTTATTGGGCTCAAATCTTATTTCATGGAGCTCCAAAAAGCAATCTATTGTCTCACGATCAAGTACAAAAGTTGAGTTTAGGAGTTTGGCAAATGTGACAGTAGAGATCATTTGGATTCAGGCCCTTCTATCAGAGATTGGAATTCAACTTCCTGTTCAGCCACACATTTGGTGTGATAATTTGCCTACTGTTGCTCTCTCAGCTAATCCAGTTCAACATGCAAGAACTAAACATATGGAACTTGACATGTTCTTTGTTCGAGAGAAAGTTCTTCAAAAGTTCATAACTATGAACCATATCCCAGCCTATGATCAGATTGCTGATATTCCAACGAAACCTCTCTCCTTGACCAACTTTGCTAGATTGAGAGCTAAACTCACAGTCCAAGCTTCTCCACTACATACCAAGTCAGTTACAAAGACTTCTGAGAAGGAGCAGCTTGAATTACAGGGGAGTATAAGGAGCAATGCCAGTCAGAAGCTTTGCAAAGAGAAGGAGCAGCTTGAGTTACAGGGGAGTATAAGGAGCAGTGCCAACTAAGCTTGCTGAGTTGTTACTCAGCTGTGTTAGTTAGCCAACTGTATAACTAACACAACTAACTAGTAATTTTGTTGTTATCTCTAGTTAGTACTATAAGTACCATGATGTAACCAAAACAGAAGTTAATGAATGAATATCATCCATTCTTGAATTCATCTCTGTCTTCTTCTTTCTTCTTGTTCTTCTTCAATACTTCTTCTTTTTCTCCTTTATTTCTCTGTGACGTGTAATCCTTACACAAAGAACCAAGGTGAGGTATCATTATGAGTGGTTTACCATCAGTTTTCTCTATCTTCTATATTTGACCTTTACATTTGAAGCTTTTATCCCATAAAATATGGTTTTTGAAGTTGATAGGTACTGTGAATCTTCTAAACTTAATTGTAATTTATATTTGCTTTTGGATCATCTCAATTACATGCATTTCGATTCCGATTCTTACAGAGGATACCCATTGTACTAACATTAAAACATGAACTAAACATGTAAACCAAGATCATAGATTATGAGATCAAATATATATATATATATATATATATATATATATGTTTAGCTTCCAATTAATTTCTCATGTAGGAAGAAAAAATGAAAGAAAGAAATGTTATATCATAGCTGCCTTCTTAATCTTTACCTCTACTTTATGGGCTAAAATCAAACTAGTATGCTTACAGAGTGGCTTTTGAATAAGTTTGGTTTGAGCTTGTTTATTAATTTAAGCAAACTTGTTTGAATGCAACATTAAAATTTATTTAACAAACATGCTTCAAACATAAATAAGCTTGATTCATTTATGTTTGCCAATAAGCTTGATTTTAGTAGTTCAAGTACAAACACATTAATTCATGAACAAACTCGATTAAAAATTTAATACGTACATCAAGTGCACATTTGCCTGTGCATGTAAAATGTGTGTGTATGCGCGTGCACGCATGCATATTCTGTGTGAGAAGGTACCGTAAAATGTATGTGTATTTGTGTGTATGTGTATGCGCGTAAAGATTGTGTAAGATTTCTTCTTTTTTTTTTTTTTTTTTGAGAGGGCGGCTTGAGTTTGACTCACATGCAGTTGAGTTTGACTCACATGCAGTTTGGTTTGACTGAAACGGTTTGCAATTCAGGGCATTTTCTTACAGGCCCAAAATTTCCATTGATTGGTTCATTTTAGTGGGCTTGATTTTTTATTCCACAAAATTCTTATTCAGCCAATTTATTGAATTGGTTTTCTGAGTTTTTAGCTCCGATTGTCTTTTCTGAAGAGTGGGGAAAGTAAATAAACTGTTAATATCCCAAGCGTACCCTTCTTTTACAAAAATCATTCAACTTGTCTCATTACTTTCTTCCAAGATTCCTTTCTCTTCTGCATCAACCAACAATTTCTTGAAAACTTTTGAGCTTCGGTTAAATTGGAGCTTTCATCTAACACATAATCTTGTTAAGTTTAACTCTCTGGAAAATCTTGTACTTTATTTCTCTTGCAATCTTCAGATTTTTTTTTTTTTGCATGGTTGGGTGTTTATGCTTGTAGGATATGATGACTTGTTCATTTTTCTTCCCTCTTTCTCACTTATTTTATTGGGCGGATTGAATTTGAATGTTTTGGTTATATCAACATTTTCCGAATGACTTAGAGGATACTCAATTTGAGATTTGTTGGTTTTTGATCGAATTCGGGTTTACAAGATTGATTTGTTGAGTTTGATTGGAGTTAATTTTGCATAGGCTCCAATTAATGGCAGCGACCGATCAGTAAGCTTAGAGAGACGGTCTATTAGAAAGAGAGGGAGAAGAGAAACAATGAAGAGAATGAGAAAATAAATAAATAATAAATAATAAAAAAATAATTTTGTTTAATATTTAGATTAATTTTATTTTGGAAATTTTTGTTTTTATTAAATAATTATTAATAATAAGAAAGAATTAATTAGTAATTAAATATTTTTAATTAATAATCAAGTCATATAATTAACACCTAATTAATAATTAGAATTTTAAATTAATAAATGATATATAATAATTAATTAATATTTAATAATTAGCCAAAATAATTTACAATAAAATTAGTAGTTATTTTATTAATATTTAATTTTTTATTTAATTATAACTAGTATTATAATAATTTAAATTAATTTAATAAAGGATAAATACTCTTTTAAATTTATTCCAATCATATTATTTCAACCCACCAAACATATTAATATTAATTCTTATCATATTCCATTTTAAGCAACCAAACATCATAATTTATATTCTATTTTATTTTTTCTTTTCTATTCTCACAGAATATCTATTCTCTTTTTTCTTTATTCTATTCCGAGAATCAAACGCACTATTGGCTCATTGTAGCACTCAAATTTTATCAATTCATAAATAGAACAGTGAAGAGGAAGTTTCCAAAGTTGATTCCAAAGAGGAAGCTGGTAATGCTTGAGTTCATTGATCCTTACCAAATAGAGGAATATTGAAACAAATCTCATAAAAAAAAAGGAATATATAAAAAAAAATAAAGGATAGAGGAAGTTGAAGACGTTGGTGTAGGTAGCCTTCGAAAATCGACAAAAGCCACCACAATAAAAATCCAACATTGTTTTTGGCATTAAGAAAGTGAAAGAATCTGCTTACACATTGATGCAAATTACAAGCTGGAGAGAAAGATACCTTGTTAATTGGACTAGCTCATTTCAGATGGACGGCTAAATGCAAAGAATTTCTCTTCCTTTTCAATTCTCCTTTCCACCTTCTTACCCTCAACCATCTTCAATAAAACAGAAAAAGAATATATACATCAAGCACAGGTTACGTAAAGTTCAGGTCATATATAATATAGTCCAAAGTGTCAAACTTTTTTAAATATAAAATTACGCGTATCATTACACTTCATTTAGATTTAATTATATTTTCGAATGATTTATAGAACATATTTGGTCAAATTTATCTAACTTAAAGTAATTTTAGTCTGATCAAACTCCTATTTAACAAAATTTTTTTTTAAAAATATATAAAGTAACTAATGCGGGTCGATGTAACACAAATTTGTTTTTATTTGTTTCAAGCAACTTCCTTTAGCATGTGTAATTAATTGAACAGTCCAAACAAATATAATCATAGTTGCCTTAATTGTCTTTGTTAGGTGATGGAATTACAATATTTTTATAGCTTGTGCTTTAATACGTGGAAAAAAAAATTATTTCATGACAACTTAGATAAGGTAGAAAACAAGAAGAAACTCCTGAAATTTATGTGGGATGAATTTGGTAGACTTTTAGAAAGCAATTAGGTGGAATGATTAAAGATCATGTATAAAACTCTTTATTATCGTGTGGAAATTCTAATTAAAAGAGGGGAATAGATGGCCACTTATTGAACAAAATATTAATTAGGGAGTTGAGATTAATTTAGCAATTTAGGTAGGGACTCCTGGTCCAATCATTTTCCCTTTTCCCTCTCTTTTTGTGATTCAATGCATTTTGTCATAATGAATAGGTGGATAGCCCCCATAGTTTGTTTGATGTTTCAATTATTATTTCTTACGATAATAGGATATCTCCACTTCCTTCCTTCCTTTATATTATATTTATCTTTTTAAAAATAAGTTACAATTATCTTAATTTAGGGTAAAGTCCTCAATCTTTTTGTCCCTTTCACACCCTTCCCTTTTGCATAAAAATAGTATATTTCGTGGGAAGGTACAATGAAAGAAAAAGGATTCGAAACATAAACATAGTTTTTTTTTAAAGAGGAGTAACAATTATTAGATCAAAATTTAATTGTTGTTTCATTTTTCAATTAAAAACTCAATATTTGTGTCTCTATCTGTTTTCTTTTTCGAGTTATATCATGTCTAATTGTTTATATAAAGGAGTACATTTAATTAGATATACAATCACTCTTTATATTTCTAAATAATCTTGTTGAACTCGCATTTCAAACTATAAAAATACATTTCTTTAAGTGTAATTTACTTCAAAGTTCAATTATATTCCAAATCTAAAACGGATAATAGCAATTTTAATGAAAAGTTAGCATAATTGAATTTTGAGTAATGTCTCTATTTTAAAATTCTGTAATTTGAGTTTGAGTTTTAACGTTTTTTTTAAATCAGAGACTTCAATTGTATAAAAAAATTACCATAATTTTTAACACAATTTTATACCATTTGTTGTTTGGAGAGGCAAATGGAAGGCACATGTGGTTAGAAAACAAGTCATGTTGGATTGCTAAATGCTAATTGCTAGGCGTGCCTACAAAGCGTGGGATCTCCCTTTCAATCCCCTTTTCTTTGTGTGTGTTTTGGGTAGGAATTAGAGGACCCACAAGCCAAAATGTAGTGACAACAGCAAGCTTGTGCATGGGAATTAAAGAATATGCCTTCGGAACTTTATTTTCCAAAATACTCTCTTTTGTAGGGCCCCTTTTCCTCCACTCTACGCCAATTCTACCCCAAACCCAATCCTTCGGCTCTGGCAGCCAAATCAACGCCCTTTTGCTCACGAAACCACCCCCAGCAATAAAGCTGCTGGCCAATAGCTTTTGCTTTTGTTGTTTAGCAGTTTGATTTCTTTTGTTGTTTACATAAGATAAGAGCTTGAATGGGTCAAAAGTGGACGGTTTTACATTACTCAAAAAAATAAAAAATAAAAACATATTGAAAGCATTGTTACACTTAATTTTTTTTATGGGTCAACAACAATGCACTAGACTCGTGAGTTAGACCACCTGCAATTTGGACTTGTTTATTTGGTGATTCACGAGTCCAGTCTTTTTATCTATTGGTCGAGTTTTACTTTAGGTTAAAAGGAATTTTTATATTTTTTCGTATATTTTTCATTGTAATGTAATGTTTATAAAATTATAAAATTTATTCATATTGTAACCTTAAACTATTAGAACTACGATTAAAGCTTATAGTTTTAATGTTTCATAAGAATATTTCTTAGAATTAAGTTAACATTTTTAATCTCAAAAAGAAAAATTTCTCCTAAAGATTAACTAAAAAAATAAACATAAAAAGTAAATCTCGTGATTTGAATTTCCATAAGCTCTATTAAGCTAGGCTAGGGTTTAACATTGATAAGTGTACAACCACCAACTAACCTTTGTTAAAACAAATGGTGGGGACTACACCTATGATTAGCTAAAGTTCTTTCTCTTTGATTGGCATGTGACTTCAAAAAGGAAATTAAATTTACATAGATTTTAGATAATATCAATTTTTTTTCACAATAAATTACCATAAAATTAAAAAAATTATTATATATTTTTTATTTTAATGTATTTTAATAAAAATATGACAATCTTTTAATTAAATTTGCAAATTTTTTAAAATACAACGACTATATATTAAATAATATTTTTAATTTGAATTTATTAGATTATTTTTTTTTTTTTTTGCTTAACGAGCCATGAAAATTAAAAGTTCATTTTGTTCTTAAAAAAAAAGGGAAAAGCATGTTCATATGTTAAATTGTTAATCTTCACAATTTAATAACTAACAAGTTACCACTTTAAGTAAGAAGAAACATAAAACAAAATAAAAACAAATAATATTTATTTTTTAATAATATTTATTTCTAAAATGTCCTTTAACAATTTTATTTAGGAACTTTATAATATTGATTATTGAGTTAATATCTAATTACTTGTCTCTTCAAAAAAAAAATCTTATTACTTGTAAATAATTTAAATTTAATTGGTTGTTAAATTCTCTAATTGCAATTTATTTATGTTGTCTAATTTATTAAAAGTAATAATAATCACTGCTACCATCACTTGATAATTGATATTTAATTTATTATTATCCAATTATAAATATCTAATTAATAAAATTGGATTTTCCATGATTACGATTATGAATTGTTTTTAATATCATCTTATAAGTATTTTCTTTATTATAGTAGTTGAATAAACCTTTCAATTTCTTTGGAAAATATCTATTTAAAAAAGAAAACTTTTGATAATAAACTAGGGAGTGAAAATAACAATAATAAATTATTTATTAATAATAAAAATTTCACAACGTAAAATATCCTAAATAGAAAAACCCAATTTAAGTTGAGGCAACAAACCCTAATTTAAATAGGATTATTATTATATTTAAAAAAGAAAAGGATTACTACATAATATTTTTACTGTGGCGGTTAACAAGAAGCCCAAAGAACTGTTTATAAAAGTAGAAATATGTCTTTGTCTCTTTCTTCTCTCTCTTCCTCTCAATTTTTTCTCTCCTCTTATTTTTTTTCTTAGTAATATCAAGTCTCTCAGATCTCTCGATCTTCCATTCCCTTTCTTTCCCTAATTTCGCTTCAATTTGGTTAGTCTCTCTCTCTCGCTCTTTTTTTCCTTTCTTTTTTTTCTTTCTTAAGTTTTTTTTTTCAAGATTTTTTGATCGTACGGTTAACCTTTGAATACCTAGGGTTCTACATTGTCTGAATTTTGATTAATGCGGCTTTAACTAACAAAAAAGATGATTTTTTTTCTTTGAGTTCTTTCAGGGTTTCTTTGAGATAAGCTGGTGTTCGTTTTCTGGGCTCTGATTTTGTTCATGATTATAAGGTACGGCAAAGAAAAAAGACCCATCTTTCTTCTTTTCTTTTTCTTTTTTAATTTTTGCATGCTGTTTACAAATTTTGGCCGATATTTGGTTGATTAATAAGGGTTATTTAACAATTTGACAAATTTGTGTGAAATTAAGGTATATATTTGAAATTTTCCTTTTTTTTTTCGATTTTTATTTTGTTTCTTCAAAGTTCTTATCAAAGAAGGTACTTGGTGGGATAATTTGTTGGGTGTTCTTTAGGATTGAGGATAATTGTTAACAAAAAGTTGGATTTTTTTAAAAAAAAATTTAGTCAACAATTATTATCTACGACTTTGATATAGTTCTACAGGAGGGTAAATATTTGAAAATTTCCCCTTGTGGTAGCTTGATATTGGCGATTCTGTTGATTGAAAGTTTATGAGGACGGATTGTTATTTTTGAATGCCTATTTTGGGTGTGAGGAATTTTTTTCATTTTTTAACATTTATTTTAGGGAAAATTTAAGGTTAGATCATGGTGATGATTTGTTTTTTGGTTGATGATGTGAGGAAGGAGATTTATGATAGTATGTATGGGAAGATTAGCATTTGGACTTTGAGATTTATGAAGATGCCAAAGGGAACTTTTGTTTTAGGGTAAAATACAAGCTCAACTTTGGTGACTTTTAGTTTGGTCACACAATTATGAAAATTAGTTACTAATGTTCCTGTAAGTGTTTCTTTATCATCTGGCCATTAGTCTCTAATAAAAGGTTGACGGGGTGTGCCAAGTATGATGCTAGTGCTCACATGGCATGCCCTCATCGTAAAAAAAGCCACATGATTGAGATGACATTCAATTAAAAGATAAAAAAGTTAAAACAAAGTAGAAACAAATTCCAATCCAAAAAGAGCCGTTTCTCAGTTTCCTTTATTTTTTTTAGGATATTAGAAATTACCATGAGTTGTTGAATTCTTAGCTTTTATAAAAGAAAAGAAAGATCTTTTTTTTTGGTTGAACTTTTAGTTTCTCTTTGATAGGAAACTGCTTGTTTTCTTTTACTAGTCGATTCTAGTTAGAGGTGTCAAACGGATTGTACTGGGTTGGCATGATCTATTTAAATATTAGTTTCTTACACTATTTTTTTAGTAGGTTGTGTTGGCATGACCCACGAATGTTAAGGGCATGGTGCAGCACGACTCATGGCCCTTAACCCTCATGGCTCGTGTTGGGCCAATTTACAACACTATATTTTGTACTGGATGGTGCCAAGCACGGTCCATTAATACTTTTTAGATTTTTTAAAAAGTTATTTATTTATTTATTATTTTAAATAACATGCGAGATAAATAAAAAAAAAAATCAAATAAAAAGACACATAATTTATTTGGTTTAGCAAAATGCTTACATCCATGGGGGAACATGATAGAATCTACTAAAGAAAGATATTGAAAATTGCAATCTTAATATTCAAAAAAGAAAAAAAGAACTTACATTCACAGGAAAATGTAATAGAATATACTACATAAAAATACTGAATTTGTATTTATATTATAATCTAAATTTTGTTTTTGCTAATCACAGTTTTGTTCCAAAATTATTTATCCTACCAAAGATATTATAGATATTTTTACTACTACTATATCAAGTGGCTATCTTTTATTATCTTAGTAATTTATTTTTGATTGATTTTTATTAGTAGTATAGTTTCATAATAAATTTATGTACCACTAATTGAAATATTTTATATTTAGATTTATTTCATATAATTTTGTTTTTATAAATTGTCAAGAAAATATCAAAAGTAAATACAATTTCATCGTAAAATAAAAAATAATATTAACACTTTTAAAGGACCAAAGAACTGAGCCCATTCTGATGTGTAGTTGTTTTGTTAATGGATTATTGTTTTTCTAAAGGTTTTTGAATTTTTTTTTAGCTGTAAAGGTTATATTTTTTATGTTGGATTTGATTTTTTTTAGGATTCTGTTAGGGGTTATTTTTTATTCCTTGTGAGATTATATCATTAAAGGGGAACCTTTGTGCAACGATAAAGGTTGTTCCTTTGTGACTTTGAGGTTGCAGGTTCAAGTGGAAATAGTTTCTTTGTTATTGCAGAGGGAAGGCTGCATACACATGACCTCCTCAAGCTCCACAATATGAGAGTTTTGTGCACTAGGTTGCCCTTGTGAGATTATATCAATAATAATTACAGTCACCTTTTCCTTATGATATTGTTGTATTGTTCTTGATTTTTTTTTTTTGTGGTTCTAGGTATAGACAGAGTTGCTCAAAGCTAGATCCTTGAGACTTTTCTTCAATTTCTTGAGTTTGAGTGTGAGGGATTATGTTGTGAATACATTTAGTTCACTTGAAACTTTTTGATTTGGGGTTAGAGAGGAGAAGGAGAGCAAGAGCGTTTAGAGAGAAAGGGGGAAGGAAAAAAATGAAAAAAAAATTATGATGGGAAGAAGAAGAAAGGAAGAGAAGATGGAAAGGAAAAAATTGTTTTTGTTTTGGTTTGTTTTTACTTTTTAATGCTATGTTATCTCAGCCGTGTGGCATTTTTGATTGGATGAACATGTCATCTGGTCACTGACGTAATACTTGGTGTGCCCCATAAGCATTCCTTTATGGTGCGTTTGGATGGAAAATTTGAAATTTTGAAGCATTTCAAAATGCCTTAATTTAAAATAATAGTATTTATAATTTTCTTGTTTGGATAAATATTTTTAGAAAGAATTTTTGAATGCTAAAATTTGATGAAATAAAAAATAATTATAAACAAAAAATAATGATATTATGCATAAGAAAAAGAAAAATATAAAAAAAAAAACTATGCAATATGATTATCATCAGATTTGTAAAAATGTGTAGATATTATTAATAATATAAAAAAGCAAAAATATATAATATTAAATAAAATAATATTTCTTTTTTAGTCTTATATTTAATTGTGGGTTATCTGTTGGAAGAATATTGAAAAACCACCTCATCAGGCGGATTTTCAAGAGGGAATTTAAAATGCTCAAATTCCCTTTAAATTTCTCCTAAAATTTTGAAAATCTTCAAAATTTTTTGCCAAATAAGAAAATTGGATTTTGGACTTTTAAATATTCTAAGAGTGCATTTGAATGGAGAATTTTAAAATTTTGATGCATGTCAAAATGAAATCAATTTAAAATACTAAAATTATAATTGTCTTGTTTGGATAGATATTTTTTAGAAAGAATTTTTAAATACTAGAATTTGATGAAATAAAAAATAATTATATATGCAATATGAGTATCATTAGATTCGTGAAAATGTAAAGATATTATTAATAGGATAAAAATGCAAAAATATATATCATATTTAATTAAAATAATATCTTTTTTTTTAGTTTTATATTAATAGTGAGCCAGGTGTAAAAAAAAAAAGAAAAGTTTAAAGAAATTATGAAAAACACCTCTTTAGGAGGATTTAATAAGGAATTTGGACATCTCAAATTCTTTTTTGAAATATTTCCTAAATTTTGAAATTCTTCAAATTTTTTTTTTGCCAAACAAGAAAATTAAATTTAAGACTTTTGAATGTTCTGCTTGAAATGAATTTCCTTCTTAAAATCCCTCATCCAAAGACAACCTAATTGACAGGAAATTCCTCTTTAAAATCCTTCATCCAAACATACTTTTAGAGACTAGTGGCTTGGTGACAAAAAAAATTTTACTCAAAAAGTTAGATTTCATATTTAGGTGACCAAAATCAGTCATCCAAAGTTGCGTGACTGTGTGTATTTTACCTTTTGTTTTAAGGAAATGCTTGTTTCCATTGAATTTAATCTTTTGAGTCCATTTCAGTGGTGGAAAAATAGTTTTGACTTCCTTTTGGCAATTTTTTTTATGCTATGTTAAACGAGTGGATGATGTGATAGCTAAGAGAGTACTGTGATTATACATTCTAGGAGATCCATGCCTGTGTCCTGGATGCTATATTAACCCTTTCTTGTTTTGCAAGTGCTGGAACTCAAAAATTGGATTTGTTGATATTCTTTATGTATTTGGTTCTTTTCATTACCTGGATGAAATGCTTTATATTCCTATTAAAAACGAGCATCTGTTACGAATTCCAAATAAATAGATGAAAAGCCGTTATTAGCAAGTAATGCTTTACATGTATTGTATTTCAGCTTTTAAGTTGGATAAGTGAGATAGTAGTTCCATTTGCAGATTTAGGTTGAATATGTGCTCAGGTTTCATTTCCTCATGTTTCTCTGATAATTCTAAATTTATAGACTTGCTGATATTTTCAAGTTTCTTTTTTCTTTTTATGTTATTGTAAATGGATTGCCTGTAGGCTGGTTATCATTTTTTTCTTCGTTATATTAAATGTCAGCTTATAATATGGTTTATAATTCTGAGCTGAGCCTAGATGTATTCTTATTCCATTGACTTCGAAGCAGGGACAAATTGCAGCAACAATTTATTGGAACAGGATGGGCCAAAGAAATATGCTATGCCCTAGTCAGATAATTGATTTAGAAATGGATCAGCGAAGCCAGGGATATCTACATCGTGAGCCCTGCATCTATTTGGGTGGCATAAGTAACTATCCACCACCAGATATCCAGATGGCAGTCACAGCTCCAGTGAACACAACTAGTCTTGACACTCTTCCCTTACCAGAGCATTATGACAGTGGTATGTTTTATGGGATCCACCAGTACCCTGGTGTTCAGCATCATCATCATTCCCCAAATCTTGATCTTGGTATTGGAAGTGCATCCAACTTTTACATTCCCTATGTGGCTACCCCTTCGTCCAGTGTTCCTGTAAATCATGGACCCGCAGACCAGATGCCATCTTCAAGCAACTACAGTCTCCTTGGAGTTTCTGCTGATGAATATGCAAGGAATTGCCACTTCATGGATAATGTTAGAGGTTCGTACAAGAGAAAGAATTCTGAAGGTATCCCAGGAAATTTTCAACATTTTAATGCCTCATCAAGCTCAAGCTCCTCAGTTACACCATTGAGTTCTAGGTGTCCTGATGGGGTTGGCACTGTGGATGCTGCATCTTTTACCATTCCTCAGTATAGGGGAAATGCCCCTCCATCAATTAGAGAAGCAGGATCTCAAAGAAGTGTCAGGAACAGATTAGGTGCAACTGCAGTGGATCCTGTTTTGATGCATAGTGCTAACCATTTTTTTCAAGGAAATTACATGGGTCAGCCTCTTCAGCCGACAATACAAGATGGAGGTGCCTCAGCTTGGACTCAGGTTCCAGGTGTTCCTTATATGCATGGTAGTTTCTCCATCCTACTTCTTTCCTACCGAGTTTATTTTTCTATTTAATGTAACTCTTTGTCTGTTAGGAATTTAAAATTTAGATAAGCAATTTTTTTTTTTAAATATATTTCTTCTTACTCAAAGCAGCTTATATATATATATATTTATTTATTTATATATATATATATATTATTACGTAAACGAGGTCATGTGGGAATATGTTTTTACTTTGAAATTGATTGCCTTGAGCTTTTTACTAACTTGTTTCTGTATAGGTAGTAATGTAGGTGGACCTATGGATACTAGGCATAGAAGTTCCACGAACTTTTCACATTCTTCTCCCTCTGACCTTCGGAGCCATAACTTCCATCATCCTGGACCACCTATTGAAGGAGTAAGAGGCCACAGCATTAACATCCATCCACAAGTAGCAGCAGTTCCTTATCACTTCCCAGCAAGTTTTGCCTCACAGAGCACCATGAATCCTTCACAGGATGGCTTGGAGATGGGGCGTAGGCACGTGGGACCAGTTCCACCTACTGGCTTTAGGATATATCATTCCCGCCGAGAGAGTGGTGCTGTACCTGAGACAACTCTGAGACACCGCAATCTTCCTCACCTGAGAGTTCTTCCCCCTGATGCAAGTTCTTGGTTTTCATTTCTGCAATGTTATATCTGTTTGTTTACTTTTCTGAAACTAGGAGAAAGTAATTCATATATAACTGACGCTTTTTGGTTATTTTTTGGTTTATAAATCTTGCTGATATCTTTTAGTTTATTTGGTGCAGGGAGTTGCTGTACTGGAGTTCCCAGAATTTTATGAAGAAGTAGGGAATATTATTGATCATCACAGAGATATGCGCTTGGATATAGAAGACATGTCTTATGAGGTAGGTTGAAGTTCATTAAATGTTGTTTTGCATGGTTTGACTCTATTTTATAAACCATTTACTGGAAATTTTCCAAATCACCACAGGAGCTGCTTGCCCTGGGAGAGCGGATAGGCAATGTGAACACTGGGTTATCAGATGAAATCATTAGAAGTAAATTGAAAACAAGAACTTATCCAAAATTTGTGACAAATATTAATCTGGAAGAGATAGCACCCATTGACCAGGAACCTGAATCTTGCATTATTTGCCAGGTAATGAATTGTGCTTCCAGCTTAGCAAGCATCATTCTTTATTGAAGAGCTTGAAGCACACATATCTTTCTTCATTCAAGTTTGAAGCACACTTTTTCCTGATTGTGTCACCTTTCACACCTCACATATAGCATCTGCTGTTTTTCTTGTGATTTTGCAGGAGGATTATAAGAGCCAAGAGAAAATCGGGACTCTCGATTGTGGACACGAGTATCACGCAGGTTGTTTAAGGAAATGGCTGCTGGTCAAGAACATATGCCCCATCTGCAAATCTGAGGCATTAGCCGCAGAGTCCAAGGATGTATGAAACATGGGGTGACTTAATCCCAGCAAAAGTGTTAAATTACGTAAAATGGTTAATGGTGATGGAAGCAATCGGAGGACAGCTATCCCACATGTCTTATGTCTAATGTGTTTACTATAACTAAATTGATATTTGTGGAGTATTTTGTAAATGAACTTGCAGATATCTAACAGACAGTCAATCATTTATTTGTTGGCTCTGTAACTACCAACAATTGTACAGACTCTCATTATGCAGTCTCATTCTATAATATTAACTTTCAGCTTTAATATGTTCATTATTTTTTCTTTTCTTTAATTCATGTAATACTATGTTGAATTTGTTTTTTATATATATATATATATATATATATATATATATATATATATATATTCCAGAATTTCCAACATATGCATCTGTCTCTGCGTTTTTTTCTATACACATGTAGTCTTAAATCTTGTTTAACAAAATAAGGCAGTTTTGAACTTAGTTCTTAAAATAAGATATTATGTACACGTGGAATCCACCCTAGAAAGAAATTAATGACAAATTGACAAGTCATGACAAAAGGTGAAAAAAATCCCCAAAATTCTTAATTTAAAAAGAAACCAACTATTTAATCCTCTTTTCTTTTTGATAATTAAGATAGTATTATTAATGATAAGGATGTCCCCTGGATTTGATGACCTCCAGGAAGATGAGCTTGGCTCCATACAAAATAACGCAACAAAGCACTGGATTCCTTTCCCTTGCATGGTTTCTCAAAACAAAAATGATACTTCTGCACAGCAAACCTTCAGGTATGATATCTACCACCAAGCCATGAAGATGTCAGTTCCTTTGGACATTGACTTTAGCTAGAGAATCAACAAACCCATTCGCTTCCTTGTAAATTTTGGAGAAAGTGATATTTCCTATCGAGTGTGCAAGGTTATTGCTGGGCTGATAAGGCATACAAGAAATCCAACCTAGGAAATCATGAGTGGAAGTAGCCATTTGCTGGTTCTTCCCATGCCAAAGGCATTGTCCATGTGAATGTGTTTGGTGGTGTTTCACTCTTAGCACTCTTAAAAGAGAAGAAGCCTAGATAATGAGTTTGCTAGGTGAACGAAGTCTCTTACAGCCTTGTAGTTCTACTGAAAACTGAAAAACTTTTATTGCTTGGCTACTTTTCTAGACAACATTTTATTTATTTTCGAGTTTCATTTTTTGAATTTCTGATATCATCCTAATAAAAATATTTCGGTACTTTGTTGTTGTCTGAGGAAAAAAAACATTATTCTTACTTCAAACTCTTTTTTTGTTAAACAATGCCTTTTTGTTGGCATGAAAAGGAAAACATGAAAATTTAAAAGAAATATGAATATAAATTTTGGAAATAGAAAGGTAGACGGAGAGGGCAAAGGGAAGAGGGTGGGTTATGGAAAAAGTAGAGAAGATTATTTTGTGTACTTTTTTAACTACCATAATTTGGGAAAAAACTCATCTGTCTGATGTGTGTTCATAGGATCAGAGTGTTGTGTTTCCTGATATGTGTTCTTTTGGAAAGTGAGATCTGTTCTGGATTCTTGATATTATTTTCTTCTGAGAAGGATTTTATTGGCTAATTGATGAATTTATTGTCAAAACATATCATGTATTATCATCTGTTAAATTGAAGCAAAATAAGCTTTTTTGTGTTGGAATCTACGGTTAGGCACTAAACTGACAAAATTTTGAAATGAATGGTTCTCTTTTTGCTTATGAGATCAATTTTATGTTCTTCTCGAAGATCTCGATTAGATAGGAGTCTGCTTTAGCTTGGCATGGTTTCTCTTTTAACAGCCCAGCTATGTCATCGTCCTTCTCCGTCGCCATCTTGATGGCTTTGCTCAAATTCTCCTTGGAAATCCGCTTGTTTTCTCCTCTCTCAACTTCTACTGCAACCTTGAGTTCCTCCGTTAATCTGGTGTTCAAAATTTGATCTCCCAAGAGAGGAATCAACAAAATTTGGCAGTCACTGAGTAAAGATTCCCTCCGGGCTCTAGCAAAAAAAAAAAGTAAAGATTCCCGCCTTGTTCCATAACCGCAGTCACAAAGCATCAGTAACAACTCTTAGGGGACCCAGCCACCATGAGCCAACCCGCTTCCATGAACCCTCTCTTGAAACCCCTCAGGCAATGCCTCTTCAATGGTTGTGCACCCGTCTGGTGGTGTTAACTGTTAAGCTACCAAAAGTGGTTGCCCAAATATCTCAAACCCAAGAACTATCTCATGAAACTCATCTTTCTGCAATGTAATCTGGCTTCCAAATGCACAAACCACCACTGAACTTGCTTCCGAATGTAATCTGCGATGTAGTCTGGCAATAGGAAATAAACCGCAGCCTCTCTCAGCATGCTAGCTCGAAAAGTGCAGATATGGATGAAATGGCCGAAGACAAACCAAGGAAACATTGCTCTGAAGTCTGGAGAAATTGGCGTTGCTTTTGTTCATCTTTGCTTCACACCATGTTGTGTGCCTGAGTTATTCATAAGCTGCTGCCTAGGTACATATAAAACCCCTAACCTGACAATCCAACATCTAGAATAGGCTCTAAATATCATTCAATCAAATAAAAATGCCATTTGTGAACTAAATACAACATTCACTCCAAATAAAATCAAAGGCACCTATTAAGGAATTAATATGTATTATCATTGCCAATTCAAATTTTATCATCCATAACTAATCAAAGTCATTTAAAAATACAAAATTAGATCTGTCTGGACAAGCTATGCGTTATATTCTAAAGAAATCAAATACGACAAAAACTATTAGAACAATGAAATGGGAGATTACACAAGGAAGAAAATACCCTAATAGAACCATGAAAAAGGAGCCGATATCAAATTAAATAAGGAAATTTGGGAGACTGCATTTTCTTTGACTTCAACCTCAACCTCAACTCTCAGGCAGGCTCAATGACCATAACATATTAGGAAGGTCTTGTGCTAAAAGAGATGAAAATTAGAGGAAATGTGGAGACCCAAAATCATCTAATGTTTAAGCAGAACAGCAGCCAACTTCCTTGACGGCTGAAACATCATCCTTGGTTCCAACGTTGATGGTTTGTCCCTTGGGCAATGCTGCAGGATCATCCCCTACTTCAAGTGCTTTTCGACTGACGACATGATATATTTGACTTAACACTTCAGTGAATGCATTCTCAACGTTCATAGACTCAAGGGCAGATGTCTCCATAAAGAAGGTATTCTCTCTCTCCGCAAAGGCTTTAGCATCCTCAGTGGAAACAGCACGCAAGTGTCGCAGGTCTGCCTTATTACCAACAAGCATAATTGCAATATTAGAATCTGTGTGATCTCGTAGTTCCTTCAACCATCTCTCAACATTCTCAAATGTGACATGTCGAGTGACATCATAAACAAGCAATGCACCAACAGCTCCTCGGTAGTATGCACTTGTAATTGCTCGGTATCTTTAAAAAGAATATAACAAGAAATCAACTTTCAAAGATCTTATAACACACATCTATTTACATGAGAAAGTGTGCTTTAAGCATGCATAATTAAAATGATTGCAGAAAATCCTCTATGTTTCCTTTTTTCACCTATAGCACCTCAAGCAGGGCCTTGTTCTAATGCCTCTTATGCCTACGTATCAGTTTCTTATATTGGCAATACTTAACATCATAATCTTCTATTGATTTCTCATCATCAAAGAGTGTATCAGCAAGAAATCCAATGTTATGATTTCCCTAAACTGATTCATGACAATAAAAATGTTCTGCTGCAAGTGATTGGCCAAGCAATAAACAATTTAATGTTGCACAGCCTATTGGAAATTCAGGCACCCAAAACATATGATTTTGAAGAGAGACAACACAAAATTTTCATTTCATGCTCTACAGGTTCTCAACGCAGTGTTTATTTAATTTGTAAAACCACTAGTTCTGTCAATACAGAAAATGAAGTATATCTAAAGCTTCTAAAATAAATAAAATATATGATATTGTGTGACCTCACTCTGTTCTCTTTTCCCCAGAGAAACATCACTGAGAAAACTAGATAGTTCTATTGCAAATCATCTGAGTTTACAAACAATGCTTCTTCTATATGCATGATACACAGAGTTAAAGCAGAGTAGAGTGCATGCCATCTAATGGCACATAGAGATGCTTTTCATACAAGTATCAAAATTTACAGATAATAGGACATTCATCAGAACTGAAAACAGACACTATAACAACGTCCAAAATTTAAGGAGAACATGAAGAAAGATAGACCAACGTTAGTTTATAGAATTACTATAACAACGTCCAAAATTTAAGGATAACATGAAGAAAGATAGACCAGCGTTAGTTTATAGAATTAATACAACAATCAAAGCCACAATTAACAGACAAATCCTTCTAAAACCAATGATGAAAAACACAATGATCCATAGATGGGATATACAAATGATATCCTCTTCAGTAAACCTATATTCCAAGGATGCTTACAGATATAGTTTGATGATTAAAATAGCACTTTTAAGAGAAGAGGTTATTCCATCCTTTCATTAATGGATCAAGTTGTAACATTTATCAATTAGACCCGTTTGTAGAGGCTCATCCATTAGTAAACCAACTACAGCATTTTGTATATAATCTGACACATGCTAATTTCCAAATCAAATCGAATTTGCAACATGCTAATTAAGAAAATTGTCTTTCACATATGTTTAAAATAACACATGAATCCAAAAACGGCACCTACTTTTCACCAAATAAATAAGATCCAAGTCCGCATGCTTTTGCATTAAAAAGAAAATGAAGTTATGAATGCACCTCATTCCCATATTTTATCTCAAAAAAAAATCCAAAAATTATCCGAAAATCTAAAATACCCTTATAAGAACAGAACAAAACAAACAAAATTGAGAAGAAGAGAACTACTTGAATATATTTTTCCTACATTTCCTCTCCAAAATTCCAAATACCCATGCTAGCAATCCAATGTACTATCCATGTAAACACCTCATTTTCCCCAAATATCTCAAAATTTCAAAAACCCCTTAAAACTAATATAAACCAAAACAAAACAAAATAAATGAGAAATAAGCACAAAATAAGTTTTAAAGACGTACCTTTCTTGTCCAGCAGTGTCCCAAATCTGGGCCTTAACGATCTTATCATCGACCCGGATACTGCGGGTTGCAAATTCGACTCCGATTGTGGATTTGGATTCAAGGCTAAACTCGTTCCTCGTAAATCTAGACAACAAATTCGATTTCCCAACACCCGAATCTCCGATCAAGACCACCTTGAACAGATAATCGTAGTCGTCGTCAGCTCTATACGCCGCCATTTCGGGCCACCGGCTCCGGTCCTTAAGCAGAGATCGTTGGCGTTAAAGAGAGATTTTTGAAATTGCCAAAGACACAAGGGGTAGATCAAGGATGGGATAATGGGTCGGGTCGAGCAATCGAATTATGAGTTAGTGGGCCCATTAATGGAAAGGTGGGTCTTTCCAATTTTTGGGTTGGCCACTTATTATCCCATTATTACTAAGTTGTCCCAATGACTCCATCATCTCCCGAGTATATGTGATTACATTAAAAAAAAAAAGATTCTTAAAAGATGGTATGCACATCGGTTTTAACATTTTCTATATAAAATTTATTTATATATGCTTTTTGGCTATAAGGAAACATTAAATAATTTAATACAAACCTTATAATAAGTCACAACTTATTCTTATTCATTTGGCTTTTATTTAAATTTTAATAAACTTGAAATAACCGTAGTTTACATTAGCTAGGATACTTATATTACACTAAAAATCAATAAATACAATATAGTTTCGTTAATTATCGAAATATTGTATCTGCTTTACGATCAAGGCTGATCAGTATTTATAGAAGGGAAATGTTCTACAAGGTGTTCATCAAATGTTGTTTCACCAACAATTGGTTGGCGTGGGTGGCAAGCGGCCCTCGTCCCTTAAGCAAGGCAAGGGTTCGAATCCTGACTTGTGTATGGAGTGCCAGTGTTGGGAAAGAGACAAGCCTAACCACGCTCTACTTCTCCCGACTTCGGAATAGGCACCGAAGGTGGATACTAGGGGGTTTCGACCAAAAAAATGTTGTTTCCTGTCAATTTTTGGGTTTTTAGAATATTTGATTCTCCTTCTATGATGCAGTGAAGGTTTCCAATCGTATCATTTTTCAGACCTTATTTTTCGGCAGGTTTTCTTTTGGATGAGTTGCTGTTAATTTGGATTTATTTATGGTATCTGTTTCCTAATTAGGTTATAGAAATTTCTATTTCATTATGTTCTGGCGCTGCGCTAGTTCAATGATTTATTTCTTCTAGGAAATGCATCATACACACATATTCATGAGTGCTCCTGCAAATGAGAAACCAGGCACGGCAATATTTTCAACAAAGCTATGCTTTCGTTAAGGCTAAGGCTATACCACATTTGTAAACGTAACCTCGATTAATTTTAAAGTCAAGTTTAATTGTTTCCGTTGAGTATGAGTTCTTCATAGAGAGTTGGAAACAAATTAAGATAGTTGGAAAAGCAAGCAGCTGATCTAAGGTCATGTTTGGTGCATAGGATGATGGATAGGATAGGATCATAATCATCCTATCTTATGTTTGGTGCACACATTAAGGGAAGGATTTGATTGCAAGAAGGATTAGTCATCCTCTTAGTATAGGATAACTCAATCCTCTCCAAAAGGTGAGGATTATTTTTAATCTCATAGGATTAAAAATAAATACTCATATTTTATTTATTTTATGCTTAACATTTATATTTAAAAATTAACTTAAATATTTAATAAAATAATAAGGATCTTTAATTAATTAATAAATATAAATTTTTTCCTTCTTTTTCATTTTTTCCTTCTTTTTCTTTTCTTTTTTTTTCTTGTTTTTGATTAAAGAAAAACTATAATTTTGATAAAATAATATTTTCTTGTACACATTTTTTAAAATTATTTTTTAGAAAATAAATTTTCAAACATAAAAATTATTATAAAATATATTTTTATCTAGTTTTTTCTTACATTTAATTTTTATTTTTTCTTTCTTAATTTTTTTCTTTTTGCCTGAAAAAAAATGAAAGAAAAATGACTATTAACCATAAATTATTAGAAATTATATATTTTTTAATTCATCAAAATTGAATTATTAAATTTAAGTTGTATTTTTTTTTTGTTTTCTATATTTCCTTATAATTGACAAAAAAAAAAAAGAAAGAAGATAAAAAACCATAAAAATAAAGAAAAATATTTAAGAACAGTCTTTTGAAAAATTTAATGTAATTAAAAAATAAATTTATTTTCAAGAAAAACTCA
This sequence comes from Heritiera littoralis, assembly GCA_031772115.1. Classification (NCBI taxonomy): domain Eukaryota; kingdom Viridiplantae; phylum Streptophyta; class Magnoliopsida; order Malvales; family Malvaceae; genus Heritiera; species Heritiera littoralis. The sequence continues at coordinate 113,803 of JAPDPK010000095.1, read as the reverse complement.
ATTTTCTAAAAAAAAAATTTAATTTACAATAAAAAAATATTTTAAATTTAAATCATATAAAAGAAATAAAAAGAAAAAATGAAAAATACAGAAAATGATTTTTATAAAAATTCATTTCTTAACAAAATAAATTTTTTGAAAAAGTAATATAAATTTTTTTAGAAGTAATTTTTTATTAAAAAATCAGCTAATCAATTGGACTATTAATTATAGTATTATAAATAATATTTAAAATTTTCATTTATATTTATAACAAAAAATTATAAATTTAAATTATGTTACTTTAAAAAAGAGTACTTAAAAAAATCATTTTATACTATTTTTAATTTTACACAAAACAAATATTATGAAAGACATAAAAAATCATCCTATCCTATTTTTAATCCTTGTATTGTAACACCCCAAAACCACTATATAACAGAATATTCACTTGTAAACTCCACTTACTTACCGGTTGGGCTGTCTGTGATGCTTAACAACTTTTACTACATTATGAATTAATAAAGTCTCTTCCTTAAGATGTATATACATTCCCTTCGTATTTAAAGTAGTACTGTACAACTTTGCTGAATATATAAAGGAATATAACATACCTTCGATATCAAATCTCCGGAAGGTAAATCTCTTAGTTCAAATCAGTTATCTGTGGAGTGGAAAAATAAGGAGTGAGCGACAATGTGCTCAGTAAGGAAGGTGTATGCTGCTTTAAAAATAAAAGCTATAATCTCGAAAACCATTTAATCATCCTAACGATCACACTCATTAGGAAATAATAAATACAGTTAACATGAAAACAGGATTCACCAGATCCTTTCATAAATCTTTTAATTGAGACTAGGCAACAATTTAAATCATGCAAAGAACACAAGTCATCCGCTTTTGGGGTGCACCCGTAGGCCATCGCCCCTCACGGTTATCTCATCTAGATGTATGGCCATAATCTGTAGGTGGTCCTCGGGTCCACTTGCCAAGTGACCTCGAGACCGCTGAAGACTTGGCAGGTCCATCAGCCCTGTGACGCCCTAGGGTGCACTCGTTGGTCTCTTTGACCCGAGCCATCGCCCTAGATGGGTCACGCAAAGTATATGAGTGATAATGCATGAACTCATGGCCTAATGTCTCAAAATCAAGTTATCATATGTATCATTTCCATAAAATGATTTAGTTTCCAAAAGGGTTTATAACTAGTGAAAACAACCCTCAATTTCAACATTTTCTATGAAAGAAAAACATTTTTGGAGCTGATTCGCCCACGGCTAGTTCGCCCAGGGTCAGCTCGCCCATTAGCCAATTCGCCCAAGGGACTACTCGCCCGAGAGTCTATTCGCCCAAGGGACTACTCGCCCGAGAGTCTATTCGCCCAATAAATTTGATATTTTCTATTTTCAAAAACAATTAAAATACTTCATTTTTCGTTTAAGAAATTACATTTTAAAACCGTTCGCCAGAGTCTACTCGCCCTTCATAGCTCGCCCTGACTAACTCAACAAGACGGCGAATAATAGTCGCCCGCCTTGTAGTTTTCAAAACAAAAGTATGGCTGGCTGATAACAGTTCACCCACCTCTCACTTAAAACAAGGGTCGTCCGCCCAAACACATTAAAAAGGGTTCGTCCGACTATGGCTTACCCGGATTTCTCTTTAAAACAAGGGCACTCGCCCAGTTCTCATAACAGAGAGCTCGTCATTCGCTCGCCCGAGTTTCTGCCTAAAACAAACTACTCGTCCGCCCTAAGTAGCTCGTTTCACAAAACAACATATGGCGGCTTGTAGCTCGCCCGAAACCAAAATAATTTATCAAATAAATGCATGTCAGAAAATAAAACAATTTCTAATATTTTCTTAACGTTTTACTCCACAGGACATGCATTTGCATCACATACTACTTCCTTACCTCGTCGGGTGCAACCTTGCTTTTCGCCCGCCTTCCTCAATTCCCGTCTGCAAAGCATTTATTCAAATTATTAATATTTTTCCAAAAAGGATTTTTATATATATATATATTTTAATAATATGGCACTTTGGCGAGACTCAGTTCGCCATTCGCCCAACATAGCTCGCTGTCCCTTAGCGGCTTATTCATGGGAGTTCGCCCATGTAATGGAATACGTTGGCGACTTCTTTTTCTCCTACTCGCCCTACTGGCGGTCATCAACTTTTACATGGACGACCACTGTTATCGCCATTCTCGCCTTTTGGCGATCATTGGTCCTCGCCCGCCAGGACCACATACAGGCGAACTCATATAAGCATTTCCTTACCTCGTCCCATCCTTTGGGCGAGTACTCACCCATTTTGACTAGCAATTTCTACTCGCCCGCCGTTGTTTCCTTACTCATTCTTGGTTATTTTTCCATCTATTTTCTTATATATTTAACCTTATTCAATTTTAATCAGGCTATATCTATGATTAAATATCAAGAGAACTGTAAAACTATGAAACTCACCTTTACCAAGTTACTCCTCCAACAACAGAATGCTTTCTTGTCTTTCTTAGCTTTAGTTTGCTTGTTCCTTAACTCTTCAACGGTGAGAAAAAGGTTTACTGATAGAAGGATAAAACTCTATGGCTATGAAAGGAACGGAAGAACAAGGTGATCTTTGTAGCAAACAGAATGGGCGAGAAGGATTCTGGAGAGAATGGAGTTCATTTCAATCCATTTCTTTCTCTTGAAGCCTCTTTATATAGCCGTTCCGTTTCACTTAAATTCAACACCCGTTTCCTTATCCTGTTTTCCTCATCATTTCATGCATTAAATTCTGTGGAAAACTGCAGCTAGTGGACTACGGTAAGAAGAAAATTCCCTGCAATGTGTTGAAAATTTTGTTTCTTTTTCCTCTTCTTCTCCTAGTCCACGCCTCTGCCAGTCACTCTTATTGGCTTGCTCCTCTTGCTATTAAATGCTTAGTCTCCTTTGTCAAATAAATCAACCGGCGAGAAATCCTCAGCGCCCCTTTCTTGGACTTTTCTATTTCCTTTTTTTTTTTTGCACTTCTCTTCGCCCTGTCTCCTCCAGCCAACGTTGATTGGCTAACTCCCCATCCTTTTCCTTGTTTTGTCTTTTAGCCCTTAATTCTTTTGTCCTTCTTCTCCACGCCAATGTTAGCCATATTGAATAATTTTATCTCATCTCAATTAATGCTTTCATACCTTTTTCCCAAATTAATTCCAACAATTTCTTGTTACTCTTTAATATTTGTTTCTCTTTCTTTATACACTACACTATAAATCATCTCTTAGATTGAAAAGTGGAATTCACCTTCGATTTAATTTCACAAAATTTTTTTTTTCCACTATCAGTAACGTACACATATGGCATACAGTATAATAAAATTCGGATTTTACATGTATACACCAAACATAATATAGGATGATATAATCTAATCTTATCCTATCCATAATCTTATATTATCTTATCCTATCCTCATCCTATGCACCAAACATGACCTAAAAGGACAATCAACTGGAAAATTGCAGCAGATGAAAAAAACGGAAAATAGGAATTCAGTCTCAGAGAAGTTGACATCAACGCTTCTGAATGCTGCGGCAGACTCTCATTTCACTGCCATCTTCTGAAACATTCACTTGTTCATCTTTCTCCTCGCAAAGTTCTGGAGACATGATTTCCTCATCTCCCTTACTTCTTCCAAAAAATATCACTACCAATAGGCCATGTAGTTTCTTGAGCAGTAGAAGATTCTTCCAGTTTCACTATACTTTTACCAATTGATGGGCCTGCCTGCAAGTGCAAAACAAATTAAAAGCATGACATATCACCAACAAAGAAGCATATATAATACAGTAATTTGAAAAAATAATGGAACAAGGACTATCCAAATGAACCCAATCAAAGATATTGCGGCCAATTAGAGTCGAAGACTTTTTCATTTGCTTTGGCCAATTAATGAAGAATTTACATTGAACACTATCATGAACATCTCCAATTTACGGAAGAGTAAAAGCCAAGAGGGTCAAACACACGAATTAATATTGGATTTTTTTTTTTTGAGTAGGAATTAATATTGGATTTAGAAATAAGGCTATAAGAGGAAATAAATACATTGAAAAGTAATGCAATGGATGACCCTCTGTTTTAATGCTTATCCAATTAATTCCATCTATGACTAATACAAAAGGTAGGGAATTAAGGTTTCAATACTGTATATTAATTACATATGTGCTTTGGGTTTTTGCTTCATCTTAACGTCATCGCTAATATCGAATCTAGTGAATTGAGAGTTGGTTTGGGTGCTTACCTCTGTTTCGGCATGCCCAGTTTCCTGTACTTCATCAACTCTAAAACTTGTTCTTATGTTGGGGCAACCTCCTACATATAAAACACGCAAAGATGGGAATACGAAATGGTAACCCACAGGGATGAAGCTCACCAGGCTTGGTAGATTTATAAGTTCTAATTTGACCAATTGAGGTAGCTGTATCAGTTTCTCTTTGTCGTTGCTCTCATTTGCCTCATCTCCTTGTTCGAATACTTGCTCTAATTTGGAGACGTTCAAAACAGTCAAGTTGTGTAATTTTGGAAGGCCTCGAGCAACACTAATCGGAAATAGACTCTTCAAGTTTCCACAAGCCTCAATCCCCATTCGAGTGAGATTAGGGAAGCATGTAGGTTGGTGATGAAGATGTTGTGATGAAGTTCGATCATCCTTTTCAATGATTGCCTCCAATTCATCACACTCAGCTATACATAAAGAGCTCAATTGTGGCAAATTCCGAGCAATAGTAGGTGACAAAATGTATCTTAACCTTTTGCACTTAGAGACTTCCAATTGAGTGAGGTTTCGAAAGTTTTCAACATGGATGGGACCTTTCCATATGACCCGCAATTCAGGTAGATCCCACAACTCAAGTCCCTGGAGGCTTGAAAGATTATATCCATCATCAAATAACTCTTCAAAATTAGTAATTGTTAAATATTCCATATTTGATGATCTTTCTCTAAATTCAGGAACCATCATATTGAACGTCCTTTGCTTCTTTTCTGTCATTCCTTCAAAGCTTAAATTCTGTAAACATATTATTTAATCATCAATATCTCAAAACTGTACGAATAACTAATTTATACTTATTGATTAATTTGTTTTTAAAATTTTGATTTAACAGCTCTATTTAAATTATAGGTTTGATTTCATTATAAACTTTTTTAAAGTTTCAATAAAAAATCTTCTTAAAGCCTAAATTTTTTGTTGAATTTCCTCCTACAACATCAGTTTAAAACACAATTAAATAAAATCAAGCTATATACTCCAAAAGTTAAATGTTAAATGCTTTCAAGCAAGTATATATTTAACAATTATTCCCTTCAACAGTTGCTATATATTTATTTATTTAATGCCTATCAAATTAAGTAAATTAGCAAAAAAAACCACCACGTACGGTGTAATAAGTTTCTTTTATGTATGCTAAAATATTAATTAAAAACATTTATGCCTTCGTATTAAAAGAAATATTGAATATTGGAACTTGGTGAAATAAAAAAAATATAATGAAAGATGATATTAGAAAGAAGCAAAATATTAAAAAAAGCATGCAGTATGTTTGTCATCGAATTTATAAAAGAGTACAAATATTACTAATAATATAACAAATAAAAAATAATTAAGTTTTTTGCATATAGAATTGAAGAAAAAAAAAATTGCCTAAAAAAGAAATATAATAGATTTTTTTTTTGGTTACAAGAAACAGAATACATATTAACATCTTATTGAAAACCAAAAAATTCCACAAATTCCAACTCAAAAAGTAGAATTTGAAAAGAGAATTTGTTTGAAAATTCTAAAATCTATAATTCAAATTTCAAAAATTTTGACAATTTCTGTTTTTATTTTACAAAACAAAGTAATTTTATTAAGTTTTTTAAATCTCTTGATAAATAAAATTTTCTTTTTAAAATCTCTCAATCAATTTAACTTTTTTATTGATATAACAAATAAAAGTACGATGATATGCCACTGTTTAATGACATTGTATGACCTAAGCCGATTTTTTAATGAATAAAGAAATATTCAATGAACAACATTAAAAGTTCAAAAAATAAAATAATAGTGAACTTTACCTTTATTTTAGCCGATATGATAAAAGATGTCAATTGGGGACAATGTGACACTTCCAACTTTTTTAAAGATGGTAAGGTGAGCACAACGTCGTTTTCATCCCTTCCTTTTAGTCGAGGCAGATCCCTCAATGTAACCACATTCAGTTGTGGAAGACCTTCGACCATTGAGATTGGAAAAGTATATTCCAATGCAGGGCAACCCCAAATCTCAAGTGTTATCAAATTCTCCAAACTTTGACCATGGGACAATGAGGAAAGAGATGTCAACTTATTGCAGCCCTTTACACGTACTTCCCTTAGGCTTTGGAGACTGATGTTTGACACTTCCGTTTTGGGAATTATTTCTTCCAATTCCGAGCAGACTGACATCGTCAGTGTTTCCAGCTGCCCAAGACTTTTAGCAACGGACGTTGGGAAGAGATATCTCAGTTTATTGCAGCTGTTTATTTCTACAACTTTCAAACTTTGTAAGCTTACAGGATGGCTGGGTCCTTCTTGTACGCTCCTCAGTACAGCAACCTGAAAGAGCTCCTGCATCTTATCACAATATTTAGCCTCCAGCTTTTCAAGATTTTGCAGAACTGGAATTCCACCTATCATTTCCTTGCAATTATGTGTCAACAAGGTTTTTAATTTTTCCAAAAACTCTTGTGGCTGATCACCACAGCACAACTCTTCCAATCCAACCATCTATACTATTAAAGTTGGAAAAAAGCAAGGAACCTGGTGCAGCCACGCTCATGCCTTCCCTGATAACCACGTTTTCTTTTCCTTTGGCCGACACGTCATCTGCATATCTGTTCCAAACTTGTGTTTTGCTTTTTTTTTTCTTGCTTAATCTTATTCTTTCGGTTTTGTTTGTGTTGGAAAAATGATTTTTTTATGATATTGGCATTTCTTTAATTAAAAGTGTTTCTTTGTTTAATGAAAAGTGGGTCCCATAAAATACTTTTAACACTTCTTTCAAGTGCATGGGAAAATAAAACGAAGCTTTGCCTCACCCATTTATATCTAAAAAATGTTTTGTTTCACTTTCTACGTGCATAAAAAAATGGGACAATTTTATTTTTTATTATTTTTTCTCAAACCTTCCATCGAACATGTTGATGCTCTGTTGTCTTACTTTTTTGTTCTTCTTTAATTTTTTCCCCAGTTTTTTGTCGGTTGGAAAATAATTTTTTTTATGATATTGTCATTTTATGATTTTTGCAGCTAAGATTACTATTGATGGGACCTTTTTTGCTATCTACTTTTTTGCCTGAGTCTCGGTTCTTTGTTTAATTAAAAGTGGGTCCCATAAAATACTTTTTGCACTTCCTTCAAGTGCATGGGAAAAGGACACAAAGCTTTGCCCACTTACTCATTTATACTTGAAAAAAGCTTTGTTTCATTTTCTCCGTCCATACAAAAATGGGATAAAATTTTTATTATTATTTTTTTTCAAATCATTGTTTTCTTTCATGTTTTTTTTTAATTGATGGTTTTTCCTTCTCTCCTGCTTGCTCTCTTTTTCTCTACTTATTTGTTGCCACCGTTTTCTTCTTCACTATTCATCCATAATGGCTATTGTACTCTTGCACCTTGCTATTATCACATTGGTCTCACCACAATCGATCTCCCTTTTCACCCTTTTTCCATTGTTCTTCACCGACGTGCTTTGGTTGTCCATTTTCCATTTTGCTGCTTTGGATCCTCTTTTGATTGTAGGTGAGAATCATTCTATGTTCTTCCATTCATTTTTTTCCCTTTTCTTGATAGGATCCGTTTTATGTCTGCTCTGTCTCCTTTCCTCTTTTGTAGGTCCTGTTTCTCGCTTGTGGGTTTTTTAACCTATTCTTGCCTTCGCTAATCTTTCATGCTATTTTTCGTTGTCTGTTTCGCACTCACTTTCCCTTGCTCGTGGCTCTTTTGCAAGCAAGTTTTTTATTTTGTTTTGCTTACTATTACTATTCTATTTGGTCTTCCATTGGAAATAAGCTTATTACTTTTCTTTTATATCATTATGTTTCCTTTTTATAGCTATTTTTTGTTTGCTTCGACTTGGCTATTTTTACCTTGCTTGACCATTCTTTCTTGAATGGTTGTTTTCTTGCTTTCTTTGCTCTTGTGTATTCTGGATTTACTTTGCTCCACCTCATTAGCTTTTGCCCCCTTTTCCAATTCGACGTGTGTTATGGTTTGTTTATTCTTTCTGTTCTTCCTTTTTCTCTTGTGATTTGTTTGTAACTTTATTTGTTTTAATACTGTTCTTTTTTATTTTAGTGTGTCCTTTGGTGTGATGTTGTTTTTATGCTATTCAATGTTTATTTTATCTCTTTTGTTATGGAAAAAAGATTTTTCCTATCTCCTTCTTTATTCTACTGTCTAAAAAAGGCTTCTTTTGTTTTATGCTTATTTATTTCGATTCCACCTGTTCATTCAAAGCACTGCCTTTATCTCCCTATTCTCGCCATTTTTAGCTTTTCTTTCTCTTTTTTCTTTTGGGTATGCTTTTAATGGTTCTTCTTGTGGTCTTTAGCTTTAAGATTCATTTTCTTTTTTTGTTTTGTCTTGAATTTTCCTTTCTCTCTTTGTGATCTTCCCTTTAGCATGCATGCTTTTTTTTCTTTTTCAATGCTTTGCATTCTTTTTAAAAGCTTACTGCTCTTTATTGAGTTTGCCATGATTTTGGCTTCTGTGTTTAACGTATTTTTGCATTTATTTTGTAGGGTGTTGCTTCTTTTGTAGGTCGTGTATTTTCCTATGAACTTCATTTCTGAATTCTGCCTGTTGGTATGGTTTACCCTGTTTTGATGTGAATTCTTTACTTTTTGAGAGATTTCTCTTTTGCCTTGCTATTCATATGTTGAGGTTTGTTCTTTCTTGCGTTTTATTGATTTCGCTCAAATTTTAGTTAAACATTAACATTCATCTTTTTCCCAGACGTTATTTATGCATCATTTTGTTCCCTTCTTTGTATGTTTCCCTTTTCTATTTTGCTTAGGGGATTTAACTTTGTTTTCTTTTATGGCATGGATATTTTTTTTCCCTTAAACAACTTTTTGTTTTTCTAAATTATTCTTATTTTGTTTTAACTGTTGAATCTTACTTGCTTTGTTTATGTATTTTTTGCTGTTACAATCTTTTGTAAGCTGATCGTGAGATTGGTTTACTTGCATTCTTGAAGTGAGGTTTTTTTGAACTTTTTCCTAGCTGGTATTCTACCTTTTTATATGTTTTATGCTTCTTGCTTTTCTTTTTGTAGTTCTTTTTATTTTTGTCATTTCTCTTTTAGCTGCTTACTTTTTATTTTTGCTTTTTTTTGTCTTTCTAATTGCCTTTGTTTGTCTGCGTTATTGCTTTTGTTTTTCTTTGTTGTTTGTGTCCTTTTTTACTTTGGTTAGGTGAATCAATAGCTATTAGATTCATTTTGTATGTTGAGATCCAGCTTGCTTCTTTATTTTTTTTGGTTATTGGATGTTAGAGACAAACAAATTTAGCCAGTTTGGTTTAAACATAGTTTTTTTTTCTATTGATGTTTAATGTTTGTTTTTTTTTTTTTAAAAATGTTATTGTTGTTTTGTCTTATGTTCTTTTTACAAATTACATTTTCCTTTTTATTTTTCTAATTGTTACTGGTTTACCTTTCTGAATTCTAACTATTCACCTTTGTTTTGCTTTGAATTTATTCTTTGATGCTCTTTTTTGTTGTTAGCTTACGTTATTTAACTTTTCTACCTCATGAGTCTTTTTGTTCTTTGAATTTTAACTACTTTTGTTTTCCAGTTTTTGCAGAAGCCTTTTACATCATTCTACTTAAATGACTGATCAAGAGTCAACTAGAGGCAATAGGATAAAGAGAAGTGAACATCTCAGATATCAAAAGGTTAGAAATAGGGAACACCAAAATAGCATCAATAGTCAACAATCTTCGGGTCAAAGTTTATCCCATGGTTTTTTGCCGACGACAACTATACAAGTGCAACATTCTAGAAATCTTCAGCCATTAAGTTTGCGACCTGCGATTAATGTTGACAGCAATTCGGAAACTATTTCATCATCTACCAATGTGCATTGTTTTGATGCTGATGAACCATATGTTGCTGCTTCCAATTCTCTATCTTTTGTCTATGATCACACAACAAGTGGTCGAGTCTACCAATTTCATCATCCTAGATCAACTGTTGATTCTGGTGTTAGAAAAACCAGCTCTAATTCTGGTGATCTCTTTTACCTTTTCATTTTTTATTGCATTCTTTTTTCCTGCATATGTGTATTCATTTTCGTCTTTTGTCCCTCCACTTCCCTTTTTTCCCTTATTAAAATGATTGTTGCAAAATAATCTTTTCTCCCTTTTTAAATACTTTAGAATCAAATTTGTCAACAGCCTGCTTTATAAATCGTAGCATGGATGTCTTTTAAACTGGTTTTTTGCTTACCTTTTTTCTAGCCATTATGGTTAAGTATTTTTATGTCTTTTGATTGTTAATGAAATTTTTTGTCATTTTTACCTTTTCCAATTGCAGAAACTCTTTTGAAGCCTCTTGATTTGAGCAAATTAAATAAAGACTCAAGCAGAGTAAATAGGTTGAAGCGGAGTCAATATCTTAAATGTCAAAAGGTTAGACATACAGAATATGAAGGCAACACGAATACTGAATCACATTTGGCTCAAAATGTGTCTCATGGTTTCCAACAAACACAGCTTGCAAAACAAAAGCGTAGTAGGATTATACAATCAGTGAATTTACATTCTTCAGTCAATGTTGATGGCAATTTGGAAACAATTATGTCTTCAACCAATGTCCAAACTGTTGACGTTGATAACATATCTTTGCTTGGCTCTGATGCTATTTCTTCTATATATGACATTGGTTCTACGAGCCAAAGTATGCAATTTGATTGTGATGGATTACATGAACAAGTTGAGTTGGATTTATTACATTTCCCTACCATTCAAGCCAATCCTACTATTACATTGGCTGATTCTGCTCTTGGTATTTTCTACCCTCTTTCGTTGCTTATTGTGCTTTGTATCTTAAATTTCTATTCTTTTATTTCTTTCTCTTCCTATTTGGTGTGATTGTTCACAAGTAGACTTTTTTTCTTGATTTAGGTACTTCAAAAGTGAGTCAACCTGCGATTCGACCTCAAAATCGTACGATGAATGTCTTTGGAATTAACCTTTAAGCTCTTTTGGTGTCTTTCTTCATAGTTGCTCTATTCATATATACTCTCTTCTTTTATTTGTGATAGACATTTCTCCTTTTTTGAATCTTGATCTTTTCAGGAAAATATTTCGAGCCTCTTAATTTAGGTGGCTTAGATTATGAATGCCCTTACTGTGGGGCAAAATTGTGGTATGAGGAGAGGATCAAGAAGTCAAGTAGTAGAAATTCTCCTGTTTTCACTTTATGTTGCAAAGAAGGAACCATTGCTTTGCCTTCAACTAGAATTACTCCTCATTTTCTTGATTCTTTGTTAGATTATAATGGAGGGCAGAGAGCAAGAAGATTCAGAGATAATATTAGAGCATACAATTCAATGTTTCAATTCACATCTATTGGAGGCAAAGTTGATGATTGCATTAATAGAGGTTCTGGCTCTTATGTTTTTAAGATTGGAGGTCAAGTTCATCATCGAATGGGCTCTTTGTTGCCACCTGTTGGTCAAGCACCAAAGTTTGCACAATTGTACATTTGTGATACAGCAAATGAAGTTGCAAATAGAATTAGACCTTTCCAAACTTCAGATTCAGCAGATGTGATTGACCCTGACATTGTTGAGGGTTTGATGCATACGTTTAATCAAGTTAATGCAATCGTCAAGCTTTTTCGAATGGCTAGAGATCGATTTGTTCAAGCCAATTATGCGCCAATTAGACTTCGCTTGATTGGAGGTAGGGATCATAATGATCAACAATATGATTTGCCATCAAGTATGGAGATAGCTGGATTAGTCGTAGGTGAAGATGAAGGTCCCCAAGATGATCGCGATATAGTTGTTGAGCATAGATCAGATGGTCTAAAACGCATCAGTGAACTCCATCCTGCTTTCATGTCTATGCAATATCCGATTCTCTTTCCTTTTGGTGATAATGGTTTTCAACTGGGTATCAAATATAAAGTTTCTAATCGGATAAGTAATAAGGAACGGAAAGATGTAACTATGATGGAATACTATGCATATTTTATCCAACAGCGTGATGCTACTGGCCATACTCTTCTTAGAGGAGGTAGGTTGTTCCAACAATTTATAGTTGATGCTTTTCTTTGTGTAGAACGAATGAGATTGCAATGGATTCGAGATAACCAGAGACAATTAAGATCTGAAATTTACCAAGGTGTAAGAGATGCTGTTACGCGAGGAGATGTAGATAGCCATGCTATTGGCAAACGAACAATCTTGCCATCAAGCTTTGTATCCAGTCCTCGATTTCACTTCCAGAATTATCAAGATGCTATGGCCATCTGCAGGCAATTTGGACAACCAGATCTTTTTATAACTTTCACTTGTAACCCAAAGTGGTTAGAAATTAATCAAGCTTTATCTATGATTCCTGGTCAGAAGATTGGAGATAGACCAGATATTTTGACAAGACTTTTCAAGATAAGGCTTAAATGTCTCATGGATGATTTGATCAAGAATAAACATTTTGGTCAAACAATAGCAGGTAATTGCTTTTGTTGTTTCATTTTATTTGTTAAATTTATTATTTATGTTTACAACACTCTCTATGTTCCTATTATTTATTTCATTCTACTTTTTACATTCCAGTTGTTTATACAATTGAATTCCAAAAGCGATGCTTGCCCCACACTACCTTTTGTTGTTTCATTTTATTTGTTAAATTTATTATTTATGTTTACAACACTCTCTATGTTCCTATTATTTATTTCATTCTACTTTTTACATGCCAGTTGTCTATACAATTGAATTCCAAAAGCGAGGCTTGCCCCACACTCATATCTTATTGTGGTTACATCCAAATGACAAGCATACAACACCCGAGGAGATAGATAGAATTATATCTGCAGAAATCCCAGATAAACATGAAGATCCTATTGCATATGAAGCTGTATCTAACTTTATGATTCATGGTCCATGCGGTGTTGTTAATAATCACTCTCCATGTATGAAAAATGGGAAATGTTCAAAGTTCTTCCCTAAATCATATGAATCTCAAACGACTGTTGGAGAGAATGGAATTGTCTCATATAGAAGAAGGATGCCAACAACTGATCAAATGGTTGTTCAAAAAAATGGAGTGGTGCTTGACACAAGGTTTGTTGTGCCTTATAATGTCGATTTGCTGGTGAGGCACCAAGCCCATCTAAATGTTGAAATTTGTGCAAAGGCAAAATCAATTAAATATTTGTTCAAGTACGTGAACAAAGGTCCTGATAGAGCAAGAGCTGTTATTGAGGAAACGCCCACTGGCGATGTACCTGATGAGCAAACAAACTCGAATCAAATTGATGAGATTAAAACATTTCTTGACTGTCGATATATATCATCCCATGAAGCTTGTTGGAGACTTTTTGGATTCGAAGTTCACCATAAAGATCCTACTGTAATACGTCTTTCTATACATCTTCCAAACCAACATTACATCACTTTTCCAGAAGACTCAGATTTGTCAAATGTTTTGCAACAACCTCTATTGGATAAAACAATGTTCACAGAATGGATGGAAGCAAACAGGTTATATCCACATGCTCACAATTTAACATACACTGATTTTCCAAGTCAGTGGGTTTGGTCCCAAAAAGAGAAAGCTTGGAAGCAAAGGAAGAAAGGGAGAGCAATTGGTCGGATTAATTTTGTTCACCCTGCTGCCGGTGAATTATACTTTTTGAGATTACTTTTGAATGTCATCAAAGGTGCATCAAGCTTTGAGCATCTTAGGAAAATTGATGGTGTTACTCATCCTTCATTTCAATCTGCATGTCGTGCTCTAGGTTTGCTTGGAGATGATAAAGAGTGGGATCATGCGTTGGAGCAAGCCTCCTTATGGGCAACAGCACCTGAATTGAGACAATTATTCATGACTTTGATCCTGTTTTGTGAAGTTCAAAATCCGATGGCATTGTGGAAAAAATATTGGATGCTTATGGGAGAGGATATTGAATATCGGTTGAACCATGCTTTTTGTGGAAATCATGTTCATTTACAAGGACAAGATTTGAGAAATGAAACCTTACTTTCTCTTGAGGAACTGTTTAACAAAAATGGATCATCTTTGTCAAATTATGATCTGCCTTTGCCATCAAGGGGATAGTCCAAGCAATTCAAGATAGATTGGTTAGAGAAGAAATGGATTATGACCTTGCTGAGCTACAAAATCAACATGCATCTTCATTTTCAATGTTGAATAATGACCAAAAAGTAATTTATGATGCTGTTCTTAAATCTGTCTTTGAAAATGAAGGCAAAATGTTCTTTGTCTATGGTCATGGTGGAACAGGCAAAACATTCCTTTGGAAAACCATAATAGCTGCCATTCGATCAACAAGGAAAATTGTTCTAGCAGTTGCATCCTCTGGAATTGCATCTTTATTGTTACCTGGTGGCCGGACAGCACACTCAAGATTCAAAATTCCACTAAATATTGATGAAATATCAACTTGCCAAATTAAACGTGGTACAGAACTCGCGAGGCTCATTTGCATGGCAAGTCTTATTGTTTGGGATGAGGCTCCTATGGTTCATAGACACTGTTTTGAGGCATTTGAACGAACTCTTCGTGATATCATGTTATCAAGTGTCAATGGAGAACTTGAGAGACCATTTGGAGGAAAGACTATTTTGCTTGGAGGAGATTTTAGGCAAATATTGCCTGTTATAACAGGTGGAACAAGAACTCAAATTGTTAATGCATCAATCAGCAGATCTCCATTATGGAAGTACTGTAATGTCTTTACTTTGACCATCAATATGAGATTAAGGTCTGAATTCTTTGATCTTGATTCAAGAAGGCAAACAGAAGAGTTTGCAAAATGGATTTTGGATGTGGGCAATGGTAAAATCAGTCCTGCTTGTGTTGATATTGATACAGATGAAACATGGATTCAAATCCCATCTGATTTCTTGCTTGAAGGTGGAAGCACACCTGTGTTTGCAATTATAAATGCAGTTTATGGAAACCTAAAGAGTAGGTTTGCTGACTTTGGATATCTTAGGGAGCGTGCCATTGTTACGCCTTTTAATGAGACTGTTGATTTAATAAACAGTAATGTCCTCTCTTTGATTCCAGGCGAGCAAAAAGTTTACCTTAGCTTTGATTCAATCTCGAACATTGATGGAGATCTTCAAAACCAAGAAATCCTATACCCACCTGAATTTTTGAATTCATTGACTTTTACTACCACACCAAATCATTGCCTTTGTTTGAAATTAGGTTGTGTAGTCATGTTACTTAGAAATATCAATCAAACAGCTGGATTATGTAATGGTACACGGCTCATAGTTACACAATTGGCTGCAAATGTAATTGAAGCAAAAGTCATTACTGGCAGTCATATTGGTGACAAGGTTTTCATTCCAAGAATATGTTTTGTTGTTAAGGATGCTAAATGGCCATTTGTTTTAAAAAGAAAACAATTTCCTCTTCGCTTATCATATGCTATGACAATCAATAAAAGCCAAGGTCAAACTCTTGAATGTGTTGGTCTTTATTTACCCAAACCTGTATTCACTCATGGTCAATTATATGTTGCAATATCCAGAGTTACAAATCGAGCTGGTTTGAACATCTTGATTGATAATTCAAATTCTAAACTACATTCACTCACAAAAAATATTGTTTATTCTGAAGTATTTGATGACTTACCAGCAGGTCTCTGTTTTACTTTCCACCATGCTTTTTTCATGATTTACCACATCATGCTTTTTTGTTTTAGCTGTTCTGATTTTCGTTGTCTATTTGCTTGCTCTTTTCCCATGTACAGCAATTGTTTCCTAATTTAAACAAACTTATTCT
Source organism: Heritiera littoralis (assembly GCA_031772115.1). NCBI lineage: Eukaryota > Viridiplantae > Streptophyta > Magnoliopsida > Malvales > Malvaceae > Heritiera > Heritiera littoralis. Next base: position 97,768 of record JAPDPK010000095.1, on the reverse strand, counting down.
TTTGAATTAGTATTGCTGCAAGCAGGTATTTATTTGCTTTTCCACTTATGGACAACACTGACTTCCCTACAATTTGGTGATACTAGCTTATCACATTTTGATTAACTTAATTGAATCAATCTATTCATTTTTTTTTTAGGATTCCTTATGAGTTCCTTTTCAATGTGCACAATTTTTATATATGTTTCTATTTTTTTCTTCTTTTTTGCTAGGATATATCATGAATTGTCAACTGTTAAGTGAATTGCAACCTTTGAAACCTTACAAAGAAATCCTGAGTTTATGCTGTTAGAGCTTGGGATACTATATTGCCAGGCTTTGAAAGAAATTTCTATCTATTGATATGTTCATTGTAAACAAGAAGGTTAGTTCATATTTTTTGACAAATATGTTTCCTAAAATCTACTTAAGCATTTTATGTCACAATTTGTTGAAAGCTGTTTTTTTTTTCTCCAGAGAAATGCTCTACAAGCTACAATTAAACAAAAGGATGAATCGCTTTTCAGCTACTGCTTGAAAGAATGATCAATACATGAAATAAGTAACTTCTTCGTAAGGAAAATCAAAACTTCATTCAATGCAATTTCTATTAGATCCATTATTAATTTTTCCTGCCTTATAATGATGATTGAAGTTGCTGGGCAGATCAATCCAGCCCCTTTGCACAATTTTGAATTTCAACCATTACACTCACTTGATCTACGTGTCAATAATAATCGTGTTTAGATAGGTTTGTTGTTCTATTATTTTCTTTGGCTCTGACTATTACATTTTTCTTGCTACACAGTATGTACTTATAATATAGGCATCCTACCTCTTACTCCCGCTTTTTGCTTACACATCCCATATTATGCTTGATCATTTTTACACACAAATGGCATTCTTATTGTCCTTGGTCACTGAAGGTTCACACAAAACTGCCTTGAACCTGTTGACAAATGAAACCTGAAAAATACAAGATGAAAACATAGGATACAATTGGTCAAATATAGAGTTATAACATTTTTCTTCAATATGTTTGAACATTATCTCAAATTTTGCTTTTCCTTGCTTTTATGTTTCCTTTTCAGTGGAACTATACTCAATATCACATTACGGAGTGAAGTTGCTCAAATTCTAGACCAACATGATTCTCTTTTCTCAGAAACAAATGTCATCATAGTTTACCTAGAATCACTGCCAGAATGCTAGGTAAACAAAAAATTCAATTCTCAAGTTGATATGCAACTCATTTATCAACTTTATTAACTGTTATTTCTTTACTTTTTTATAATAGGTTTGTATGCTTTAAGCAGCTCCTTAGCTACAAAAAAAAATTGTATCAGTTTTGACATAACTGCAGCCAACCTTCTGAAACAAAGGTACCTCGATACCATTCACACATAAGCTTTGAATAAATGTATGTTTTTCCTGTTCAGATCTCCCATTGAGTTCTTCTGTAGGTATATAAATCAACCATTAGTTGTTTACTGAATAAATAATGACCTCAATTAAAACAACAGGGAGCAAATGATGTCCATAAGAATAGAAAAACAATTGAACAACTGCTCAAAATCGATGTATCTCAATCAAAGGTTGGCCGCTTCTTTATATTAAAAAAAAAAAACTCTTCCTATTATTCATTATGTTGTCAATAGGTTATGTGTTCTGTTATAACATTTTGAATTCTAAATCATTTAATACAGGACATCTTTTTCACGCGAGCTAAGAATCACAGGCATTGATGCTTCCGCTAGGTGGTTACTCTGCTTTGTTATTCTCTTCTACTTATATGTTCCTTCGGTTACAAGATCTTAATCAATGTTCACATCAGACTGGTCGTACAAATTTTATGCTCTTTGGGAAAATTATTGACCAACTCTGTCAAAAACAATTGTTGAAATGGTTGTTGAAGAAGATCTTCATCAACAACTTTTACCTAAATCTATCAAAGCATTAATCTATGAAGAGAGAATGCTCAGAGTTAATCTTGCAAGACAATCATTTGAATCAGGTTTGCCAATTTTTGTGCTGAACAATACTTTTTTTCCTCAATAGAATAGTTTTGCTGCTATTGGGATTACTTTAATATCTGTTGGTACACCAACCATGCAACCATCAACTAATATAACCCTTGGTGATAGAGCACAAACCACATCAAAAACTATGCTTGACATTACAATATCCCGTTGAAGAACATGATTGTTTGAGTTCATATAACCTCTCATGACATTGTTTATTTCAAGTACATCGACTGTTATCTTCCCGTTATTGACCATCGACAAACCCAGCCAACTTATTTTATCTACTTACTTATATCATGTTATGTTTCCATAATGTTGATCCCTTAACATCTTTTAACTTAGACAACCATCTTTGAATTCTTAAAGACAACCATCTTTGAATTCTTATTGCATATTATATCATTAATTTTTTTACATCATTACTTTTCTATATTTACATAATACAATCTAATATAGATCTTTTGATTATTCATGTCTTGACGGATAATTCCCGCACCAACGGGCGGGTATTCTCTAGTATCTTTTAATGATAATTCTAACAAATTAGAGAATGCAATGGTTAGCGCCTGCTGCGTTGTTGTATCAATGAGAGACTTCATATGCTCGCAATTCTCAAGACCCAGGGAAGTCAGCTTATTGAATAGCAGATGGTCCAACTCCAAGCTTGGAACAAGATTTTGGCAACCCACCGCATTTTTCAGATTGAGAGATTCTGTATCCCCAATTAACTGCTTGCATGCCTCAATTGCAGACGCCTCAATTTTTAAGGATCTTGACAACGGGCAGGTCTCAGGGACTGGGTTTCTTCGTCGTATAACTCCTTCATCAACGCATACATAAAACCTCTGTAATTTACGGAACACAAAGTCTCTTGGAAGATGCTTAGAAGAAACCTCTAAAGATAATACGGTCATGTTTGACAAGGAATTCAACTCCGATAGGCTGGCACATCTTTGTTCTTGAAATGTGTTCTCAGTGACCCATTTTATTAATCTACAACCATGCAAGTATAGTTCTTCTAATTTGGACAGTCTTCGCATTAAGTGAGGAGGGATTCTCTCTAGTTGTTCACAATATGATAAATCCAACAATTTAAGGTTATTTAAATCACACATTTCTTCTGGCAGTTCATTAATAAGAGAGCCACTAAATGAAAGAACCTCGAGTTTCTTCAACTTTCCTAGTACTGAGATGTCCAAGATTTCCCAGTGCCATTCCAAATGTAGAGTTCGAAGGTTCGTTTGAAACTGAAATGCATCTGGCGATATCAATCTCGAATGAAAAGCACAAACTTTTAATGCTTTCATTCCTTCAAAGAATTCACTTGAAGTTGCTTTCACTCCTTCAAAGAATTCACTTGAAGTTATCATCTTACCACCATATCCCCTATGTAAAAGAACTTTGAGATTTGGGCATACCAATCCTTTAGGAAGCTCAACAACCGGACTAGTATTGAAGGAGATTGCTTCGTAAGGCTCAGGACTTTCATCCCGTGGCCACATTTCAACATCAGATTTTATCACAAAAGAATTCTTCTTTTTGGGTGATGCTATCCACAAAGCAAAGTCACGAACCAAGTCATGCATTCTAACATGCCTTTCTCCATCATTTAACAACAAACAAGACTGCCTAAGGATGCCAATCGCTGCAAGAACTTCGCTCCTCACTTCTTCAATTGAGTAGATACCTTCATACAACTCTAGTCCCCATGCATACCTCGCCAAGTCCTCTACACATATCTCATTATCTTCAGGAAATAAAGAGCACAACAAGAAGCATATCTTGGTCTCTCTATCCTTCAGAAAATCAAAACTTGCTTCAAAACATAGATAAGCATTGTGTTCACTCATGTCTGCGATGTCAACCAATCTACGGTTTTTGAGTCTCCGATATGCTGTAATCCACTCATCACGATTTTTACCATTAAGAGCACTTCCCAATGTAACTATAGCTATGGGCAAACCCTCACATTTTTTAATAACTTCAGTTGCCACAGTTTTAATAGCATCATCAGAGGAGTCATTTAGACCTGCTTTCTTTGCAAATAAAGTCCAAGCTTCATGCTTATCCAAACAAGTAAGTGGTATTGCCTTTTGACACTCCATAACATGACATACTCGTTGACGACGTGTTGTTAGAAGAATTTTGCAACCTTTATGTTCCTCAGCAAATGGAATTCCAATCTTCTCCTTTAAGTCAATTTTATCCCAAACATCATCAAGGATTATAAGAATCCTCTCCTTCTGCAGTTTCACCCATAATTCTTGTGTTAATCTTCTTCCTCCTTCATTCTTCATACTGAAATCTACGTATTTTGCAATCTCATCTTGAATTGATTCAAAGTTCGGCTTCTGAGACACAGTAGTAATCACAACTTTGTCAAACAGATTTAATTTTTTGGCTTGATTTCCAACTTCACGCACTAAGGTTGTCTTGCCCACCCCTGCCATCCCCCACAATCCAATCATGTTGACATTGTCATCTTGTAGTGCCTCAATGATCTGATTGAAAGCTGTCTTTGAAGATTTAGAAACCATAAAATCCTTAGATGAGAAGAATTCTATGGTTGGTATTGTACTAGTAGAACGGTAGCCCACTCGTCCAGGTTGACCAAATTTGGTGGCATCCTCTAGAAGCTTACAAATAACAAGAGTGTTCTTCATTGCTTTCTTGCTTAATCCATACCGCCAACACCAATTAGGACACCAATTGAAACATCTTTTATGTTGTTGAATTTCATTTTCCAGAGTTGTAATATCTGATAGTATTTTGTCCACCTTTGACAGCAAGTCTCTGACATCATCTTCAATTTCTTGAAGTTGCCTTTCAGCCTCCTCAATCTTATGTTGCAGTCGAACTCGTGCACTCATCAAATCGTTTTTCTTGTCCATGAGCGTTTCAACATTGTTGTGAAAACGGCAAATGTAATTAAATTGATGACCTATTGGCTTCGCCACCCAATCCATGAGCGATGTTCCCACACAGTTAGCAAGAGCAGACTCGCAAAACCCACAAGCCATTCTTGACAAGATCAAGTAGAAAAATCCCTCTGGCAAAAGTAAAATATTGGCATTGAGATAAATCATGGTGATGATACGTACTAAAAAGAAAATGAAAGAAGAATGAAGCTGAACTCTCAAAACATACCAAGCAAGGTGAAGATAGTCCAAAATGTGAAGACCAATTGCCTTTTCTTCAACTTTCTGCCAAGAACAAGAGACCTAAAGCAAATTAATTTAGGCAATTTATAAGCGTCAAAGAACATCGCAAATGAAGCACATAACTAAATGTGAAGTATGACTGTTTGTGAATGTAGAATTATAGATACATATATTGAGAAATTTTAACCTTCGGACACATGCACCAATGACCAACCATATATTTAAACTTAAATAATACTATCTAGTAAGAACAAATTATTACATACATAATTATGTCCACAATTTGTATTTTTATGGTACTAAATCAATAAATAAAACTATTGTACCCAACAATCAGACAAGTACTCTGGGAAAATTGGAAAGGAAGTACAGCTTCTTTCAAAATGTAATTAATTTAAAATTATTACATAATATAAGTACGAGCATATAATTGAAAAAGACTTGTATTGTAATTTATTTAAAATTATTACGTGACTTTCTTTTATCATGTAAAAATATAAACAGTCAATAGCAAAAAAGTAAAACTAATGAACATTATTCCAAACTTAACACTTTAAGATGAAGAAACAATGGTTGATTGATAATAAATGGAAGCGTTCAATAGAAAATTTGGTTGACAAACATATATACTATTTTTTCAGCTGTCTGCTTCGCTGAAAAATTTGCAACACATTAGATCCAAATTCAAATATATAATTAAGAACAAACTTTGTTTGTTCATAAAACAAATACCTCACTTTGACCTTCTGAATCTGCTAGATTTACTGCTACAAGGAACCCTCCACTGCTTTCAAAGATCAATGCGAGAAAATCAAAGTGGAATTTTTTTTTCTTTTTCTTTCTCAGAAACAAGGAAATACCAACAATGACGATCGATTTGTTTTTTTTTTTTTTCTTTTTTGAGTTAAAGAAAGGAAAACAAAGTAGAAATTGAAGAGAACAAAATTATTAAAGAGTATCACTTTTTTTTTTGAGTTACAAGAAACGACCGGTGGAAAACTGGAAATCCAAGAAGAGAAAATTCAAAAGCAACTTTTTTTTCTTTAAAGAAAAGGCTAAATAGAAATAAAGGAAAATAACAAGAAAATGCAGCAGCTTTTTTTGCTTAAAACAACAGAAAACTGAGAAAAAACCAACAAAAGAGAACAGCAGCAAATAACAGTTTGATTTAGGAAAATTTCAGAAATGAACAAGGTAGCTACAATTGCAGTTGACTGGAAATCGGCAATTTTATGAAAAAGGCTATTCTAATCATATATTGTTCTCCTTTTAATTGGCATGTGGGTGTGAACTCAAAGATGGGAGATTAAGACTGTTTCTTTAACGTGTAAACCTCCTTTGAATTGGCAGGGTGTAAGCTTACAGGTGGTAGGTTGAGACAGCCCACTGCCAACTACTGCATTATTTCTTTAATGTTTCTTTAATGTGTAGACTGTTTCAAAAGCCGACTATCTGTGCAAGTCAAAAAGTTTGATTTAGTTTTGAGAGTTTAAAAAAAATAATAAACCAATTAGAGTTAAAGGCTTTCATTTTGTTTTGGCCAATCAATGAAGAATTTGCATTGAAAACTATGATGTACATCTCAAATTTACAAAACAATCAGAACTAAGAAGGTTAAATACCCGAAATAATATTGGATTTCATGTCTATAAAAGGAGATAAATACATTGAAAAGTAATGCGATGGATGAACCTCCGTTTTAATGCTTATCCAATTAAGTCCATCTATGATTATACAAAAGGCAGGGAATTAAGATTTTGACACTATACATAATGCTTTCGGTTTTCGCTTCACCTTAACATCCTCACTAATATAGAATGGAGTAAATTGAAAGTTAGTTTGGGTGCTTACCTCTGTTTTGGCATGCCCAGTTTGCTCTACATCATCAACTCTAAAACTTGTTCTTATGTTGGGACAATCTTCTACTTCTAATTCATGCAAAGATGGGAATACAAAATAGTAATTCACAGGGATGAAGCTTACCAGGCTTGGTAGCCTTCTAAGATATAAGGTGGCCAATTGAGGTAGCTGTATCACTTTCTCTTCGTCGTTGCTCACATTTGCCTCATCTCCTTGTTCAAATACTTGTTCTAATTTGGAGACGAGTACAAAACTCAAGGCTTGTAATTTTGGAAGGCCATGAGCAACACTAATCGGAAACAGACTTTTCAACTTTTCACAATCGAAAATCTCTATTTGAGTCAGATTAGGGAAGCATATACGTTGGAGATGATGATGTTGTGATGAAGTTTGGTCATCCTTTATAATAATTTGCTCCAATTCCGAACACCCTCTATCCATAAAGAGCTCAATTGTGGCAAATTCCAAAAAATGGTAGGTGACAAGATGTATCTTAACCTTTTGCAATCACAGACAATCAATTCAGTGAGGCTTTGAAAATTTTCAACTTGGATGGGACCTTTCCATATCACCCGCAATTCAGGTAGACAAAACATCGATAGTACCTTCAGACTTGAAAGATTATATCCATCATCAAATAACTCTTCAAAATTAGTAATGGATAAATTGTCCATATTTGATGATCTTTCTTTTACTCCAGGAGCCATAACATTGGAGGTTGTCTGCTTTCTTCTACCATCCTTGTAAAATATAATTCCTGTAAACATATTATTTAATCATCAATATTTCAAAACTGCAATATTTTAAAATCGCACGAATAACTTATTTATACTTTATTAATTAATTAATTTTTAAATTTGGACTTAACAGCTGTGATTAAATTAAAGGTTTGTTTTTATTATAAACTTTTTTAAGTTTGAATTTAAAAATCTTGTTGAAGCCTAAATTTTTTGTTGAATTTTCTCTTGCAAGATCAGTTTAAAACACAATTAAATGAAATCAAATTAAATACTCCAAAAGTTAAGAATTAAATGCTTTCAAGCAAGCACTTATTTAACAATTATTCTCTCAACTGTTATTATATATATATTTATATATAATGCCTTTCAAATTAAGTAAATTTATTTTTAAAATTTTGTAAATCTATCTATAAATAAAATTCTCTTTAAAATCCCTCAATCAATTAAGAACTCTTAGATTTCATTTTTTTTATTAATATAACAATTAACACTACCATATTACGCCACTGTTTAATGACATCGTATGCCTATCTTTAAATGGGTAAAAAAAAAGTATTCAGTCAACAAGATTAAAAATTCAAAAAGTAATAATAATAAATCTTACCTTCATTTTAACGGATATGATAAAAGGTGTCAATCGGGGACAATCTTTAACTTGCAATTCTTTTACACTTTATTTGGTAGGAAGGATAGAAAGGAGTGAGAAAGAAAAATTTACTAATCTAATGATTAAGCTCCAAAATAGAAAAATGATTATAACATCTAATCATTAGATTATCAAATTTTTCATCTTTATCCCTTTTCATCCTTTCTACCAAGCAACGCTTTAAAGATGGCAAAATGAGTACAACGTCGTTTCCATCCCTTCCTTTTAATCGAGGCAGATTCTCCAAAGCAACCTCATTCAGTTGGGGGAGACCTTCAGCCGTTGAGATTGGAAAAGTATATTCCAATCCAGAGCAATTCCGAATCTCAAGTTTTATCAAATTCTCCAGACTTTGACCATGGGACAATGCGAAAAGAGATGTCTACTTATTGCAGCCACTTACATGTACTTCCCTTAGACTTCGGAGACAAACGTTTGACACTTCCTTTTTGGGAATTTTTTCTTCCAATTCCAAGCCTCAGTGTTTCCAGTTGCCCAAGACTTTTAGCAACGGATGTTGGGAATAGATATCTCAGTTTATTGCAATGACTTATTTTCAGGGCAGCCGCTAAACAAAATAGCGAACGCTATCTCACGATAGCAGTGGTGACCACCACCGCTATTGCGAAAAAAACGATTGTGATTGAAAATCACAATTGTAACAGCCGCTATTGGCCGTTACGAAACGACATAACGGCATATAGTGGTGATAACGGTCCGTTATCACCGCTATCCTCTGTTCTATTGAAATGGGTATAAAAAAGAATTTTAGAGAAACAAGAGAGGGACACTAAGACAGAGATATTGAGAATCTTACAAACTTAGAAAGCGTTTGGTACATTGTATGTAAAGTGATTGCTAGAAAAGTAATTGCAGAGAAAATAACATTACAGTGTTTGATATGCAATGTAAAATTCTGTTTAAATTACTGGAAAAGTAACATTATAGTGTTTGACATACATTCACTTTGCTAGTAATGTAGTAATAAATTTCAAGAATACCCTTAATTATAAAATCTAATTTAATATAATCGAATTAATTAAAAATATAATTATCATATGAAAATGTAAATAATATAATATCATAATTATTGATATTTCTCTCATTTGTAACATCAAATTTATATATATTTTATTAATTAAAAATTCTCTTTCAATTGCTTATAATAAGAAAACTGGCATTCTCTTTAGATCTCAAATAACATAAGTGGTATCATATATAGGGCATGCCTGATTTTTTGAAGCCCATGCCTATTTTTTATACATAGGATATCATATAAGCTGAGTGCAAAGAAAATGGATTGATCCGTGAAGTTTAACTCTTGTACCGGAGTTCTATTGGTGGTCTTCTTGACTTGTTGGTTTTAGATGATGCAAGCTGCCGCATAGGGATTGATCCAATGCATTTGAAGACCGGATTTGAAGATCCGAAAAAAGGTAGATTTCAATTCCATTCATCTCTGCCAGAACGAGAGAGAAGATCGGAGCTTCTGTCAAAGGACAGGGAGATGGGGGAATGGTTTCTTTGGAAAGGAGAGGTTCTGTTGAGAACTTGAGAGTGCTTTTGGTTCAGCAAAAATAACAAAAATTTGGGTAAAATGGTAATTGGATCGGTAAGTTTCCCCTTCATCACCGATTCACCATATCAATCAAGATTCCAATTTTCCAAGCTCAACTAACAATAAATCAAGACTAATTCAGAAATCACACAACGCAAACAAGTTCACAATCACAACAAACGGCTACAGCACCAATTCAACAGGTAAGCAAGCAAATTATACTTAAAAAATTTGAACTTTTCAACTAGATGGATCGGGCATCAGGGAAGGGGATCTGAGAGGGGTGAGGGCGAGGGACCGAACCGAAGGGTGTGGTTGTGGGCGAGGTGTCGGCAAGAGAGTGGGGGGTCGACGGGGCGGCATGGGTCGCCTGAGACGCTGTCAGTTCGCACTTCGCAGCAACCAGGGCTTCTGTCGTTTGCAAGTGGAGTGGAGCATCTAGATTTGGGCTATGGCTGGCGGCTGCTGACTGTTGCTTCTTGATTTGAGGGTGAGCCGTGAGTGAGGCCGTGAGGCGGTGACTGAGGGTGCTGTTACTGTGAGAGGTAGGGATCTTGGGACTTGGCTGTGGAGTGTATCAGTGGAGATCTCATGCATGGGTTTTGGCCTGAAAGGAAGTAAGGAACTGGCGGCGAGTGGTGACGAGTTGACGACGACTGCCTCTGTCAATTGTTGGGTGGGGAGGGGCCGAATGGGTGAAGTGAGGAGAGTGATGGGATGAGGCTAAGTGGGTGAGTTCTGAGATATGCGAGAGATTAGGTTAGGGAAATGATAGAATTCGGGTGGGTGACTGGGCGTGTATGTTTGGCCGGGTGGGTCGGTGGGGTTTTTTAATATTTTATTTTATTTTATTTTTTTCAAAGAATTTTAATATTTTAAGAATTAATATTAAGTAATTTTTTTAAACAATATTAGGTAATGCTGAATTTAAATTATTAATGTAATTTTTTTAGTAAAATTTGTAATGTAATTAAATATATGGTATTAAACGTTATTATAACTTAAGAAAAAATAATATTGATAATTTGATATTGATATTTGATTTGGTTTAAGTTAATTGATAGTAGCAAATTAGTATTAAATTTTTAATATAATTAAACATGATTAATTTTTTAATAAGTTAATTGATAATGTAAATGTAATCAATTAAATTATTTTTACTTATTAAAGTAAGTAAATTAAATGAATTATTATGGCAGTTCTATTTTATTATAATTCAAAAAATTATGTATAATTTTTTTTCATTTAAATAATAGACTTAAAGTATCATAAATTACTTAAAAAATAATAAAATAAGACTTTATATGGTTATAATTACAATTATTACATTTTATACAAAATTATGCGAAATTAAAAAATATTCACAATCGCGATGGTCTTCGTTATATCTGCAACTGCAATAAACGCAACGCGACCGAAAATACGACCGCGACCGCAATTTGAATTCCTTCTTATTTTTGCAACCTTCAAATTTTGTAAGCTTAAATGATGATTGAGTCCTTCTTGTATGCCCTTCAATTTAGCAACCTGCAATAGCACTTCCATCTTATCACAATCTTCAACTTCCAGCTTTTCAAGATTTTGTAGAACTGGAATTTCATTTATCATTTCATTGCAAACAAAATTTTGGCAACCCACCTTATTTTTCAGATTAAGATATTCTGTATCCACAAGACCACAACTGCTTGCATGCCTCAAATATTGACGCTTCAATATTTAAGTATCTTGAGAATGGGCAAATCTCATAGTCCCTCTTTGTTTTAACCCATCGATCAAAAGGGCTTCTTTTTCGTACAATTCCTTTATCAACGCATTCATAAAACCTTTGTAACTTGCGAAACACAAAGTCACTTGGAAGATGTTCAGAAGAAACCACTGCAGATAATACGGTCAAATTTGACAAGGAATTTCAACTCTGATAGGCTGGCAGAGATTTGCTCTTGAATTGTCTTCTCAGTGGCCCATTTTCTTAATCCACAACCATGCAAGTATAATTCTTCTAATTTGGACAATCTTCGTATCAACCGAGGAGGGATTCTCTGTAGTTTTTCACAATAGGACAATTCCAATAATTTAAGATTATTTAAATCACCTATTTCTTCTGGCAATTCAATGATATCAGACCAATTAAATGAAAGAACCTCAAGTTTCTTCATCTTCTGTAGTAATGAGATGTCCATGAGTTTGCACATTTCCAAATGTAGAATTCGAAGGTTTGTTTGAAATTGAAATGCATCTGGAGATACCAATCTAGAATTCAAAGCGCAAACCTTTAATGCTTCCATTCCTTCAAAGAATTCACTAGGAGTTATCATGTCACCATCTCCACCAAGTAAAAGAATTTTGAGATTTGGGCATACCAATTCTTTAGGAAGTTCAACGATCCGACTATTCATGAAGGAGATTGCTAGGTAAGGCCCAAGACTTTCGTCCTTCGGCCACATTTCAACAACTTCAGATTTTATTAGAAAAGAAATCTCCTTTTTGTGTGATGCTATCCACAAAGCAACGTCACGAACCATGTCATGCATTTTTACATGCCTTTCTCCACAATTTAACAAGAAACAAGAGTCCTTAAGGATGTCAATTGCTGCAAGCAGTTCGCTCGTAGCTTCTTGAATTGAGTCCATATCTTTATATAACTCTAGCCCCCATGCGTATCTCACCAAGTCCTCTACACATATCTCAATCTTCAGGAAATAAAGAACACAACAACAAACATATCTTGGTCTCTTTACCCTTCACATAATCAAAACTTACTTCAAGACATTTACAAACATTTTTTTCTTCACTGTCCTCAATGTCCTCAATGTCTACCATTCTACGATCTTTGAGCCTCCGATATGCTACTTCCCACCCATGACGATTTTTACCCTTAAGAGCACTTCCCAATGTAACTATAGCTATGGGCAAACCCTCATATCTTTTTACAACTTTAGTTGCCACATCTTTAATAGCATGATCAGGAGAGTCATTTAGACTTGCTTTCTTCGCAAATAAAGTCCACACTTCATGCTCATCCAAACAGTCAAGTGTTATTGTCTTTTGAAATTCCATTGCAACACATACTTGTTGACGGCGTGTTGTTAAAAGAATTTTGCAGCCTTCACAATCCTCAGCAAATGGAATTCCAATCTTCTCCTTTAAGTAAATTTTTTTCCAAACATCATCAAGTATTATAAGAACCCTCTTCTCCTTCTGCAGTTTCAACCATAATTCTTGTGTTGATCTTCTTCCTCGTTCATTCTTCATACTAAAATCTATGTATTTTGCAATTTCGTCTTGAATTGTTTCAAGGTTCGGCCTCTGAAACACAGCAGTAATCACAACTTTGTCAAATAGATTTAAATTTTAGGCTTGGTTTCCAACTTCACGTGCTAGGGTTGTTTTGCCCACCTGTCCCATTCCGCACAATCCAATCATGTTGACATTGCCATCCTGTAGTACCTCAATGATGTGACTGAAATCTGTCTTTGAAGATTTAGAAATCATAAAGTCATGTTTAGTGTATAAGATAATAATATAATAGGATAATATAAGATTATGAATATGATAAGATTAGATTATATCGTTCTATTTTATGTTTCGTGTCTACAATAATTAAAAGTAGGATAGAATGATTTTTTATATCTTTTATCATATTTGCTATGTGCAAAATAAAAAGTAGTATAAACTGATTTTTTTAGTATTCCTTTTTAAAGTAACATAATTTAAATTTATAAAATTTTTGTTATAAATATAAATTAAAAATTAAAAATTTAAATATTATTTATAATATTATATTTAATAGTCAAATTTATTAGTTGATTTTTAATAAAAAATTACTTTTAAAAATTTATATTATGTTTTTCAAAGAAAAATTATTTTGTTAAAAAATGAATTTTTTTTACAAAATTCTTTGTACCTTTTCACCCCTTTTTTCTTCTTTCCCTTTTTTTATTTCTTTTATATGATTTAAATTTAAAATAATTTTTATTGTAAATTAAATATATTTATTTTTAGAAAATTGAGTTTTTCTAGGAAATAAGTTTATTTTTTAGTTTCCAAAAGACAATTCTTAAATATTTTTCTTTATTTTTATGGTTTCTTTATCTTCTTTTTTTTTGTCAATTAGAAGGAAATATAAAAAAAAACAAGTTAAATATAATAATTTAAATTTTATTAATTAAAATATATAATTTCTAATAATTTTATAGTTAATAGTTATTTTTCTTTCTTTTTTTTTTGACAGCAAAATGAAAAAAAGTTAAGAAAGAAAAAAAATTTAAATGTAAGAAAAAACTAGTTAAAAAACATATTTTGTAATAATTTTTATGTTTGAGAATTTATTTCTAAAAAATATTTTAAAAATTTTAATTATTTCCAAAAAATACTTTAAAAAATTGTTCAAGAAAATATTATTTTATCAAAATTATATTTTTTCTTGAAAAAAAAAAGAAAGAAAAAGAAGTAAAAAATGAAAAGAAGGAAAAAATTTTGGATTAATTAATTAATTAAACAAATATCCTTATTATTTTATTAAATGTTTATGTTAATTTCTAAATATAAATTTTAAGGATAAAATAAATAAAATATAAGTATTTATTTCTAATCCGATAGGATTAGAAATAATTCTTACCTTTTGGAGGATTGGATTATCTTATACTAAGAAGATGACTAATCCTCCTTACAATTCAGTCCTCCTCTTAATGTATTTACTATACATAAGATAAGATGATTATTATCCTATCCCATCCATCATTCTATGTATCGAACTTGACTTAAAATCCTTAGACGAGAGGAGTTCTATGGTTGGAATTGTACTAGAGAACGGTAGCCCATTGGTCCAGGTTGACCAATTTTGGTGGTCTTCTCGAGGAGCTCACAAATAACAAGAGTGTTCCTTATTGCTTTCTTACTTAATCCATACCACCAACACCAGTTAGGACACCAATTGAAACATCTTTATTTTGTTGAATTTCATTTTCCAGGTTTATAATATCTGATAGGATTTTGTCGGCCTTTGATAGCAAGTCTCTGACATCATCTTCAATTTCTTGAAATTTTATATGAAATTGTTTATATGAAAAAGAAAAGTAAAGTATCGCAGACAACCCAACCAAATAAGATGTATAGAAAAAGATGAAAAATAAGGTCACAGGCTGTGACATTATATACCTTAGAGAGTTATTTAACTCACTTTTGGATCAAAGAATAAGTTGTAAAGTTGAATCAAAATGAAAAAGGATAAGAGAAAATCGTTTGTGACTACATTGACATCGAATACAAATTATAAATCGAAAAAGAAAAATTTAGTTTGTAAATTTGTTAAACGGAATAAGTTTAAGTGTTAAATGTTCGTCACGGCCTTCGGGTCGTGGCAGATTTAATGGTATCAAAGCAAGGTTTGTCTAGTATGTGTCAGTGTAGTTGGAACCGTGATAGTGTTACATCCCATGTACTGTGTAATGTCTGCATGTAAACTTTTTTTGTTATCAACCTATACCAAGATTAGTCTACTATTGGTGTCGGTTTTTATTTTAATTTGATTCGAAAATGAGAGGGACTAGGTATAGATGTTAGCTCGAGAGACTTGCTCGACAAACATTCGATTTCATCTTTGACTCTATCACCCTCATCAACTACGATTGTTAGTAGGCTGCTATGGAGGCAAAACCTCTAGGTTTTCTGTTGCATTTTGGCATTCCTTCTAAGAAATCTCAACGGACAAGTGTGTGCATTATTAGTGTAAAGCGAATGTGGGAGATATGGACCTAATAGAAGATCCGATATTGTTGCACATTTATGACCTTAGTGCCATTTGGGTATGGACTACATAGCCACCTACCGTGCTAGTGTACACTCCTATAGAAAAATTGTAACATTCTCCCGACCTAATCCCTGTATCATATGCTTTGGTAAGTAATGAAGCGACAAGTGCTTATTTGTTCTATTTTGACATATTGAAGTGATATTAGCAAAGGCACAATGGCTTATGTGGTTTGGAGATTGATGTGGTATAACTATCAAGACTCACGAATGAGGAATGAAGTTATGTTTGATAGAAATGATAGTGGAAGGACCTAGCATAGTTGGTCTAAAATAAGTCATGCGATGGTCTGAAACTTGAGCCATGTACTGAGCATAAATTAAGGGTTTTATTTTATGAAGCCATCGAAACTTAAGACTTTTCGTCAACGAAACCGTTTAAATAAAAGTATATGGTTTGGTTGAAAGCCTAATCCAGCCTTAGTAAAAAAAAAATTGAGATCTGAAAATTTGATTTTGAATTATAGAATTTTGATTTTTGAGGGATTTGACGTTCTTATAGGGTATCGGTTGTATTATTTGATTGGGTTTATTGGGTTTGATCACTAAAAGTTTAAACATATCTACCATGTATGGCAAGAAGGTGGGCTTCATCGAAATTCCTCAAGAGGAACAAATGCCTAACCTTCTTATGGATTTGAAAAAATGTATTGGATCCTGTATATTTTGAAGAGTGTATTGGTTTCTGAAAATCTTATGATTTAGAAAGTATATGATTTGGAAAGTGCATGGATTTCATTAAGTCTTTGACTTTTGAAACATATCGTTTGAGCTACATGAATTTCTAAAGTTCAATAAATAGAACTTGATTGTTTGAACTATGTGAATTTTGAGGACCAAAAGACTCTACAAACTCTTCGTTAATAGAATCGAGATTGAACACGACATGCTATAAAAAGTGAATCCTTGAGTGAACAAAGAAGATTATTTGGATATGTTGTGCAATATAACAATTGATGTGAGAGCTAAGATTGTATGAGATAAGACACTCGAGATCACCTTGTTGTGACATTAATCTTAGTTTAAATTGATAGTTTCTGAATTATAAGATGTGTAATTGCAATATGTGAACCAAAGCATACACTCAATTAGTGGACTTCTCAAACATTGAGCTGTAAGGTTAAAGTAAGTGGATCTTTAGATAAGTGATAGTGTGTAAATTTGATTTTGAAGTATATCAGACTTGGATTATATGGATATAAAAGATGTGAGGAAGGAAAGCGTCCTTGCACTTTTGAAATGACCATGATCAATTTGGAAGACCAAATTTCCAATGGTGGGAAGGATGTGAGAACCCTTATTTTATAAATATTGAACGTTTTCATGGCTAAATAAATTAAATTGATCAATAAAATAGCAAATTATCTATTTTGATGCAAAAAGGTGAACCTCTATATTGGTGAGCCATGGGCCCCATGGAAGTGCGCACCCACTAAACTAAAAGAATTTCGATTAGTATCCAATAATCTGTTTTCTGAACTTAAGGATTTCAATTAGTATTCAGTAATCCGTTTCCTGAATTAAAGGATTCTGATCAATAATTAGTAATCCATTTTCTGAGTTAAAGGATTTTCGATTAGTACTTAGTTTCTGTTTTATATTTGATTTTCGGCAAATCCATTGACCTTCGAGTCACTTAGAGCCTATCAAGCTTCGTTCTAGGTTCCATTACCCATCTATTGAGCTTTGTGCTTTAGACCTTCAGTATCAGTATCTGCGCCTTACGAGTCTTGTGCTTTAGGCATTATCAGGCTTGTCTGGAAAACCAGCAGACAAGTTCTAGTTCTCGACTGTCTAGTAGGGCTAGAGTGAAACTATGGCCATAGGTATTGTGTCGCTTGCAACACTTATCCATCTCTAGCTAGGATGGACATTAGTATTTGTTATATTATTTTATTATTTATTACCACATTTATTGCTATATTATTGTGTAAAATTAATTGTTAAATGTCTTTTGTGAATTAATTTAGAGAAAGTGATTTTGGAATTAATTTTGGAAGTTAAAGCATGAAATCAAACAATAATTTATGTGACTTGAATAAATTTTGGAAGATATATTGTTTGAAGATATAATTAAATTCTGATTTGTTTTAAAGACTTTTGGACCACAGGATTAAAATATAATGAAGGGTTGAGATTTAGTCTTGATTAAAAAGAAACCCTAAAAAGTTAAAAGTAAAAATTATAAAAGGAGAGGAGCGGCAGTAGCGACACAGACAGAAGAAAATTAGAGAAACAAAAGCACAAAAAAAGAAACAGAGGAATTGAGAGAGATCGATTTTTGGGTTTTTCTGCTGTGTGCTTTATTATTTTGCAGAGAACCAAAAACTAAAAAGAGACTGGTTTGCTTGAGGACTGAAACGGTGTGTTGATCGGGGAGAAAAGAAATAAGGAGAGGCAAGAACCGATTGGAGGAAGGGGACCAAAATCTATTGGAGGCGTGGAAGAAGTGCTGAGTCGTTGCTATTGGACTTTGCTGCAGTTGAAGAGAAGTGAGCTTAAGGAGCAGAACCAAGGAAAGCATTGATGTCCACGTGCTATGCCAAATCATTCCTCTACTGTTGTTGTTGATTCCATATCCACACGTTTGAAGTGGTCAACAAAAGGGGCTTTCTACTTTATTTTAATACATTATTAAATTATATATACTTTGTTAATTAGTTATTATTTAATTAAGCATGAATTCTAAATTTACATTGGTATTGTGTGCTAAATTAAATATGAACTAATTTTCTTACTAGGAATTTGATTGAGCCTACTTGCATATTTTATGTCTTTATAATTAATTAATCAATTCTTGAATTCTAGTATCATTCATTGTGATTAATTAAATCTTTTGATTTGTGTTATTGATTGGCCACCTTTAATATAAATTAATTGATTGTTTGAGACATGGTAAGGGTACACATCATATGTTAAGCCATGTATAGCTCTCTTGAATGATTGAATAAATATTTGATGCATACATCAAGTTAGAATATTTATTTGGTTCTTGTTTTATATTCTTCTATTCTTAATGGGTTTTTAGTCATTGATTATGCTACACATCATAGATAATTAATGATTAAAAATACTTGATTATAGCTGCTATCAAACAGAATAATCATATATTAGGAAGAATGAACCCTAGAATTGAACTGAGATTTTTAGGATTGAAGACATAAAATTGCAATGTATTGGTGAAATCAAATTCCTAGGCTTTTCTCTATTGGTTAATTTCTTGATTTTATTAGGTTAATTAATTTAATTAGTTAATTTAGTAATTAATTAGATACTTAGGTAATTTCTTTTATTTGACTTTCATAATTTTTAGGGCATAAGTAGTTAAATTTTAATTGAATAAATTTAGCAAATCTCTGTAGGATCGACTCTTGTATTTGCACGCTATACTATCTTGATTCGTGCACTTGCGAGAATATAACTTTTTGTTCATCAGTATCGTTATTAGGGATCTTTGCCTACACTTTATCAATATTAGTTTTCAATGATTTGAGGCTTTATGCCTAAACTTTATCAGTATAAGTTTTGATTTCAGTTTCCGTTCAGTATTTGAGGCTTTACACCTAAACTTTATCAGTATAAGTTTTTATTTCAGTTTCCATTCAGTATTTGAGGTTTTATGCCTAAACTTTATCAATATACGTTTTGATTTCAGTTTTAATTTAGTATTTGAGGCTTTATGCTGAACTTTAGCAGGATCTGTTTTGATTTCAACATTAGTTTTCAGTAATTCGATGCATTTTGCCTAACTCCATCGAGCATCTATTTTCATAAGATTATTTGTTTTGAACTCATGTGCATAATCATCATGTTTTGAATTTGTGCACAGTTACCGTGTTTAGAACTTATGTGCATAGTCATCGTGTTTTGAACTCATGCATGGTCACTGTGTTTTGAACTCATGTGAATCATATTGTTTTGAACTCGTGCATAGTACTGTGTTTTGAACTCATGTGCATTATCACCTTGTTTTGAACTCGTGCATAGTTACCATGTTTTGAACTCATGTGCATAATCACCGTGTTTTGAATTCATGCATAGTTAATGTGTTTTGAACTAATATGTATAGTGATCGTGTTTTGAAATCGGTGAACAGTGGTCATGTTTTAAACTAAGTGTATTAGAAATCTGTTTCATTAATTGTATCAGTTTTCAGTGTTTTGAAATTTCATTACTAAACTTATTGATTTTAAATTTTAGTACAATTATCGGTTTTGAACTAAATGCATCGGAAAAACTGTTTTATTATCAATATTTGGTTTTAGTATTTAGAGGCTTAGGCCTAACTTTTTCAGTTATCAATTCAGTACATTTATCTATTTTGAATCATGTGTTTAAGAAATTATTTTGTAATCAGTATTGATTTCAGTATTTTGAGGCTTACGCCTAAAGCAATTAGAAATATGTTTTGTACACTTGCATGTAGATTGACATAAGCTTAGCATGCATTTACTTAAACTATATACTGAGCCGTAGTTTGCTCACCCTTTTCTAACATCATCACAGATCATGCGAGCTAGAGTTCACGTTTGGAGTTCTATATAGGCCATCAAGGACCATACCAAGCCTAAGTACATACTAGCATCCTTTGAGCCTGCTTTCACTATTTTTTTTTGAGGTATACAAATAACGTGTTATTTTGTTTATATGCACGTTCTATAAAGAATACATAGTGCAGTTTGCTTGTGTAATGGGATGTAACTTAGGATCGTTTTAGATTATTTTGAAAGTGATATGATGTTCGAGTGTGATCTTGGATTTGATATGTATGTGATAATTAATGATGGATATTAGGAATGTTGACATGATAATTATTTGATGAATTACACTATGATGTGAATGTGTGGATAGAGGAATTGATTTGGTATGATTGGATTATGATAAGTGATAATGTTTTATAGGTTCTTTGTCTAGGGAAATCTCTAAATATAAGGGGGATATTTTCAATCTGGTTTTATTTAGGCAAGGTTTTGTTATGGATTAAAGATGATCATTATATATCTTAGAGAGTATTTAACTCACTTTTGGATCAAAGAATAAGTTAGTAAAGTTGAATCAAAATGAAAAAGGATAAGTGAAAGTCGTTTAGTGATTACACTGACACCGAATACAAACCATAAATTGAAAAGGAAAAATTTAGTTTGTAAATTTGTTAAATGGAATAAGTGTAAGTGTTAAGTGTTTGTCATAGCCTTCGGGTTGTGACAAGTGGAAATGTTTGAAAGTCCCCGGGAATGCCCATGCAGGCAAGATATTAATGATCCGACGGTGAAAGTTGACCTACAGTAGCTTTTTCCCAAAAGTCATTTCTGTTTCAAGGTATGGAGGAAGTTGACATGCTTTTAAATAAAGCTAAAGACGCCACAATAATGGTTGGGGTTCAATCAATAGCTGATGATGTTTTATGGGCTGATGAAAAGGTCAATGAAGTCATGGACCATCAGAATTCAAGTTCTCAAGTGGATTCTATTCTGAGGTCAAGTTCTAATTTAAGTGCAAAATGTTGCAATAGCAAAGTTCTTTCTGTTTTGAGCTCTCTGAATGATTTGGGGCTTTCTAATGCCCACAAAATGACTTACGGGCTTGAATTGGGGATAGTAAACGAAAATGTAAAGGAAAAATTGATGTCTGTTAAGGCCTAAAATCAGACGGAAAGGTATGAACCAGAGTCAAATTGTGTTCTGAGGAAGATTGAGTCCAGGTCTGTAAAGGAAAGAGATAGATGAAAATATGTGTCAATTGCTTCCAATAGAATTCTGGATGTGGATCTTAACCAAAATGATCTTAAGGAAGTCAAATTCAAGAGTAGAAAATCAAGAAAAATGGCAAAGCAAGCTTAGAGAAGAGGCAGTAAGTGCTTTCTGTTTGATAAGGAAGAGGAAGTAACAGATGAAGACATCAAATATAGAAACCGAGTCATTAGAATGGAAGCTTTAAAAACCTTAGAAGTAGTACAACTTATGGGACTTCAAGTCGAGGTGTGCGATAAGAAAGTGGTAGAGAGGCTGTTTGAACTTGAAAAGGAGGATTTAATGGCTGAGTAAAGCGTCTTTGGGGTTCACTCTTTAGTGGTTTTTTTTTAATAATCATGAAGATTATTTCTTTCAATGTTAGAGGATTGGGGTTCAAGGGTAAGAGAAATGCTATCAGAAAGCTTTTAAATAAAGAAAGACCATCTATGGTGTTTCTCTAAGAAATAAAACTAACTGGAGTTACAGAAAGGCTTGTTAAACAGTTATGGAGCAACAAAAATCTCAAATTTGTTCATTCGGATGTAATAGGTTCGGCTGGTGGCTTAATTTGTATGTGGGCTAATGAGAATTTCACTTTATCATCTGTTGCTATTCAAGAAAGATGTATTTGGCCGAAAGGAAAGTTTCCTAGTCATTCTCCTAAGGTGAATCTGTTCAATGTGTACGCGCTTAATAGGGTAAATGAAAGGAAAGATTTCTGGGATTCTCTTTCTGTTATGAAGAATGATGATAGAGAGTTGTGGTGTTTTGCTGATGATTTCAGTGCGGTTCTTGATGAAGAAGAAAGAATTGGTGTCTTAGAAAATTCAAGATCTGAAAAAGACTTCTTACATTATATAGAAAAGATGGAATTGATGGATCTCCCTTTGACGGGTAGAAAATTCATGTGGCATTCAGGAAGTTCAATGAGCATGTTAGATCGTTTTCTTCTCTCAGTCAATTGGAATTATTATTTTTCTTCTATAAATCAATGGGTTCTTGAGAGTACTATCTCTGATCATGTTGCCTTCTGCTTAGGTATGGATATTTATGACTGGGATCCTAAACCGTTGAAACTGTTTAACCACTGGTTAGTGAAAAAAGAGTTTAATGACTTGGTGGATAAAAAATGGAAATCTTACAAGGTGGAGGGTTTTGCTGGGTTTAAAATTTTCCAAAAAATGAAGCTTTTTAAGAATGATATTAGAAATGGAAGGGGTACCACAACGGAGGTGTTTCAATGGAAATTGAAGCCTTGAATAAAGAGATTTTTGAGCTTGAGAAAAATCATGAAAGCACTCCTTCAGATGATGCATTGTTTGATCTAATATCTTTAAAGAAAAGGAAAATGTGGCAATTGCAAGATATTAAGGAAAGTTGCTGGAAACAAAAATCTAGGATTAAATGGCTTTTGGAGGGACAAAAATACTAAGTTTTTCCATTGCATTGCCAATAACAGATGGAGAAATAACTTTTTGGGCCATATTTCTCATAGAGGCAAGTATCTTTAAACGCCAAAAGAAATTAGATAAGTTGTGGAATGCCACTTCATAGCTCAATTTGAAATAAATCAAGAGCCTTTTTTTAACTTCAATTCGTTAAATTTCAAAAAACTTTTTGATTTCCAAAAGTTAAGGCTAGAATCTTAGTTTACAATGGAGGAGGTTTGGGAAGCTGTAAATAGTTGTGATGGTGATAAATCACCAGGGCCAGATGGTTTTAATTTTGCATTCATTAGGAAGAAATGGGAGTTGCTGAAAGTTGAGATCTTTGATTTTTTTTTTCAAGAATTTTATAGGAATACTAAAATCCCTAAAGGTATTGGTCATTCCTTTATTGCACTCATTGCGAAAAAAACATTGTGATGAATCATTGAATGATTTTAGACCAATCTCCCTTATTGGGAGTCTTTATAAAATTATGGACAAGGTTCTTGTAAACAGAATTAAAAAAGCGATGAGCTCTATTATCAATATCTCTTAATCAGCTTTTGTGGAGAGAAGACAACTTCTTGATAGCAGTCTCATCGCTAATGAGGTGATTAATACAATGAAGAAATCAAAGATGGGTGGCATTATTATTAAATTGGATTTCGAGAAAGCCTTCGACAAGGTGAATTGGAGTTTTCTACTGGAAACTTTGAGATGTATGGGTTTTGGAGCAAAATGGATCTCTTGGATGTCTAGTTGTCTTACTTCTGCTTCTGTGTTTGTGTTAGTTAATGGCTCCCTAACAAATCCAATAAAGATGTGTAGAGGCCTTTGACAAGGGGATCTTCTATCCCCTTTTCTCTTTATTGTGGTAGCTGAATGTTTAAGTTTGCTTTTAGAGAAAGTTGCTTCTCTAAGGCTATTGTCGGGTATTCATATTGGAAATGGAAGTCTTCATATTTTGCATCTCCAATTTGTAGACGATACTATCGTCTTTTGTCAAGTTGACGAGAGTCAAATTTTGAATACTAAAAGAGTTCTTAGAATCTTCCAGAGCTCATTGGGATTGAAGGTTAATTTTTCCAAGACTGCTATTTTTGGAATAAATGTAGATAATAGTAGGATCATCGATTGGGCATCAAAGTTACATTGCAAAGTTGATATGCTTCCTTGTAAATTACTGGGCCTTCCACTAGGTGCTAATCCAAGGTCGTCCTCTACGTGGTAGCTTGTTATTAATGCTTTTAGAAATAAGTTGAGCTTATGGAAAATCAAGTTTTTATCCATGGAAGGAAGATTAACTCTTATCAAATTTGCTTTGGCAAACCTACCCATTTTTTATATGTCATTATTTAAAATAGCTATCGGTGTCATAAATGAATTAGAAAAAATCCAGAGGCAATTTTTGTGGGGTGACACTAATGACAAAAAAAAAATGGTGAATTGGAAGACAATCACTATAAGCAAGAGAAATGGTGGTTGGGATATTATTGATTTGAAAACATGTAATCAAGCGCTTCTTTTGCAATGGCCTTGGAGATTCAGTAATGAAAACCAAACGCTTTGGAAGAATTTAATCTGTGAAAAATACGAGCTCTCATTTTTTGCTTTGTGGCTTGATCCCTGTAGGCAAGGTTCCTTTTCAAGAGTGTGGTGTGACATCCAAAATAATTGGAGTAAAAATGAGTTTTCTAACATTATTTTGTCTAGCTTTTCTTTCTGTGTAGGTGACAGCTCTAAGATCCAGTTCTAGAGTGACAAATGATGTCATGATTTAATTTTGAAAACTGTTTTTACCAGAATTTATGCATTAGCAACGAAAAAGGAAGGTTTAATTTCCAATTTTCGCAAATGGATTGGAAGCAGCTGGGAATGGGAAATTTTGTTAAGAAGATAGTTGTTTGATTAGGAGAAGGAAATTTAGGAGAATTTTATGCAACTCCTTAACTTAGTTGTCATCTCCCTTTTTATGACTGACCGCTTGGTTTGGGTTCACACTACAAATGGGCTTTCTTCTTCAAAATCTTTTAAAGCAATGATCGAAAGCTCCAATAATCCTGAGTCTGGAGTTGAAAAATTCATTTAGAAAGGTTTCGCCTCACCTAAAGTGCTGCTGGAATGTTATAACACCTTCGGAAGCTGGAAATTTCGGGCTGACTTTTCCTTTACTTACTATGTTTGTCACTCGCTAATTGTAGCTAAAACCTAACAAGTAAATTACTACTTGTCATTAGTTTAAGACTAATTGTCTAAGGTCCCATTAAAGTCTCCTCGTAATACGTGCCAAAAAACGAAACTAAAAAATTTCACCCCTACTTGGGCTCTTATCCATCCCCATACATAATACATCATCATTTCAACTTGTGGAAATTTCAATCTCAACATAACATCTAAAACATTTAATATCCATTGATTTAATATATATCGAGATTACAACTCAATTGCATGGCACAGTTTGTTTACAAACTCGATATTCTTCTAGTACTTACATCCCAAATCCTATACACTGTGTACACAAAAGAATTTAGTATGGGATATAAACAAAAGAACAAAAGGATTATACCTTGATCCAAAATATAACTTTCTGCAGCTCAACAAAACAACTCTCGGTGCACCACTCTCGCCTCGAGTCTACCTGAAGTAATCTGTGAGGTGGAAGAGGGGGCTGAGCTAATGCCCAGTAAGAAAATATACGCTAAATGATGCTAGGCTCTTACTATGTTTATGCATGTTTATACGTAAAACAAAAGTCAATATGCCATTATTTATAAGCTATAAAATGTTATACCGAGTAATTTCCAAACATATTAGTGTTTGCGCATTTATAAAATCGAGATATACATTCAAGGTATTTTCAAGAGACATGCATCCATTGGTAAGGTTTGGTAATATAACCAGGATCTTTGGAAAAAACCGATAAGCTTTATACAAAAGCATCCACTGTAACTAGCAGTGGTCACAGTCCCATACCAGGGCTCTATCCATGATCATGAATCATCCTAACACCAGTGATTATCTAGTAGTTGAGGTACAAATCACAACTAGTTATCGGACACCTGGAAGATCACAAAGCATCCATGATATTTCACAATTCATATATATATATATATACACAAATATCCATCAACACACATGAGGAATCTGAAATGTGTATATATAGATAGGCGCCTAAATGCCACACAGGCATAACAAATGCCACATAGGCATGACAAATGCCACACAGGCATAAAGTGCCACATAGGCATGGTAATTGCCACATAGGCAAGATAATGACACACGAGCATTTCATAGTGCCCCCTGTCTCATATGTCAAAATTCTTACAAAGATAACTTTCATAACATAACTTGAGTATTAAAGGCATGAATCGTGTTAAACACTTTAGTTTTGATAACCTCATTGTACGAAAACATGTTTAAAAATCATTATATCGATGACAAGTAACGGTGCTTAGTGTTTATGAGATTTTAAATGCATAATAGAAATCTAAACTAATACCAAAAATCCACTAAATGATTTCTAACGAAATTTCAGCATTATGACGACATAGGTAGGATACTACCAAGCATCACAACCACAACCAAATAACCTGCAGAAAACTCCAACAAGCAGTATATTTATTCACCAATCCAACACAATTCAAATCTCAAACAATTTTGCACTTTAAGCTCAATCCAATATATTTTGAAATTTAACCGAGAATGCATTAAAATCCATAAGTGTTAATTAACATTAATTTAGACATACATAAACATAGCGGATTAACAAGCATTTACCGTATATTCCCTTACCTAGTGCGTACCACATTACGATTATGGATTGCCGCTCGTACAACTTACCACTTAAGCACTTTAGTTTAGGATATTAAACATCCACTATCTCAAAAATTTCCTACATTAAGGCACCAAAAATTTTTGTTATTTATCCACCTTGAGAAATTTCATATTTTTAAGGCCTTCCATAAAAATCATTACCTTGTAAATTTCTATCTGGCTGCCAAATTTTACTTTTGGCTTTATCCTTCTTGAATTTTTTGGTTATCACTTAAACCTACAACCAAAAATATTTTCCCTTTACTCATCACTCTACATCTATTGTTTAAAAGCATAATTCAACATTAAACTCTTACGCTTTGCCACTAGTCCAAGTCGAGATCTCTCTTTCATTTTGTTTATTGTCTTTCTATTTTTGTTGCCATTTTCCCTCACTTGTTCAGTAGCCGTCCCTTCTTATGGTTGAGAACCACTATGGTCTTCCTTAATTTGGCTAGTGGTGAAGGACAGCAAGAGACTTGCTGTTGTCCCTGCACCAAAACAAAAGAAAAGAGAAGATTCCCTTAGCTACTAAGGCTTGGTTCCAACAAGGAGAAGGAAAGGCCACCTTATCGTTTGTCATGCTTTATTAGAAACCACGATGGAAATACCTTTGAACTTGTGCTGCCGTGTACTTGCTGGCCTTGGTCTCTTTTTTGGTCTGCCCAACTCAGCTTCCCACCATTCCAAGCCACTTTCCTTCAGTCCAGTAGCAACGAGGAGTACCCTGTTTTAGTCTCTTTCTTTTAGATCTTTTCTTAGTCTAAAATGACACCACACATGCCTCCTTCTTTCAACGCAACAGCTCACATTCTCATCCTCCAACTTTCCTTTCAGTTTTCTGTCACAATCTCCTGAGAGAATGGTTCCTCTGCCGTGAGTGCTACCATTCTTTCCTTCTCTTTTCTTGCCATTGCACCTCTTCTTAAATGCTCCTCATTGATCCCCAGCTCATTCCCATCCTTTTGCATACCACTATAGCTACTCAAAGAGATTTTCCCTTGTCCTGATTACTACTGAGGCTGAAGCTCTCCTTTTCCTTCTCAATTTTCTTCAGCCAAGAGGTGGATTACGAGTAGAGGTAGGTGAGGATTTTGGCTTCTCTGAGAAGCCACCAACAAATACTATTATTTTATGCTTTAGTCACATTTTTTTTATATGTATATATATATTATATGGTTTTGTTGCACTTCTTCTATTGACTCTAACAAATACTATTATTTTATACTTTAGTCACATTTTTTTATATGTGTTTATATATTATATGCTTTTGCTGCACTTCTTTTATCAACTCCAAAATATCTATGTATATTCATTTGTTTTATATATATATATATATATATATATATATCTATATAGTTAAGTGTTAATAATATATTTATATACCTCTATATATAAATATTATTATTTGTTATGTGTAAATATACACACACACATATATTGTTTGCTTGAATTTAGCTAACTCAAATAGCTAATAATTGTACCAAGTATCATCTAATTGTGTTTGTCAATTAAATGTTACCTAAATTAGCATTATATTATTCATGATAATTACCTTAGTCCTTATTTCCTATATAATTCAAGCCTCAATGCTATTTAAATTATAACATAATGCTGCCAATGAGGCCTTGGCTTAGTGGCAAGGAGGAGGCCCTGAGACTTTGAGGTCTCAGGTTCGAGTCTCACCAAGTGTGATCTTGAGTTAGTCTAGTTATTTACTAGTTTGTTTAGTTTGTTATAGTTATTTACTAGTTTACCTAGTTTGAGTAATGTGATTTTCATAGTTATCTATTCATGGAATGTAATATGCTGATTGTGATTTTAACTTCTAATAAAAATGTAATACTAAAAAAAAAAATAACATAATGCTATTCAATATTTTTTTTGAATATTAAATAGTAAACAACTAATTTAGGATTAGAGAAAATTTTCAATTATTACATTCCACCCACCTTAAGAAATTTCGTTCTCCAAATTTTCCATGTCTGATTGGAAGAGATGAGGGTAGTTCTCCTTCATTAAGCTCTCAAGTTCCCATGTAGCTTCTTCAGTTGAGTGATGCTGCCAAAGGGCCTTTACTAGAGGAATGGACTTTGATCTCAACACTTTATCCTTCTTATCTACAATTTTAATTGGCTTCTCTACATAACTTAGGTCCTCTCTAAGCTCAAGTGGTTCATAAGCTATCACGTGAGAGGGATCTGGATGGTACTTCCTCAGCATGGAGATGTGGAAGACATTATGCACACTCGATAGCTGTGGTGGTAAGGCTAATCGGTATGCAACGTCTCTAACCCTCTCTAGAATTTCAAATGGACCAATGAATCAAGGACTTAACTTCCCTTTCGTGCCAAACCTCATGATACCCTTGGACGGAGAGACTTTCAAGAATACACAGTCACCCACTTCAAATTCCAAATCTCTTCTCCGAGTGTCAGCATAACTCTTTTGCTGGCTTTGAGCTGTTTGGAGTCTCTCACATATTAGTCTGACATATTCTGAAGCTCGCTTGACAAGCTCAGGAGTAAACAACTTCCTATCACCCACTTCTTCCCAACTGATTGGTGATCGGCATCTCCGTCCATACAATGCTTCATATGGTGCCATTCCAATACTAGCATGATAGCTATTATTGTAGGCAAATTCGGCTAAGGGTAAATGGTCATCCCATGATCCTTTAAAATCGATAATACACGCCCTCAACATATCTTTCAAGGTCTGTATTGTTCTCTCAAATTGTCCATCAATATGAGGATGAAAGGCGGTATTGAAATTGAGCTGTGACCCTAAAGCTTTTTGAAAGTGTTCCTAAAACCGAGATGTGAACCTTGAATCTCTATATGAAGTATTACTTGCTGGGACACCATGTAATCGAACTATTTCTCTTACATAAAGGTCTGCCAATGCACTCAAGGAATCAGTAGATTTCATGGCAAGAAAATGAGCTGACTTGGTTAATCGATCTACTATCATCCATATGCATAATGATTCCTTCTAGTTCTCGGTAATCCCACGATGAAATCCATGGTGATATGCTCCCATTTCCATGTTGGAATTTCCAAAGACTTAAGTAATCTTACTGGCCTTTGGTGTTCAACCTTCACTTGTTGACAAACTAAGCACCTGGATACAAACTCAGCTATATCCTTCTTCATCCCTAACCACCAATACACTTGGTGCAAATTCTGATACATCTTTGTACTCCTCGGATGCATGGTGTACTTAGAACTGTGGGCTTCATCCAAAATCTACTTCTTTAAGTTATCATCACTAGGGACACAAATTCGGCCTCTAAATCTTAGTAACCCATCTTCGCCTACTTTGTACTCCGAATTCTCACTTTGTTCAGCTTGACTAACCATTTCCACTAATTTAGAATCATCTCTTTGTGCTCGTCTAAGCTACTCCACTATACTCGGTTTGATTCTTAGACTAGCAATTAGAAAACTTTCAGAAGGCTTTACATTCAAACTCAACTCAGAAAACTGTTCCATCAAATCCCATTCTTTGACCATCATGTACGAAACCAAGCCCATGCTCTTTCGGCTCAAGGCATCAATCACTTTGTTCGCTTTTCTGGGATGGTATAAGATTTCAGAATCATAGTCTTTCAACAATTCCATCTATCTCCGTTGTCTCATATTTAACTTCTTTTAAGAGAACAAGTATTTGAGGCTCTTATGGTCTGTGAATATTTGGAACTTTCCCTATAAAGAGAGTGGCGCCATATCTTCAATGCAAACACTATGGTGGCCAACTCAAGATCATGAGTAAGGTAGTTCTTTTCGTGGTCCTTAAGCTGTCTAGAACCATAAGCTACTACTCTGCTATTCTGCATTAGCACACAACCCAAACGTTGAATGGATGCATCACTATACACCGTAAAATCTCCTGATCCACTTGGGATAACTAGGACGGGTGCTATGGTCAACTTTTGCTTCAACTTTTGAAAACTACGCTCACACGCATCGGTCCATTAGAACTTGACCTCCTTGCGTGTAACGCGTGTTAATGGAGCCACTATCTTAGAGAATCCTTCAACAAATCTCCTATAGTACGTCGCTAAGCCCAAGAAACTTCGGATCTCTGTGACAGTCTTTAGCCTTTCCCAATTAACCATGGCCTCAACCTTGGACGGGTCCACGGATACTCTATCTTTTGTCACAATATGACCTAAGAAAGAAATCTGCTCCAGCCAAAACTCACACTTATTGAACTTGGCATACATCTCCTTTTCTCTACTCTAAGTGTCTGCAAAACAATCTATAAGTGTTGAGCATGTTCATCTCGAGACTTAGAATATACTAGGATGTTGTCGATGAACACTATCACAAACTTGTCCAAAAACAGCTTAAAGACTTCATTCATCAAACTCATGAATGCTGTAGGTGCGTTCGTTAAGCCAAACAGCATCACAAAGAATTCATAGTGGCCATAATGTGTTCTAAAGGCAGTTTTCGAGATATCTTGACTTTTGATCCTCAACTAGTGGTATCCTGATCTCAAGTCAATCTTGGAAAATATTTCTGCACCTCGCAACTGATCAAATAAGTCATCTATTCTAGGTAACGGGTACTTGTTCTTTATAGTGGCCTTGTTTAGTAGCCGGTAGTCTACACATAACCTCATACTCCTATCCTTCTTCTTCACAAATAGTACTGGAGCGCCCCATGGAGATACATTGGGATGTATAAACCCTTTGTCTAAAAGTTCCTGAAGCTGTGTCTTCAATTCTTCTAACTCTACCAAGGCCATTCTATATGGAGGCTTAGAGATTGGCTGAGTGCCAAGAAGAAGGTCAATGGTGAACTCAATTTCTCGCTCTGGTGGTACCCTCGGTCGATCATCTGGAAAGACATCGAGAAAGTCTCTCACAATGGGAATTTCAAACAATTCCGGATGTGCCTTATTTGCATCCTCAACGAATGCTAAATAGCCTTCATAAGAACAATGTTTTCATAAGTAAGATTCACAAAAAGATATTAATCACATTTCATTTCTCATCTTTAAAATGTATTACAAGTGGTTCAGGTAAGGAGAAGGTTACAATCTTTCTATAGCACTCTACACTGGCATGATTAGCTGCTAACCAATCCATGCCTAAAATAACATCAAAGGCAAACATATTCGACATGATTAAGTTTGCTATTAAATTCCTACCTCCCATCTTAACTTTACAATTCTTATACACTAGGTCGGTTGTTTGTGACTCTTTCATAGGAGTATTAACATACAGCATTAACCTAAGTGTTTAGGCTCTATATGCAGTCTCTTAGCAAATGCAGGTGATATGAATGAATGCTTAGAACCTGAATCAATTAAAACGAATGCTTCAAGATCATGGATTAAAAGTTTACCCTTGATCACATCAGTGGAAGCGTCAGCAGCGTCCTGATCTAAGGCGAAGACTCGCCCCTGAGCCACTAGTTTCTTCCCCTTATCTATGGCTTTCTTCTATTGACTACTTTACCCCTTAACTTGTTTTGGTGGAGCCGGAGGTGGGGTAGTGAGTGTTGGGCAATCCTTCATCATGTGCCCATATTTCCCACAGTGATAACAAACCCGAGTTGCCATGTAACAGGGCTTATTCCCATGAAACTTACCACATACCCAACAAGTCTGAGCTTTTGGTGTGGCAGGAAGAGGTGTGGGTTTAGTAGGTTGATGTCGAGGATTAGGAAGCCTTTGTCTCTTAAAAGGAGTCTAGTTCTGCTTATGTTTCCCCATCTCAGGCCTCTTTCCTTGACTCCTTCCATGGCTTTTTCCTTTGGAACCATACTCGATCTGTGTGAGTTTTATATCATGCTCTGCCAATTGAGCCTTTCTAAGGGCTTCAAGGTAAGTGGTGATGTCCAAAATTGTAAGCCGACTCCGAATGGACAATCTCAATCCTGTAATAAACTTTAGAGTCTCTTTTTTGGCTGCCCAACTCAGCTTCCCACCGTTTCAAGCCATTTACCTTCAGTCCAGTAGCAGCAAGGAGTACCCTATTTTAGTCTTTTTCTTTTAGATCTTTTCTTAGTCTAAAATGACACCACACACGCCTCCTTCTTTCAATGCAGCAGCTCACATTCTCATCCTCCAGCTTTCCTTTCAGTTTTCTGTCTCAATCTCTCGAGAGAATGGTTCCTCTGCTGTGAGTGCTGCCGTTCTTTCCTTCTCTTTTCTTGCCGCAGCACCTCTTCTCTAATACACCTCATTGATCCTCAGCTCATTCCCATCCTTTTGCATACCACTATAGCTACCCGAAGAGATTTTCCCTTGTCCTGATTGTTGCCGAGGCTGAAGCTCTCCTTTTCCTTCTCTCTTAAACCGAGAGATGGAATGTGAGTGGAGGTAGGTGAGGATTTTGGCTTCTCTGAGAAGCCACCAACAAATACTATTATTTTATGCTTTAGTCACTTTATATATATATTATATGGTTTTGCTGCACTTCTTCTATCGACTCTAACAAATACTATTATTTTATACTTTAGTCACATTTTTTTTATATGTATGTATATATTAAATGGTTTTGCTGCACTTCTTCTATCAACTCCAAAATATCTATGTATATTCATTTGTTAGTTATATATATATATATATATCTATATAGTTAAGTGTTAATAATATATTTATATACCTCTGTATAAATAAATATCTCACACACATATATTGTTTGCTTGAATTTAGCTACTCAAATAGCTAATAATTGTACCAAGTATCATCTAATTGTGTTTGTCAATTAAATGTTACCTAAATTAGCATTATATTATTCATGGTAATTACCTTAGTCCTTATTTCCTATATAACTCAAGCCTCAATGCTATTTAAATTATAACATAATGCTATTCAATATTTTTTTTGAATATTAAATAGTAAACAACTAATTTAGGATTAGAGAAAATTTTCAGTTATTACAAATGATGTCCATAGATCAGTACCAGTTATTGATGTGTTGCATAAAAGAAGTTGCAGGATGGATATTTCTAACAAATGCTCCTTCTGTCACTGTCCGGAAAAGGTTGACCGCCATTTTATTCATTGTGATTTCTCTTAGAAAGTTTGGAGTAACTTCATTCACGCATGGAGCTTGTCTTGGTCTTCTCCAAATGATATTAGCTCTCTGTTTTAGGTTTGGAATGACTTTTACATTGCTAGCAGTAAAAAAGTGGTGTGGATGGCTCTTTTTTATTCTGTGATTTGGTCTATTTGGTTGGGTTAGAATGAAAAAATCTCCAACAACAAGGAGGTGTCTTTGGAGCAAATCTGCAAGCTCATCTCTATTAGAACTTGTTGGTGGCTTCAAGCAAAATATCCAAGCCTTGACTTAGACAATCTGGATACTAATCTTGATGATATCTCTATACCATTGTAGAAGAGAATTCTTCAACTTGAGATCTCTTGGTCTCCTCCCCCTCAAGGGTATTGGAAATTTAATGTTGACGTTTCTACTGTTAGGAAATCGAGACCGGCAGGTTTTGGTGGAGTGCTTCGTGATTCCAATGGCCATATAATTTTCATGTTCTCTAAAAGCATTAGAGTTGCTAATTCTAATATGGCTGAACATCTAACATTGGTTGAAGCAATGTCAAATATTGTAAACGCGGATTTTA
Organism: Heritiera littoralis; assembly: GCA_031772115.1. Taxonomy (NCBI): domain Eukaryota; kingdom Viridiplantae; phylum Streptophyta; class Magnoliopsida; order Malvales; family Malvaceae; genus Heritiera; species Heritiera littoralis. Next base: position 63,425 of record JAPDPK010000095.1, on the reverse strand, counting down.
ACCATCTTACCTCGATCATTATCGAAAGTGATTCCAAAGTGGCTTTGGGATGGCTTAAAAAAATTGAGGCCAGCCTTTGGAGATATATTAACTTATCAAAAAGCTGGTCAATTCATTTTCAAGACTTAAGGATGTATCTATCTCTCATGTTTTCAGAAAACGAAATCAGTTGGCTGATTTCCTAGCAAAATCTGGAGTCACTGAATCTCTGATTTTGCTGCTTGGATGTAATCTCTTTTTCAGTAAATAAATTTTCAATTTTTTTAAAAAAATGGCCCTTAATATAATTTAATCTTTTATAACGGTGAGCAATCAGCTTTTTCGGTTGGATTTAAAATCCAACTTCCTACATAAAAAGAGTTGGTTAGATAGAATATATTATATAATATTTAATTATTTATATTTTATATCATATATTTTAAAAAAAAGATCGATTAATTCAGTCAATTTAATTTGTAATTTTATACATCAACTTAATTGAATAAACTAGTTTCTAAAAATTAACTTAAACCCGAATATGACTTGATTGAACCGATTAATCGAATTTTGATTGGTTAAGTCAGTTTCATATATAATATTTTATTTCAATAAGGGCTTATTTGAATACATGTCAAAGGAAAATAGTTTATTTGGATACAATAATAGTATAGGAACCTGTTTAAAAAAAGTAGAATAGTTCCAAGACTTTTTCAATATTTTAGCCTTTTTTTTTTGTTCATAGATAGGGACAACAATTGCTAGACGAAGATTTGATTGTTTGTTTTTGTTAGCCAAGTTGAGTCATTTTTAATTTGTAAATTTGGCTTTTTCTTCTTCATCACAATAGGCCCATTTGTCCATATAATTTAATCACAAAATTTTCCTATTTGGTGTAGACTTTCGCAATAATATTTGCAGATAAATTACAATTTGGCTGTATGTATTTTTGAAATATCTACTGCCAATATTATTGTGATGTGCGAGCAAAGCTCAATATGTTACAATAAAAAAAAATGCTTATTTAAGAAATATTAAAAAGAACAACAATTTCTTAATATTTTAATTTTTGTATAAATTAAAAAATTTTCATTTTTGTACTAAAAGAATTCCTTCTTAAGCAGGGCTAAACACACCTTAGAAGCTTTTGTTTAATTCACAAAGCAAACTCCTTTTTTTATAAGAGCAGATCCTTAATTCTACTTTGCAAATAAATGAAAATTAAGCCTCTCTCTCTCTCTCTCTCTCTCTCTCTCTCTCTCTCTCTCTCTCTCTCTCTCTCTCTCTCTCTCTATATATATATATATATATATATATTTTGGGAACTGAAAAATCTAACTTTATTTTAAGCATGTTTCAATTCTCAAAAACTCTCTCTCTCTCTCTCTCCCTCTCTCTCTCTCTTCTCTATATATATATATATATATATTACTAGAAACAGATGCTAAACGTCAGTTTATGATTTTATCATAATGTTTTTATTTGTAGCATAAAATTTCATTTACAATCTTTTGAATTTTGTATAAAATACTTCTATCAATCAATGCTACATTAAAATTTAATTAGATAGAATATGAATTAAATTTTCAAATCAATGAAAATATATAGTAATTGAAAAACATAAAAGTACTTGAGGTTTTTTTTTTTTCAATTTAAGTACAAAAAATGATTTTTGGTGTGATAATGCAAGACAAAAGGCAGCCAAATTTGCCAAATTAAGCTGCAAGAACTAACGAAGCTACTTCATGCGGCCTTACTTTCGTCTCTCATTTTTCCGTAAACAAACTTATCTGCTTTAAATGCTAAACCCCGAATAAGATTAATCTCAGACCGTTAAAATGAATGAGGATATTTGTGATCTACACAAAAAAAAAACAAATAATCATCATTGACTGTGATTTTCATTGACGGGACAATCATTATATTTTTAGTTTTAAAATCATCACATATCTTTATGGTATTCTATCAAACACTTAGCGTGCATTGCTTATTTCTAATTTCAAAATCCATCCAAATTGGTGATAATATTTTGCAAAGTCAAGTTCCACCGAAATACAATTTTTTACAGACCCCACTCTTGTATAATTTTACATTTTGATATCAACAAAGCCATCATTATATTAAAGAAAAATTACAAAGAACGAATGAAATATCAATGTATCATGATAGAGTTCATGTAATATGTAAATGTCCTTTTGGTGTGAACAACCAAGATTTACTCTATTGTACCCTATTTTTGCAAAAAGTATTGTATTCAATTCTTACAAAAAGTATTGTTTGAATACTTAATATCTTTATGAGATAGGATTTTAAATTGCAGTCGCGGTCGCGTTTTTAATTGTGTTGCATTTATTGTTGTGACGTTCCCACCACTATATCTTATCATCTAACTTTTTCCTTTTTTATCTTATCCGACATGATTCGATTTGGTTTATCAATGTCATTCATTCCTTTTTCTTAAGCTAAATATTTAATAGCTCGATATGAATAATTTACTTTCGATAAACATAATAATGATATATATAAATATCATTCCATTCCACAGGATTTTACACATCGTCTTAACTTAAATCCCTGACATCTTATATACATGAATGCTACTTGTACTGTACCATAGTTGATTTACAGTTTACTTTACATAGGCATATAAGTATACCTTCTATGCTAACTGGGAAGCGTATCACGAAGGTACACTTCAAATAATCTGTAGGAAAAATGGTTGTAAAAGGGTGAGTTTACGCTTAGTAAGAAAAATATGTAAAAGAGCGTACTATGCCTCTATATGCATTTTTCCTACTTGGCTCTATAATGTCACGTAAGTCATTTTAAAGCATGCATCATATACATCTTTCATATATCGTTTGCAACCATGCATATTTCTTTCAAATGGTATAAGCAAACATACTTTCTTTAAACCATGCATCATCTTCTTTCTTTAAAATATCATACTTCATAACTTACTTCAAAACATACATCATATACTTCTTCAGAATATACATCTTATACTTTAAAATAGATGGAGACTATGTACATTTATTGAAGCGATTGTATCATCATATAAATCATTTATACCCATTTATATGATTCTAATCATGCATTAGTACAGTGGTGCACCATGTAGAGGTCAGGGATTCTCTCCTGCCTTTAGTAATCCATAGTGAACACTAGTCAGGTGTCACTTGTGGTATTGAGGATCGGACTAGGGTTCCTCACTCAACATAATAATACTGAGGACTTGATCAAAGTCTCTCAGTCATCAGGGATGCATGATTATCATGCAGTCCATAGTTTCAAAACATTTATTATATACTTCTTCAAAAAACACTTTTGTGTTTAAACCATTTTTGGCTTTGAAATCTCTTTTTATACAGGGCAGTCGGCTGCTGCTTCATAACTTCATTTATCGAAATTATTTTCATTTAAAATTTCGATAATTTTCATTTCTGAAAACACATGGGGCAGTCGACTGGTTTTCAAACAGAATGCTTCTTAAGAAGTAGCAGTCGACTGATCATATAGCAGTCGACTGTTTTTGAAACAGAAAGCTTCTGGAAAATTAGCAGTCGACTGATCTTATAGGCAGTCGGCTGGTTTTCAAACAAAATGCATTTTAGCAAATAGTAGTCGACTGGCCCATATAGCAATCGACTGGTTTGAAACAGAATGCTTTCTGGGAAATTAGCAGTCGACTGGCTTACATAGCAGTCTACTGGTTTGTCTTGGTTTTCGGAAAACAACGCTTTGGTTGTCTCTAGGCAGTCGACTTCCCTTTAAGGCAGTCGGCTGCTCCTAGCCTAATTGGCCATAGGAGTAAAGTTCGAAAATGTAACTTTTCCTGCAAAAAGACAACTGATGCTTCTCTCCAAACCACATACAAACATGATAAAACATGCGGACATAGCCGCCTTACATCCATTACATAAATTCCTTACCTCGATTACTTCGAGAACACGAAATCACTTGGTGTATCCAACCCTAGCTTTTCACTTCTTCAAAGCTGTACATCATATCAAATTAAACCTTTTAAACAATCATCATAAACATACTCTACTATCATCATATGACTCCAAACCATGGACATAATTGAAAGAATCATCTTCTTCTCTTACCTTTGTTAATAACCAGTTTTTTAGATTTTGAGATCTCCTCCAATACTTGGGAGTCAATCCACCAAACTTCGAATATAGCTTAGTCTAGTGACAAGGATCGATTTTCGTTTAACAAACTTAACGAATCGATGGGAGAATGGGGTGGTTTGTCAAGGTGCTTGGAATGGAAACTTATGGAAACTTGGAGAGGGAACGAGAATGAAGGCTGGAAAGGAGTTGTCGTAGGGTGATCGATGATGGGGATGATGAGTCATGCCATTGCATTAAATGCATGCTCATCCCATTAATTATCTCAGCCATTCTTCTTGACCCTTTGACCCAAGACCCTTTGACCATTTAATTAATTCTTCTTCTTCTTTCTTCAACAGCCACATGTCTAATTAATTGGCAAATTAAATTTCTTCATGCTTTAATTATTTTTCCTGATATCAACATTAAATCATTTGACTAATTGACTTTCAATTCTCTTTATTCTTCTCATGTTCCATACCTCATTCATACATCATTGTCACATCAAACTTCATATTTATTTAATCATTTCAGATTGTAATACTTTACAAACATGGAGGAATTACATGAAATTGGGGATTTCACAATTGCGATTGGGGACATAACGGAATCAATTTCGGTCATTGCAATCATCGCGATAATCGCAATCGTGAATTTTTTTTAATTTTACATATCTTGTTGTAAAATGTAATAATTATAATTCTAATAATAATAACTTTTATTTTATGATTTTTAAAAGTAGTTTATGACCCTTTATGCTTTTTATTTACTTGGAAAAAAATTATGGCTTTTTTAGATTATAATAAAATATTTATATTTAAAAAATTATTTATGATAATTAAGACATAACAAATATTGAAATAAATAATACATATTTGGAGGCCGAAAATAAAATTAATATATTAATTATTTAATATCCCAAGTCTTTTAATGATTTTTTAAGTAGTTTATGTTTTTATGATATTTTATGACATTTTGTTTAATTGATTTAACATTTTTATCATAATTTATTTTTTAATTTATTATATAATAAATATTTTTAATTGTGATTTAATTAAAAACAATAAGAAGAGTTAAAAACTAATTCTAATATTAAAAGACAAAAACATTTTTTTTTGTTCATATGAAGTACAAGGGGGAGTGGGGAATTGAACCTTGGATCTAACTTCTCTTAAAAAGGGATAACAACCACTAGGCCAAGCTTTGGTTGTTAAACGCAAAAACAATTCAATTCCCTTTCCTCCCTCCTCACTCTCACTTCTTTGCCTATCAATCTCCCCAAAGTCCCCTGCAACTCTCATGATTTCTGTCCTACCTTCAACCCATCCATGCAGCCATGCCCATGCCTCTGGTCTCTTCCTTCAACCCAATCGCTTAGCCACCCAACCACCTAGCTCTGCAGCCCCTGTCTGCTAACAGTAGCAATAACAGCACAACACTGAGTCAATCAATTCCTATCCTACAAGTTGAGGCTAAATTTGCTTGTGATTTCTTATGAATTGATGTTTGATAGTGGCAGTCTAAGATCGATTATTATGTTTTGTGCTTTTTTTAGGTGAATTGATGCTTGGCAGTGTCAATTGCTACGACACCCAAATGATTTTTTTCTTTTTTTAACTATCAATTTTGGATGAAAAAGGGGAACAGCGGCAATAATGGATCGTTATTGCCGCTATTCATCGTTATGGGCAATTTTCACGGCCGCAACTCACCGCTACTATTGTGACTAAGATCACCTTTGATTTTTTGTAAATAGTGGTGGCGGAAGGCAACGCTACCACTAAATAGTGGCCGCTATACCGCTATCCTTCCACTATTTAAAACCCTGTATGAGAATTAGAACAAAAAACGAGCCCGCACATTCTCAGCAACTTGTTGGAACATTTCTTTTGAGTCTTCACTCTATTTGCATGTTGCTTTGAATTTCTCATCCTCCAAATTAATAAACCGATATTTTCCATGCAAGCTGAGTAGAATTGAGGTCTATCGAACTAGTCTTTCAAGCAAGAATTTCAAATGATAGTTTAGAACTCTTAGATGTGGATGAAAATGTGTTAGGAATACGAAAAGGGGTTTTTGTACAGAAAAAATCAAACAAAAATGTTTTAACAAATAAAACATACACAATATAGTTTATATAAAAGTTTAGCTGAAGGGCTTTGCAATATGCTAACTACATACACAGAGAGTCATGAGTGCTGCTGCTGATGAGAAACCAGCTGGCAATGCAATGTTTTCAGCAAAGCTATACTTTTAACTAAGGCTATACCTAAACTGTAACATCCCGTTACCACTTTTTACACGTATTTCTATACAACTTTACCGGTTGGGCTGTCTGCGATGCCATTAACATTTAACAGTAACAATCATAAATGATAAACATTTAATTAATAAAAACGGAATATGAAAATTCTTTTCATATTTTCTTACATCTGACATCCCCTATTGTCTTTATTTCAATAAAGTAGTACTGTATACATATGTCTGGAATGTAAAAGAGAAGAGACTGTACCTGTCACGTTTAACATAACATGTCTCAGTGCTTTAAACGTAACTATATCCATCTGAGAGCTAATTCTCTCAACTCCGTGTACTTCTTAACTGTGGAGTTAAAACAAGGGTGAGCGATTCATACGCTCAGTAAAGGAAACATATGCTGCTTTATGATTTTCCTAAAATCATATCGATAGGAAAACAGTGGTTATAGTAAAACAACACTCTCATTTCACCAATTAAATCACTGGCTAAACAGTTTACTTTAAAATGCAGTAAACAACACATAAGATTCAATAAATCTTATCAGTAAATAGAAATCAACAAGTTGAGACTAGGCAACAAATAAATCATGCTATCATCGTTCCCCCTCCCCCTTGCGAGAACGGAATCTACCGCTATTGGGGTGCACCCGTAGGCCATCGCCCCTCACGGCTATCTCAGATCTATGGCCATAATCTCTAGATGGTCCTCGGGTCCACTTGCCAAGTGACCTCGTGTAACATCCCGTTACCACATTTTTCACGTATTTTCATACCACTTTAACGGTTGGGCTGTCTGCGATGCCATTAACATTCAACAGTAGCAAGGATAAATGATAAACATTTATCTATTAATTATGGAATATGAAATTTCTTTTCATTATCCCTTACATCTGACATCCCCTATTAACCTTTATTGCACTAAGGTAGTACTGTATACACATGTCTGAAATGTAAAAGAGGAAAGACCGTACCTGTCACGTTTAACGTGCCATGCCTCAGTGCTTTAAGCATAGCTATACCCATCTGAGAACTAATTCTCTCAACTCCGTGTACTTCTTATCTGTGGAGTTAAAACAAAAGGGTGAGCGATTCATACGCTCAGTAAAGGAAACATATGCTGCTTTAAATAAAGCAAAGCTATATATCACAACTCATTTGTTCTTTTCTTAACAATAATCCAGTAGAAAAGACAGTGGATATATAGTAAACAACTCTCTTAAAACACCATTAAATCACCGACTAACAGTTTACTTTAAAATGTAGTAAACACTATCGAGGATTTCAATAATCCTCACAGTAATTAGAAACTGATAAGTTGAGACTAGGCAACAAATAAATCATGCTATCATCGTTCCCCCTCCACCTTGGGAGAACGAAACCTGCCGCTTTTGGGGTGCACCCGTAGGCCATCGCCCCTCACGGCTATCTCAGATCTATGGCCATAATCTAAAGGGGTCCTCGGGTCCACTTGCCAAGTGACCTCGAGACCGCTGATGACTTGGCGGGTCCATCAGCCCTGTGACACCCTGAGGTGCACTCATTGGTCCATTGACCGAGCCACCGCCCCAGGTAGGTCACGCAATAGCAACGCATGAACTCAGGGCCTAAAGTCTCAAAATCAACTTTTATATCTCATATATCATTTCCACAAAATGATTTGATTTCTTATAAAACAATAAAACACCAAAACAGCCCATAATCTCAAGTTTTAAAACCTGCTCGCCCATGGTCAGCTCGCCCGATATGGCTTGCCCATGGAAGCAGCTCGCCCATGGCGGAGAACATGTGTTCGCCCGCCCAACTTTGCCCTTAAAATCGATAGGCAAATCGCCCAACGGACTACTCGCCCGAGAGTCTATTCGCCCAATGGACTACTCACCCGAGAGTCTATTAGCCCAATGGACTACTCGCCGAGAGTCTACTCGCCCAAAATTTGATATTTTCTATTTTCAAAAATAATTAAAATACTTCATTTTTCGTTTAAGAAATTACATTTTAAAACCGTTCGCCAGAGTCTACTCGCCCTTCACAGCTCGCCCTGGCTAACTCGACAAGACGGCGAATAATAGTCGCCCGCCTCATAATTTTCAAAACACAAGTTCGCCTGGCTGATAATAGTTCGCCCGCCTTTTACTTAAAACAAGGGTCGTCTGCCCCAACAGCTTAAAAAGGGATTCGCCCGACTATGGCTTTACCCGGATTTCTCTTTAAACAAGGGCACTCGCCCAGTTCTCATAAAAAGCTTGCCACTTGGCTCAACATATAGCTTTCTATTAAGACAGTTCGCCCGCCCCTTAAAATAGAAATGGTTGTGTAAAACGTACGAAAAGATTGGTTCGCCCGCCAATACTAATTCGCCCAACATAAAACACAAAGGGCTTGCCCAACATAAAACATACAAGAGCTCGCCCGCCCTGTATCAATTCATCCAACAAAACAACATACGGCGGCTTGTAGCTCGTCCGAAAACCAAAACAGTTTATCAACCAATGCATGTCAGAAAATAAAACAATTTCTAATATTTTCTTAACATTTTTACTCCACAGGACATGCATTTGCATCACATACTACTTCCCTTACCTGTTAGAAACAAAGCCTTGCTTCGCCCTGCATCCTGCTCGCCAATTGCCATTTCCCATTCTCGGCTGTAAAAATGATTTATTAAAATTATTAATATTTTCCTTTTTCCAATATTTCAATATATTACACGACTTAAATTCAACTCGCCCGCCCTCAAGGGGTCTTATTCGCCCTTTCGAGCTCGCCATTCTTCAATGGCTTACACACATTATCTCGCCAATCACATTGGCTTAAAGGTGGGAGTTCGCCCACTTACACACATTATCTCGCCAATCACATTGGCTTATGGCTTACACACATTATCTCGCCAATCACATTTCCTTATTATCTACTCGCCTCATTGGCGATTACTCATTTTCATTATTGGCGAACACAATAGTCGCCATTCTCGTCACTTATTCCATTATTTCCCTTGTTTCCATATTCTTTAAAGATCTAACTAAAACAATGTTGTATTCTATCATCAAGAACAGCCCAGAAAGTATGAAACTCACCTCAACCAACTGTATTTCCAGAACAGATTGCTTTCCATCTCATGTTGGCCTTCCTTTGCCTATTCTTTTAGCTCATCAAGTTAAGAAGAAAAGGTTTTGCAAGCTGTTTTGCTTGTTTAGCCAGCTTAAGGGTGAAACTCAGTAGATCAAACATGGCAGAGAAATGGAAGAAACAGAGGAATGGCTCTCGTGAAGAAGCTGGAATTGGCTAACTCGTTTTTCATCAATTGTCTCTGCTTATATAAACATTCTCAGCCAATCAGTAGCCACCGCCTGCCTCTTATCCTGTTTTCTTCATCATTCCTCACGTCTATCATGCATTTAATGCATGAAGAAAATCTGCACTTACAAAGGGCGAGAAAGTCTTCCTTTCACACTCTTTTTCTTCTGCTGCAGACTTTGTTTACTTCCTCAACCAATCAGGTAAATTCCTTACTGACTTCAACCTCTTCACCATTAATTGTCTTCAACCGTATCACTTACAAGTCAATTTTGGCTGTTAGGTTGAATTCTGTTTTCATTTTCCCATCTATCTGGACGACCACTTTACTCGCCAAATGCATTGGCGTTTCCAAGTCCTCGCCACAAGCGGCCATCACTTATCCACGAAGTTGGCGAACTAAACTACTCGCCAAACAAATAAGGAAAACAATCAACTCGCCACACTAAATCAGTTCGCCAGCCATGGGGCTACTCCTTGCCCTCTGTGTGGCGATCACAAGTTCTCGCCCTTTTCGGGCCATCACCTGGCATGGCTCAACTCGCCAACCATGCCCTGATTCATCTCACAAGTTGGCGAACACGCCTGTGCGACCACACTCTCGTCCAACTCGCCATCAGCATTGATGATCACACATACCTTACTCGCCAATCGGCGAGCCGTTTCTTTATGGTACTCGCCCGCCGAAGGAGCTTTCATCTTTTTGGAAATTAACATTCATTATTTATTTAATTTCCATTTTAAATTTTTTTTTTTTGAGATTAAGGTCTACAGTAGGGTAAAATCAGATCTTACACCTCGAGACCGCTGATGACTTGGCGGGTCCATCAGCCCTGTGACGTCCTGAGGTGCACTCGTTGGTCCTTCGACCGAGCCACCGCCCCAGGCAGGTCACGCAACTACATGAATAATAATGCATGAATTTAGGGCCTAAAGTCTCAAAATCACTTTATATTTCATGAAAACCTTTATGGAATTATCTCACCCATATTATCATTTTCTCAAAATGATTTGATTTCCAAAAAGGTTTACGCTTTATATTTACAAAACACTTTGAAAACATTCCAAAATCTCAAACTTTAAAATCTGCTCGCCCCTGGTCTGCTCGCCCAACATGGCTAGCCCATGGCAGCTCGCCCATCGTGGAGAACTTGTGTTCGCCCGCCCATTTTGCTTTTAAAATCAGAAAGCAAAACTAGCTCGCCCTCAGTGGCTCGCCCATTAATCAATTCGCCCATAATGTTTTATATTTTCTATTTTTCAAAAATATTTAAAATGGCTCATTTTCGTTGGATACACCATAGAATCTGTTCGCCATGGTCAGCTCGCCCAGCATGGCTCGCCCATGGTCACTCCAAAATAGGGTGAACAAATGTTCGCCCGCCACCCTCTGTATTTAGAACAAAATACTAGCTCGCCACTTCCGACTCGCCCATAGTTTTACTATCAAAACGGTTCGCCCGCCCTTAAAATACAAACGGTTTTATAAAAATTATAGAAGGGCTTGGCTCGCCCGCCAATACCAGTTCGCCCAACATAAAAACACAAGGGCTCGCTTGCCCTGTACCAGTTCGCCCAATCATAATATAAGTGTCGGCCTTTAACTTGCCCAAATCCGAAATAATTATCAAAATAATGCATGTCATAAAACAAAACAATTTCTCAATAATTTCTATGAAATTTACTCCACAGGACATGCATTCACTTCACACACATCTCCCTTACCGGGTTCAACGAAGCCTTGCTTCCTTCTCGCTTTCCAAATCGCATACACCGAGGTCATAATTCCCGGCTGCAAATAATTATAAATTCAATTAATATTTTCATTTCTTAGCATTTTGGCGATATTAAGTTAAATGGAATGACTACTCGCCCAACAGAGCTCTAACTAGCTCGCCCAATCCGAGCTCTCCATTCACCAAAGGCTTACACGTGGGAGCTCGCCCGCCATTACTCACCGTAGGTTTCTGAGCTCGCCCAACATTCAACTCACGAGGCCTACATTGGCTTGATTGTGGGAGTTCGCCCACAATCCTATTCACCCAATGCCTTATGCATTTGAGCTCGCCCATTAAATCACTTCACTAGAGTTGGGCGATCTCGCCCATTTGAACACAGAATTTACTTTGGCGAGTTCTTATTATCTACTCGCCTCATTGACGATTACAAATTTTCATCTTTGGCGATCTTAATAGTCACCATTCTCGCCACTTATTCCATTATTTTCCTTGTTTTCATATTCTCTAAGGATCTAACTAAAAACAAGACTGTATCTATGTTTATTACTTCATAAAACATAGAAATCTATCATTGAGCATCAAGAACTCCTCAAAAAAATATGAAACTCACCTCAACCAACTGCACTTCCAGAATAAATTGCTTTCCTTCCCACGTTGGTCTCCTTTTGCTTATTCCTTCAGCTCATCAAACTAAGGAGGAAAGGTTTGCAAGCTGGTTTACATGTTTAGCCAACTGAAGAGTGAAACTCAGTAAGTCAAGCATGGTAGGAATGGAAGAATTAGAATATTAACTTGCAGTAGAAGAACTTCCGTGAAGAAGATGGAGTTGGCTAAATCGATTTTCCTCACTTGTTTCTTCTTATATAGCCCAGCTTATCCAATCCAACTCCACCACCCGTCCCTTATCTGCTTCTTTCATCATTTTGCGTCTATCATGCATTTAATGCATGAAGAAAAACTGCACTAACAATGGCGAAAAAGTCTCCCTTCCACACACCTTTTCTTCTGCTATTGACTTTGTTTTACTCCTCAACCAATAAGTATAATTCCTTTATTGACTTTACATCCTCTCTATTAATTGTTTCCAACCGTATCACTTACAAGTCAATTTTGGTTGCCAAATGTTTGAATCTATTTTCATTTTGTTCCACAAGTGTTGATTCTAGTTCGCCTCTTCGACGTAAGACCTCAGCTCGCCCATTCTGTTTTCAATTTCAGTTTGCCAACAATATTTGGTGCTTTACGAGCTGATTTCCTTTGCTTGGCGATCAAATAGAGGTTTGGCGATTAGCAATTGCCTTTCTCGCCAACTTGGCCTTTCACTTGCCCCTCTATATGGGCGACCATTTTACTCGCCAAACACATTGGCGATCTCAGTCCTCACCACACGCGGGCCATCATCTATCCTCAGTCTTGGCGAACTCAACTATTCGCCAAACCAAGGAGGCAACCAATCAACTCGCCATCTTCATTCCTTGGGCGATCAGATCCCTCGTCACATTGGGTGATCACCTAGTATAGCTCAACTCGCCAATTGCTATGATTCCCCACATTTGGCAATTTTTATTTAGCATTTTAATTTCCTCAATTTGTATGAGCGATCAGGAGCACTCACAGCATTTGGGTGAACTAGTATACTCGCCCTCGCCATTATCCATGGTCGATCTGCTCGCCCATTGGCGAACGTACTACCTTGCTCGCCCTTTTGCAAGCTGAGCAACATTCTCATCCATACATTATTTCACCGAAATTGCTCCATTCTCATCTCATGATAACGAGCTTTTCAACCAAGTGGAAATCAATGTTCATTATTTATTTAATTTCCATTATCAATTTTATGAATTTAGAGTCTACAGTAGTGTAGAATCGGATCTTACATAAACATAACCTCAATTAATTTTACACAAGTTTAATTGCTTTCCTTAATGATTACACAACATAGTTTGATGCAAAATAGTTCTTTCATAGGAAGTTGGAAACAAATTAAGATACTTCAAGAAGAAACCAGCTGATCAAAAAGAACAATCAACTAGAAATTTGCAGCCGAAAAAAAGACAAAAAAAAAAGGGAATTCAGTCTTATGGACACTCAGAGAAGTTGAGATAAAAGCTTCATTTCACTCGTTTCACAGCCATCTTCTGAAACATTCACTTATTCATCATTCTCCTCACAAAGTTCTGCAAAATAGTAATACCAACAGGCCATGTAGTTTCTTGAGCTGTAACAGATCCTTCCACTATACTCCTACCAATTGATCGGCCAGCCTGCAAAACAAATAAAAAGCATAACAATGACTAACAAAGAGGCATATATATTTCAGTAAATTGAAATAATAATGAAACAAGGACAATCTAAATGAACTGCAACAAAAAAAAAAAGTGCCACCCAACAGAACAGGACCTTACTACGTACGCACAACAGAAAATACATTTCCGACCAATTAGAGTTAAGGCTTTCATTTTTTAATTGGCCAATCAATGAAGAATTTTCAGCGAAAATTATGATGTACAAAGGGATAAAAAATAAGAGGGTTAAGACTTAACAGCGAGAATCATAGCATAGCATGATCAATTCATCTCATATATAGCTTCAGCCCAAACTTAAAACCATAAGAAGTAGGCTTTAATACTCGAATTAATACACTAAAAGTAGCCTTAAGAGGAAATAAATACATTAAAAGTAATGCAGTGGATGAATCTCTGTTTTAATGCTTATCCAATTAAGTCCATCTATGACTGTATATTATGCTTTCGGTTTTGGCTTCATCTTAACATCATCACTACCATCGAATCAAGTGAACTGAGAGTTTGGGTGCTTACCTCTGTTTTGGCATGCCCAAATTTCTGTGCGTCAACTGTAAAACTTGTTGTCATGTTGGGGCAATCACTGACAAGCAAATCACGCAGAGATGGGAATACAAAATGGTAACCCACAGGGATGAAGCTCACCAGGCTTGGTAGCTCTGTAAGATCTAAGATGACCAATTGAGGTAGCTGTATCACTTTCTCTTCGTCGTTGCTGACATTTGCCACATCTCCTTGCTCAAATACCTGCTCTAATTTCTTGACGCAGCGAACAATTAAGGATTTTAAGTTTGGAAGGCCAGGAGCAACACTAATCGGAAAGAGACTTTGCATGTTTTCACATCTCTCAATCCGTATTTCAGTGAGATTAGGGAAGCATATAGGTTGGAAATGATGATCTTGTGATGAAGTTTGATCATCCTTTTCAATGATTTGCTCCAATTCCTCACACCCATCTATGGTTAAAGAGTTCAATTGTGGCAAATTCCGAGCGATGGTAGATGGTAAGACGTATCTTAACCTTTTGCAATAAAAGAGATACAATCCAGTGAGGTTTTGAAAGTTTTCAACTTGGAAGGGACCTATCCATAGCACCCGCAATTCACGTAGTTCAGAAAACCTTAGCACCTTGAGACTTGAAAGATTATATCGATGATCAAATAACTCTTCAAAATCAGTAATTGCCAAATATTCCATATTTGATGATCTATTTCTCAATCGAGGAACCATCATATTGCACGTACTTTGGTTCTTTTGTAGCATCCCTCCAAAGCATAAATCCTGTAAACATATTATTTAATCATCAGTTTATGCTTTATTATAATTAATTTCTTTCCAGATCAAAAAAAAAAAGTTTCTTTCAAAATTTTGATTTTAACAGCTTTTCATCAAAGCCTAAATTCTTTGTGGAATTTTCTCTCGCAAAATCAATTTAAAATTTAAAATTTAAAATCAACCTAAATATTCCAAAAATTAAATACTTTATAACGAGTTTTGTTGATTTCATAAGTAATCCCCTAATTTGTGTGAACTATTACTGTATATACATATATTAACATATATAACATGCCTTTCAAAGTAAATTGACCAAAACAAGCAAAGGCATTAGTTTTTTCTAAGTATATTAAAATATTATTGTATAGAAATATTGATATTAGAGATAAACAAAATGAATTATTATCTTATCTACCGTCAATGGATTTTCTAATTCCACAAACGATATTAAGATGATAACACGTATCGTATTTTATTATTATTATTTTTTTAATATTTTTGAAAGACACGTGTTATCATCTTAATCTTATATGGAATTAAAAAACTCTACTAACGTTGGATAGGATAATAATCTAAACAAAATATTCCCAAAAATAAATAATATGGATGTCATTAAATGTAGATTTAACTTATTTTTTTTTTAATTAATATGAGGAAAGAAATCTTACCTCTATTTTAGCCGATATAATAAAAGGTAGGGGACAATCTGCCACTGCCAACACTTTTAAAGATGGCAACGTGAATACAATGTCATTTCCATCCCTTCCTCGTAATCGAGGCAAATTTCCCAACGAAACATCATTCAGTTGTGGAAGACCTTCAGCCATTGAGATTGGAAAAGTATATTCCAACCCAGAGCAGTCCCAAATCTCAAGTTTTGTCAACTTCTCCAAAAGTTGACCATGG
Organism: Heritiera littoralis; assembly: GCA_031772115.1. Classification (NCBI taxonomy): domain Eukaryota; kingdom Viridiplantae; phylum Streptophyta; class Magnoliopsida; order Malvales; family Malvaceae; genus Heritiera; species Heritiera littoralis. Next base: position 47,556 of record JAPDPK010000095.1, on the reverse strand, counting down.
GACAATGAGGAAAGAGATGTCAAGTTATTGCAGTGTCGTACATGTACTTCCCTTAGACTTTGGAGACTGATGTTTGACACTTCTGTTTTGGGAATTATTTCTACCAATTCCAAGCAGTCTGATATCCTCAGTGTTTCCAGTTGCCCAAGACTTTTAGCAACGGACGTTGGGAAGAGATATCTCAGTTTATCGCAGCGGCTTATTTCTACAACTTTCAAACTTTGTAAGCTTACAGGATTGCTGGGTCCTTCTTGTATGCTACTCAATTCAGCAACCTGAAATAGCTCTTGCATATTAACACAATATACAACTTCAAGCCTTTCAAGATTTTGTAGAACTGGAATTGCACCTATCATTTCCCTGCAATTACGTACCAACAAGGTTTTTAATTTTACTAAAAACCCCTGCGGTTGATGACCACTGCACAACTCTATCAAACCATGCATCCATTCTAACGATAATTCTAACAAATTAGAGAACCCAATGGTTAGCGCCTGCTGCTTTGCTGTATCAACGAGACATTTCATATACTCGCAACTCTCAGAACCCAGAGAAGTCAGCTTAAGAGATTCTGTATCCACAATTAACGGCTTGCATGCCTCAAATACAGACGCCTCAATTTCTAAGGATCTCGAGAATCGGCTAGTCTCAAAGTCCCTCTTCCTTAAAGCAAACTCAAAACGGCTAACGCAGACATAAAACCGTTGTAATTTATGAAACAAAAAGTCTCTTGGAAGATGTTCTGGCAAAATCTCTAAAGATAACACAGTCAAGTTTGACAAGGAATTCAACTCTGATAGGCTGGCAGAGCTTTGTTCTTGAATTGTCTTCTCAGTGGCCCATTTTTTAAATCCACAACCATGCAAGTACAGTTCTTCTAATTTGGACAATCTTCGGATTAACTGAGGAGGGATTCTCTGTAGTTGTCCGCAATATGATAAATCCAACAATTTAAGATTATTTAGATCACCTATTTCTTCTGGCAATTCATTGATATCAGACCAACTAAATGAAAGAACCTCAAGTTTCTTCAACTTCCCTAGTAATGAGATCTCCAAGAGACTGCACCTTTTCAAATGTAGAGCACGAAGGTTCGTTTGAAACTGAAATGCATCTGGAGCTATCAGTCTAGAATGCAAGGCGCAAACTTTTAATGCTTCCATTCCTTCAAAGAATTCACCTGGAGTTATCATGTTAGGACTACCATCTCCACCAAGTAAAATAATTTTGAGATTTGGACATACCAATCCTTTAGGAAGTTCAACAATCGGACTAGTATTGAAGGATATTGCTACGCAAGGCTTAAGACTTTCATCCATTGGCCACATTTTAACAACTTCAGATTTTATCACAAAAGAAATCTCCTTTCTGTGTGATGCTATCCACAAAGCGACGTCGCGAACCATATCATGCATTTTAACATGCCTTTCTCCACAATTTAGCAACAAACAAGAGTCCTTAAGGATGTCAATCGCTGCAAGAACTTCACTCCTCACATCTTCAATTGAGTCCACTCCTTTATACAAATCAAGTCCCCATGCATATCTCACCAAGTCCTCTACATAAATCACATAATCTTCAGGAAATAAAGAGCACAACAAGAAACACATCTTGGTCTCTATGTCCTTCAGGTAATCAAAGCTTATCTCAAGACATAGATAAGCATTTTGTTGATTAACGTCTTCGGTGTCAACCAATCTACGGTTTTTGAGTCTCCGATATGCTGCTTTCCACCTATGACCATTTTTACCTTTAAGAACACTTCCCAAGGTAACTATAGCTATGGGCAAACCCTCACATCTTTTTACGATTTTAGTTGCCACATCTTTAATAGCATCATCAGAAGAGTCATGTAGACCTGCTTTCTTTGCAAATAAAGTCCAAGCTTCATGATCACCCAAACAACCAAGTGGTATTGCCTTTTGACATTCCATAGCAACACATACTTGGGGACCGCGTGTTGTTAGAAGAATTTTGCAGCCTTTGTGATCCTCAGCAAATGGAATTCCTATCTCCTCCTTTAAGTCAGTTTTTGCCCAAACATCATCAAGGATTATAAGAATCTTCCTCTCCTTCTGTAGTTTCAACCACAATTCTTGTGTTGATCTTCTTCCTTGTTCATCCTTCATACTGAAATCTACGTATTTTGCAATTTCATCTTGAATTGTTTCAAAGTTTGGCTTATGAGACACAGTAGTAATCACAACTTTGTCAAACAGATTTAATTTTTTCGCTTGGTTTCCAACTTCACGCACTAGGGTTGTTTTGCCCACCCCTCCCATCCCCCACAATCCAATCATGCTGACATTGTCATCCTGTAATGCGTCAATGATCTGATTGAAAGCTGTCTTTGAAGATTCAGAAACCATAAAATCCTTAGATGAGAGGAATTCTATGGTCGAAACTGCACTAGTAGAACGGTAGCCCACTTGTCCAGGTTGACCAAATTTGGTTGTCTTCTCTAGAAGCTCACAAATAACAAGAGTATTCTTCATTGCTTTCTTACTTAATCGATACCGCCAACTCCAATTAGGACACCAATCGAGACATCTTTTATTTTGTTGCATTTCATTTTCCAGAGTTTCAATAGTTGATAGGATTTTGTCCGCCTTTGATAGCAAGCCTCTAACATCATCTTCTATTGCTTGAAGTTCCCTTTCAGCATCCTCTATCTCGTGCTGCAGTCGAGCTCGTGCCGTTATCAATTCGTCTTTTCTTTGCATGAGCATTTCAACATTGTTGTGAAAACGACGAATGTAATTAAGTTGATGTCCTATTGGCTTTGCCACCCAATCCACAAGCAGTGTTCTTACGGAGCTTGAAAAAGCAGACTCACAAAAGCCACAAGCCATTCTTGATAAATTCAAGATGAAGAATACTTCTAATTTTGTCTTTGGCACTGAGATAAATCAAACCGACAAACCATTAGCAGAGATATAAATCATGATGAATATAATAAAAGGTCATGTAAGTATCTAATCTCTTTGGTATATTTGTCCAACAAAATTCAATCTCACATAAATCAATTTTGTCATTTGTCGATCGAATTGGACCGTAGTAAATAGGTTTTATTTGTTTAGTCACTTGATTTTTTACTTCGGGCTAAAACCTAAAGTTTGGGGCATATATGTTTTTAGTTATTTTATTTTTTGTCTATGTATTAATTTTTAATATATATAAAAAATTTAAAAATAAATATGTGTTTTAAAATAAATCATGGATGATTTTGGGTTGTTTAATTAACTTTTTACTAAAATATGTTGCATAAGAAAAATAGGGGAATGAATTTCAATTTCTATAAAAATCATAACGTTATTATTAATAGAGCAAGGTAAATGTGAATTCTTGAATTAAAGGTTTCTTGGAAATCACAAATATATTGCTTCTTAGATGATGGATGAGAAAAATCTCATATATATTACCAAAAGCATTAGAATGTTTAGATGACTTTTATAAACAGAAAATTTCTTCTTTTGCCTTATTCTTCCTTACTTTTTTCACTAACGGCATTTATTTATTCTATTTGCTCCTTTATTTGTTTGACTTTCACTCGTTAATATCTTGGATATGCTCTTTCATTTAATTACTTTCGCTACTTGTCTTTTATGTAGAGGTGTCAAACGGGCTGGGCGGCCCATGGCACGATACGATTCGGCACGGTATGGGTTGTGCTTAGCACGACCCATACTTAAATGGGCGGGTTGGTCCAAGCACGATATACATTTGTGTGCCGTGCTGGGCTAGAGGTTTTTAGGCACATGGATTGGCACGTCACGGCCCATAAAGGGCCAGTGCTAGCACGTAGCACGCGGGTTAGCACGGCACGGCACGCAAGCCCATGTGCCGTTACATATTGGCCCATTTATATAAATAAAATTATATTTAACAAATCTAAGGATGAAGTATTTCAATAATTGATATATAAATTTATAAAATTTTCATTTGAAATATAAAATGTATGATATGTCACATATTTTGTATATAACTTTTTATTAAATACACTTCTAATAAAAACTCATCAAAAAATAAATTATTAAAGATTATTTTATTCAAAGATTGGTTAAATATAGAAGCTAGAGCACTAGATAAACCATATTATATAAGTAAATAATCAGGTGAAGAGAATGAAAAATAAAATAATAATAATATTTTGTGTTTTATAGTCTTGTATTTGTGTCTTTGTTTTTAAATATTATGATTATAAATTTCAAAGAAGAACATTGATACAAAGGTAAATGTTGTTCCTTTGTGATTTGGAAATCATGAGTTCAAGGTAAAATATTATCTCTTAATGCAGAGAGAATACTATATACAATGACCCTCCCTAAACTTTACAAAGTGAAAGTTTTTTGGTTGTGTATAATGACCTTCCCCATACCCCACAAAGTGGAGCCTTTTTTTATCGTGTTGCTCTTTTTTTTATGATTGTCAATTTCAATATCTTTTTTTTAAAACAAATTTCAATATCTTTATTAAGTAAATTTTATTATGTTTTCTAATGGAGATAGGCATTTTGCCTTTTAGAATTGTAAATTTCAATATCTTTATTTCATATATATTATTATGTTTTCTTGTGGATATAGACATTTTGTCAAAGTGAATTATGTGTCTTTTTATTTTTTTTTTATATTTATTTATATTGCATATTATTTAAATTAATAAATAAAAACTTTAAAAATAATAAAAAAGTAAAAATTTATTAATGGGCCGTGCTTGGCACGATAAGGCACGAAAAATAATATTGGGCTTGGCCCAGCACGACCCATTAGTGCTATGGGCTATGTGCCGTGCCGGGCCACACCCTTAAATTTCATGGACCGTGCCAGCACGACCCATTAAAAAATAGTGCCGTGCCAGCACGAATCCATTAACGCATGGGCTAATATTTAAATGGGCCGTGCCGGCTCAGCACGACCCATTTGATACCTCTACTTTTATGTACTTACTTCGTTTTGTTTATTTATCTACATGTCATGTATTTAATTTCATAATTTGTCCCATATTCGTTTCTTTCTAAAATAATTTTATGTTCCTTTAATTAAGTTTTGCATGAAAATAAAAATTTTAAATGTTTACAAATAAGGTGAATGTGGAAAGTGATTTCTGTAAAAGTAATATTGTAATGTTTAATATGCAGTGTAAAGTTCTGTTTAAATTGTAAGGAAAGTTACATTGTAGTGTTTGGTAAACACTCACTTTGCTTATAATGTATTGGCAAATTCCAAAGTATAAATATCATATACACTGTCAGTGAATTTTTTGACTTCACAAACAGAGTTAGGATCATGACACATGCTCTATAAAAATATTAAAAAAATAAAAAATAAATAAAATAAGATATGTGTCATGATCCTAACCTCACTGGTAGAGTCAAAAACTCCACTGATGATATATAAGATATTAATCTAATTCCAAAAATATCCTTAAGTATAAAAACAAATTTGATATAATAGAATTAATTAAAAATGTAATTATCGTATGAAAATGTAAATAAAATAAAGTTATAATTACTAATATTGCTCATCATTTGATATACCAAATTTATATACATTATTATTAATTTAAAATTTAATTATCATATTAAAATGTAAATAATAAAAAAAACGCCAAACTATTATATTTTGAAGTTGTAAACAAAACCAAACACAATTTGTGTCCAAATGATAGATGAAGTTTTAAACAAGTTTAGAAAGACCAAAAACCATCATTTTAAATCCAATAGTATTATAGTTTCACAGTAGGTAATATTTGTCGTTTCGATAGTCTAAAAGATTTTCAATGAAGGCATGAATTTTTTTTTGGGCGGGGTACAACAATGAAAAAATTAATACATTTTTAATCAAATAATCAAAAAAAATTTATAATGTTCATATTATAGCACAAAAAACTAATAACAAAAACCTAATTGTAATATATAAAATATTAAATATATTTTTTAATCATATTATTTTTATAAAATTTTTGCTGAATTAAAAGTTTATTTTTAATTTTATATTAAAATAATCATAAATATACTAAATATAAAAACAAAATTTAATGAAAAAAATAATTCACCCTAGCATAGCTCGGTCTAACACTACAAGAAAATTGATTTTCAGCGACGGAAATTTAGCTACGAAATTTTTCCGTCGCTGATAATTAGTATTAGCGACGGATTAGCGACGGAATTTATAATGAATTTAGCGACGGAATTAGCGACGGATTAGCGACAGAAATTCGTCGGTAATTAGCGACGGAATATTTTCCGTCGCTAATTCTGTCGCTAATTATGGCGGGATATACTGTTTAATTGCGCCAAATTATTAGCGACGGAATTAGCGACGGAATTATCCGTCGCTAAACCCAAAACATATATAGAATTTAGCGACGGAATTTTTCCATCGCTAATTCCGTAGCTAAATTTCATTAGCTACGGAATTAGCGACGGAAAAATTCCGTCGCTAAGTTCCCATATCATTTTCGGTCCAAAAATGTTCATGGAATTTAGCGACGGAATTTTTCCGTCGCCAATTCCGTAGCTAAAGCTCATTAGCTACGGAATTAGCGACGGAAAAATTCCGTCGCTAAATTCCCACATCATTTTCGGTGGAAAAGTTCATGGGAACTTAGCGACGGAATTTTTCCGTCGCTAATTCCGTAGCTAAGGCTCATTAGCTACGGAATTAGCGACGGAAAAATTCCGTCGCTAAGTTCCCATGAACTTTTCCACCGAAAATGATGTGGGAATTTAGCGACGGAATTTTTCCGTCGCTAATTCCGTAGCTAAAACTCATTAGCTACGGAATTTGCGACGGAAAAATTCCGTCGCAAAATTCCAACATGATTTTTTCGGTGGAAAAGTTCATGGGAACTTAGCGACGGAATTTTTCCGTCACTAATTCCGTAGCTAAAGCTCATTAGCTACGGAATTAGCGACGGAAAAATTCTGTCGCTAAATTCCATGAACATTTTAGACCGAAATTGATGTGGGAACTTAGCGACGGAATTTTTCCGTCGCTAATTCCGTAGCTAATGAGCCTTAGCTACGGAATTAGCGACGGAAAAATTCCGTCGCTAAGTTCCCATGAACTTTTCCACCGAAAATGATGTGGGAACTTAGCGACGGAATTTTTCCGTCGCTAATTCCGTAGCTAAAACTCATTAGCTACGGAATTAGCGACAGAAAAATTCCGTTGCTAAATTCCAACATGATTTTTTCAGTGGAAAAGTTCATGGGAACTTGGCGACGGAATTTTTCCGTCACTAACGGAATTAGCGACGGAAAAATTCCGTCGCTAAATTCCATGAACGTTTTAGACCGAAAATGATGTGGGAACTTAGCGACGGAATTTTTCCGTCGCTAATTCCGTAGCTAAAGCTCATTAGCTACGGAATTAGCGATGGAAAAATTCCGTCGCTAAATTCCATGAACATTTTAGACCGAAAATGATGTGGGAACTTAGAGACGGAATTTTTCCGTCGCTAATTCCGTAGCTAAAGCTCATTAGCTACGGAATTAGCGAAGGAAAAATTCCGTCGCTAAATTCCATGAACATTTTGAGACCAAAAATCATGTTGGAATTTAGCGACGGAATTTTTCCGTCGCTAATTCCGTAGCTAAAACTCATTAGCTACGGAATTAGCGACGGAAAAATTCCGTTGCTAAATCCAACATGATTTTTTCGGTGGAAAAGTTCATGGGAACTTAGCGACGGAATTTTTCCGTCACTAATTCCGTAGCTAAAGCTCATTAGCTACGGAATTAGCGACGGAAAAATTCCGTCGCTAAGTTCCCACATCATTTTCGATGGAATAAGTGTAGAGAACTTCGCGATGGAATTTTTCCGTCGCTAATTCCGTAGCTAAAGGTCATTAGCTACGGAATTAGCGACGGAAAAATTCCGTCGCTAATTTCTCTTCATCATTTTCGGTGGAATAAGTGTATAGAAATTAGCGACGGAATTTTTCAGTCGCTAATTCCGTAGCTAATGACCTTTAGCGACGGAATTAGCGACGGAAAAATTCCGTCGCTGATGCCTTAAATTCGAAAAAAATAAAAAAAAAATTTGAATTTTTCCCGCCTGAGCTGTAGCGGGAAATATTTTGACCTAACATTAGCGACGGAATTTCCGTCGCTAATCCGTCGGTAATTCAGTCGGTAATTCCTCTGTATGCGCGCCAAAGACTCTATATATTCTCATATTCTCTGTTTTCTCTCCTCTTCACTCCTCTCTATCTTCTTTTTTTCCATTTTCTCGTTTTTTTTCTTAGTTTTTCTTCTTTATCCCTCTTTCCTTTTATTTTTTTCCTTTTTTTTTGTAAATTTACTCTATTTTTCTTTTATATTTATGTTGTCAATTTTTTTATATAATAAACTTTAATACTTATATTTTTGTTTTTTGTTTTTTACTTACAGATGATGATGATGATACGGTGAGGTGCTGGTGCTAGTGGTGATAATGATGTTGAAGATAATGTATTTTTGTTTTTTTAGTTAATTTATTTTAAGATAATGTTTATGGATTTAAGTATAAATATTAGGTTTATTTTAAATGTTTCTCTTTCTCTCTCTCTCTCTCTCTATATATATATAAATATAAATATAAATATAAATATAAATAATTAATTTCAGAACATTTTTTTTGACAAAATTCATAGAAATTAGCAACAAAATCTGTTAAATAAGTGAAAAAATTCATCAAATTAGCGACGGAATTTATCACATTAGCGACGAAATTTCCGTCACTGATGCTCATTAGTGACAGAATATTTATTGAATTAACAAAAATAACAAATTATCAGCGACGGACTTAGCGACAGAAATTCCGTCGCTGATGCCTTTTAGCGACGAATTTTTTTATAAAATAAAATAATAATAAAACTATCAGCGACGGAAATTTCCGTCGCTGATGCCTTTTAGCGACGGATTTTCTTGTAAATTAAAAGACAAAATTATATTTTTAGCGACGGAATTTTCCGTCACTAATGCCATAAAATCCGTCGCTGATGTAAAAAAATTCCGTTGCTAATTAGCGACGGAATTACCGACGGAAATGAAGTTTTAGCGACGGAGTGAGCATCAGCGACATCGATTTTTCCAACAGAAAAATTTCCGTCGGTAATCCGTAGGTAATCCGTCGCTGAAGACCATTAGCGACGAAATTTAACTATCAGCGACGGAATTTTCCGTCGCTAATTCCGTCGCTGAAGGTTCATTTTTTTGTAGTGTAATTCTAGTGAAAGTAATTTTGGGTGAGGGAGAGGGATTTGTTTTGGGTGAGAGTAATTTTCGATGAAAATACCGCTTCATGGATGCAAAGCAACTTTGCATCCAATTTTGGCAGTAATCACTTTGCAACCAATGGGTGCAAAGTGATTGCAGTCACAATCTCACTTTGCAGCATTTAAAGTCTTAGCAAACGTTACAAGGACTTTGCGTCCAATTAAATTACAGCGCAAAGTAGTCACTTGCAGCATACCAAATGCAATCTAAGTAATCCTCAAGTAAGAAGAATCCCCTAAATATTAGAAAAGTATTGACATATTTAATGTGGTCTTTCAATATAAAAAAGTACTTTTTACTCTTAAAAAATATGGAAAAAAATTATTATTTTTAAATGAAACAAAAAGAATGGAAAAAAATTGATTCATATGCATTATGCAATACATGTTTGTATCATATGTTACCATTTTAATTAAAAAAAATGAATGTGAATCTTCTATGGTGGGATTCTACCTAAGTTACAAGTAATGCTTCTTAAGAAATTTCTAAGTGAAAAAACTTCTCTAAATATTATCGAAAGCACTGAGATATTTAATGCGATTGTAATTTCATTTAAAAAATGTTCTCATTTATTTTCAAATAAAATAAAAGATTTACTTTTTCTAACCAAAAATTGATTTTGGTAAAAGAAAAACACAAAAATATGGTTACAATAAAGGAATTAATGAATTATTTTTAAATATTAAAATTAAGATTTTTTTTACCAAAGTTAAAAGATAACACATGATTAAATGGTATTGTTCTTTTAAATGAATGTAGTGAGATGCTAATTCTTTCTCACATATAACCGTACTTCCAAATATAAATTTGGTTTTTTGCAAACCAAAATTTTATTATTTTAATTAATTTTGAGGTCCTATTGGAGGATAAATTTTCTTAAGTATCCATTCATACTTAGAAAAAAAATCTAATAACACCATTTAGCGGTTAAGTTCTCAAACAAAAACGTTATGACAAGCAAAATATAATAATAATAATTTCTAATGACACTTTGTAAATACGTACCAAAGCAAGGTGAAGATAGTTCAAAGAATTAGAATTAATCCCCTTTCCTTTTGCTCTATTCTAAGCTGAAAACAAGAGATAAAAATTTAATAATTTTAGACAATTACTCAACAATATTACTCAAAAAAAAAGAAATATATAACAATATCTGTATTAGTATGATACCGAACCAAAACCATATTATACTACAAGAATAAGTGGCAATTTTAAAAAGTCTTTCAACTTCGGTTTTTCATTTTCATTATCCAATTATGAAAAGTAACAACTAAATCACCAATATTAAAAGGATTTGTTTTCTGGTCACTCAATATATCTTTTAAGGGTTAACGATCTAATGACGTAGTTGCACACCTGGACTAATAATATTGTCACATATCCTAACCATGTTAGCTCATTGACCACATAGCTATGCCTAAATGGCATTACAAAAAAGAAAAATAAGTCTTACCAAAAAAAGAATAATTTTTTTCTCTTTCCTACTTCCTTTCTTTCTTTAAATTACCATTTCTCTCTCTCTCTCTCTGTAAGACCCGAATTTTATTATACTATATACTATATTTGTACATGATTGATGGTGGAAATTAATTCTTCTAGTGAAATTAAAGAATCATTGGATGTGAATTTCCACTTTGCATTTTAAGTCATGATGTATAGTATGGTTGATAAAAGAAAGAAAAAACAAATATCAATTGTAACAAGGAATATATGGGATTTAATCTTGATAAAAGGTCAAGATAGTATATATAAGGTATGAAAGCATTAAATGAGATGAGATAAAATTAATAAATGTGGCTAACGTTGGCGTGGAGAAGAAGAAGAAGAATGACAAGAGAATTAAGGGCTAGAAGACAAAACAAAGAAAAGGATGGGGAGTTAGCCAATCAACGTTGGCTGGAAGAGACATGGGTGAAGAGAAGAGCAGAAAAGGAAATAGAAAAAGTCCAGGAAAGGGGCGACAGTGGACTTCTCGCCGGTTGCTTCATTTGACAAAGGAGACTAAGCATTTAATAGCAAGAGGAGCAAGCCAATAAGAGTGACTGGTAGTGGCGTGGACTGGGGGAAGAAGAGGAAAAAGGAAAGAAAATTTTCAGAACATGCAGAGAAATTTCTTCTTGCCACCGTCCACTAGCTGCAGTTTTTCCACAAATTTTAATGCATGTAATGATGAAAGAAACGTGATAAGAAAACAGTCGGTAGTTTCTAACAGGATCAAATGGCTATACAAAGGAATACGTGAGGGAAGATGATGTCGTCAACTTCATCCTCTCAAATAACCCCCTCGCCCAATTCTGTTTTCTGCATATCCATCTTTCATTCCTCCGTTTTCATCATAAATGAGCCATGCAATTTCATCTGTTAGCTAGCCAAACCCTTCTGCAGTGTTGAAAAGCCAAGGAACAAGAGAAACAAAGCTAAGGGAGGCAAGAAATATTCTGTTTTTGGAAGAGCAATTGGGTTAAGGTGAGTTCCATAATTTCTATGGTTTCCTTGATATTCAATACTGGATTTCTATGTTTTATAACGTAATAAACATAGATGTAGCCTTGTGTTAGCTAAACCTTACTAGAATATATAAGAACTAGAATAAGGTGTAGTCTGAATCAGAATAAACAATGAAGATACTGGAAAAAAAATGAGAATGGGCAAGCTAAAATCTGGAATGAGGAAGTGGCGAGATCGCCACATGCAAGTTTAATACATAGGTGAGCCACCAATGAACAAAACAGTAGTGTCGGGCGAACTCACATGCAGGGCATGGCGAGTTGAATGATTGGGCGAACTCCCAAAAGTAGATCAATTATGGATGGGCGAGCTCTATGGGTGAATGGCGAACTCAGTCTCGCCAAAGTGTCCCAAATATTAGGAAAATATAAATAGTTTAGAAAATATTCGAAAAAGGAATATTAATAGTTTTAATGTAATTGTGCAGACGGGAATTGAGAAAGGCGAACGAGATGCAAGGCTTCTTCAGACGAGGTAAGGGAGTTGTGTGTGAAAATAATGCATGTCCTGTGGAGTTAAAGTTATGAAATTACTGAGAAATGATTTGTTTTATGACATGCATAAGATTTTGATAAATTAGTTTCGTGTGGGTGAACTAAAAGCCGACCCAATACTGTTTGTTGAGGCGAACTGGTATGGGCGGGCGACCTATTATATTGCTATGCTTTGGGCGAAGAGCCCTTCTGTGATGTTTTTATCGGGCGATCTATTTGTTCTAAGTATAACTTGGGCGAGTCTTTTATATGTCCTTCTGGGTGAGTACCATGTTTTAAATAGAAAATCGGGCGAACCATTGTGGCCGGACCCTTTACAATGATGTTCTGGGGCGGGCGATTAGTTTTTCATAAAGTGGGCGAGCCATTAAGGGCGAGCCAGTTTTACTTGTGGTTTAAAAGGAAAATATTGGCGGGCGAATACTAATTCATCACCTTGGAGTTCACCATGGGCGAGCTGACCATGGCGAAAAATGTGGCAGATTAATAATTTGAAAAATAGAAAATATTAAACCTTTTGGGCGAGTTAATCCAGTGGGCGAGTTGACCATTTGTCAAGTTGACCATGGGCGAGCCAGAATGGGCGAGGAGACCATGGGCGAGGAGAATTCAATTTATATTTTCCACGAGAATGAGAATAATACCTTTTTGGAATTATTATTTATTCAAATGATTTAAATTCAATAATGTGTTTCCTTAAAGGTATTTTGAGTTATAAATATGATTTTGAGACCATAGGCCCCTAATGTCATGCATTTCTATTTGTTATGAGGCTGATGGACCCGCCAAGTCATCAGCGGTCTCGAGGTCACTTGGCAAGTGGACCCCGAGGACCACCCATAGATTGTGGCCGTAGATCTACTTTATCCCTACTGGGATGATTATACTGTTCTCGCAAGGGAGAGGGGGAACGATGATAGCATGATTTATTTATAGGGTGATGCCTAGTCTCAACTTGTTAACTTTTGTTACAGAAAGCATTTGTTAAATCCTATTCACTGTTTATTACATGATATTGTAAATTGTTTTCTATATCCACTGGGTTTACTACTAAGAAAGATAAAAGTTTTGGGAATAAGGTTAGATTTGTGTACATCTTCCTTACTGAGCATGTTATCGCTCACCCCTTATTTTCCACTCCACAGATTACTGATCTTGGATTAAGAGAATTACCTTCCAGAGATTATCGACTGCTAGTGGATATCTGATATCAAAGGTGTATTATTTCTTTTATATATTCAGAAAAATTGTACAGTACTACTTTAAATAGAAGGGAATGTATATACATCTTAGAGTATCAATAAGAGATTTAATGGTTATTTAAATGTTAAGAGTTGTTAAGCATCACAGACAGCCCAACCGGTAAGTAAGTGGAGTTTTTAAGTAAATATTAGTTATATAGTGTATTTGGAATGTTACAGATTTAATGGTATCAGAGCAGGGTTGGTCAGATGTCTAGTGATGTTTATAATGAAATGTGAATATTAAACATTCCCTGTTGTACTGTATATTCTGAATATATGATTGATATGCTAATGATGAGTAATAAATGATCTCTGTGGTACAGAAATGAGTGGAAGAAGGAGGGTGACACGCTCAGTTAGAGATATCGGCCGAGGTAGGGCGGCACAGATTCCGGAGCCGCAGACACCGGAACCTGCCCCTAGACCTCCACGTCCTCTACAGTTAGAGAACATTGATACTCGTGTGAACCAGTAGAGAGGTTAGTAGCCAATTTTATGGCTATGTATCAGGCGGATAGAGCCGCGGATATAGAGGCGGAGAGAGAGAGAGAGCCACAGCTCCTGCAGCCCCAGTAGAAGCGCCAGTACCGCCACCGCCGGCACCAGTTGTGCCTGAGCCTCAGCCTATTCCACCACCGGCACCTCAACCATCGGTAGCTCCACCACAGCCATTGGTTCAGCCGTCTCGAAATGCGGAGACTTATTGTAATGTAGCATTGGTGAAATCATTTAAAAAGTTGGATCCACCCAAGTTTAAAGGTACTAGGGATCCATTGGCGGCGGAGCAATGGATTATTGAGATTGATAGATTACTTCAGATTATGAGATGTTCAGAAACAGAGAAGGTAGGCTTAGCAGTGTTCCATTTGGCAGATGATGCAATACATTGGTGGAAGGCCACTCAGACAGTATTATTTGCTCAGCATCAAGATCTGTCATGGGATATTTTTGTGGAAGCTTTTAGGAGGCAGTATATTCCTGACACTGCTCAGGATAAATTACAGCAGGAATTCATGGGTTTAGTTCAGGGCAGCATGTCATGGACGAGTATGAGGCCAAATTTACTACACTAAGCCGTTTTGATCCACAAACTAGTGCGAATTCCCGGTATAAGATTTCGAGGTTTAGAGCTGGTTTGAGGCCATCCATCAGAATGAAGCTAGCCCCATTTGTTATACAAACTTATGGTGAGATAGTTCAACGGGCTCAGCTATGTGAGAGGGATTATGAGCAGTTCCAGCTCGATTTCAGTAGTAAGAATAAAGGTAAAGCAAAGGTAAAGGCTAAGAGGTTTATAGAGGAAAGATCAGGTAGAGAGTAGCCTAAGAGAAGCAGACCTATGGGCATACAGATTTCAGAGGGCAGATTTAGTAAACCAGCAATTTCTACACCTGCTAGTGGCCCTACCACTACTCAGAGGAGTGTTGCACCTTTATGTAGACAATGTGGAAGGTCGCATGGGTCACGCCCTTGTCCTTTAATGTCTAGGGTATGTTTTAATTGCGGACAGACGGGGCACTTTGTCAGGAATTGCCCGATGCTCAGAGAATCCTGCTTCTACTATTCCTCCTGCCTTACCGCAGATAGCGACCCCGGCAGCTCAGAGTGAGCCAGAGAAAGCGACACCCTCACAGCCTAGGTGGGCGACCGTCGCAGAGAAGGGTAAGAAGGTTGTGACTCAGGGTCGGGTGTACGCGTTGGATCAAGAGACTGCCGACGCCTCTATCGATGTAATTAAAGGTAAAATTTATCTCTTTGACATTCCTATAATTGCCTTATTTGATCCGGGTTCTACCCATTTGTTCTTATCGCTATATATGCCAACAGGACCCAGTAGAGCCGGAGTTGTTAGAATGTACTTTACAAGTGAAAACTCCTTTTAATGATTTCCAAAGAACGGATGTTGTATATCGGAATTGTAAATTGACTATTGGAGAGAAGGTTTTTACGGCTAACCTAATTTTGTTGAACATATATGATTTTGATATCTTTTGGGTATGGACTGGTTAGCTGCGAACCATGTTAGTTCGGATTGTAATACTAAGTTTATTACTTTCTCTCATCCCGAAAAGTACATTGTAAAGTTATTGTAAATTAATAAAAAGTATGTGACTTTTATGTTATGAAATGACATGTGTTCTGAAATTGTGGTTGTGTATGAATATTTATGAAGGATATATTGCTAGTGTGGAGGATGTAGAGAGGAAATATCCAAAGATTCAAGAGATCCCTGTGGTCAAGGATTTCTCAGATGTATTTCCAGAGGATTTACCAGGGTTACCACTGGATCGAGAGACGGAATTTACGATCGAGTTGGTACCCGGTACGGAGCCGATTTCTAGACCCCCATATCGGATGGCACTGACTGAGTTGGATGAACTTAAGAAGCAGCTCCAAGAATTATTAGATAAGGGATTTATACGTCCCAGTGTGTCACCTTGGGGAGCTCTGGTATTATTTGTTCGGAAGAAGGATGGTAGTCTCCGGTTATGTATAGATTATCGGATGTTAAATCGGGCTACCGTTAAGAATAAGTATCCACTACCTCGGATTGACGATCTGTTTGATCAGCTCAAGGGTGCACAGGTATTTTCAAAGATAGACCTCCGATCAGGTTATCACCAGTTGAAAATCAAGGAGTCGGACGTGCATAAGACAGCCTTTCGGACTCGTTATGGTCATTATGAGTTCCTAGTGATGCCTTTTGGATTAACAAATGCCCCTGCAGCTTTTATGAGTTTGATGAATGAGGTGTTTCATCCCTTTTTGGATAAGTTTGTCATAGTGTTTATAGATGACATACTGATTTATTCTAAGACAGAGGAGCATGAGCAGCATTTACAGGTTGTTCTACAGACCCTCAGAGAGCAAAAATTGTATGCTAAGCTTAGTAAATGTGAGTTCTGGCTTGACCATATAATATTTCTCGGACATGTGGTGTCAAGGAACGGGGTGTCAGTTGATCCGTCCAAGATAGAGGCCATTGCTCAGTGGGAGAGGCCCAACACAGTTATCGAAATACGGAGTTTCTTGGGTCTTGCGGATACTATCACAGGTTTGTGGAGGGATTTTCTAGACTTGCTGCTCCATTGACACGACTCACACGTAAGGATGTAAAGTTTGAGTGGAATGATACGTGTGAGCATAGTTTTGGTGAGCTTAAGAGGAGATTGACCACTGCCCCCGTATTAGCCCTTCCTAGTGGATAAGGTGGATTTATGGTGTATACCGATGCATCCGCTCAAGGTTTGGGGTGTGTGCTTATGCAGCATGGTCGGGTTATAGCCTATGGTTCTCGACAGTTGAAGGATCATGAGAGGAATTACCCGACACATGATTTGGAGTTAGCTGCGGTAGTGTTTGCACTGAAGATATGGCGACATTACTTGTACGGGGAGAAATTTCAGATATATACAGATCATAAGAGTCTGAAGTATATATTCTCGCAGAAAGAGTTGAATTTGAGGCAGAGACGGTGGATGGAACTATTAAAAGATTATGATTGTGAGATTTTGTATCACTAGGTAAAGCTAATGTAGTAGCTGATGCATTGAGCCGTAGCATGTTGGCATGGTATCGTATATGATGATCAGGGAGCATGAGCTGATAGAGCAATTCTCTAACCTCAGTATGACAGTTGTTTCCTCTGACCAGTATGGATTTACGGCTAGTTTTCGTATAGAGCCGGATTTGATGGACCGAATCAGGGAAGCTCAGAGGAGGAATGATTATTGCATTGGGGTTGCCAGTCAGATTCAGATGGGAGTTATGTTAGATTTTGAGATTGGCACTGACGGAATACTGAGGTTTAGAGGTCGGATATGTGTTCCCGGTGATCGGCAGATTCGAGATTTGATATTATCAGAGGTTCATACCTCTAGATACACGTTACATTCGGGTAGAACTAAGATGTACCAGAATATCCGGAGAGTGTATTGGTGGCCTAAGATGAAGAAAGACATCGTTGAGTTTGTTGCTAGATGTCTGACATGCCAGCAGATTAAGATTGAGTATCAAAAGCCGGCAGGTATGCTTCGACCATTATCGATTCCTACGTGGAAATGGGAGCATGTTACTATGGATTTTATTATGGGATTACCACGGACCCGGAAGGGATATGATGCTATTTGGGTGATAGTGGATAGATTGACTAAGTCTGCTCATTTCTTGGCCATGAGATCTACAGATTCAGTTAGTGCCTTGGCCGAATTGTATGTCAGGGAGATAGTGAGGTTACATGGTGTTCCAGTGAGTATTACCTCTGATAGGGACTCCCGCTTTACCTCTCATTTCTAGGAGAGATTTCAGGAGGCTATGGGATCCCAGCTGAGTTTTAGCACCGCTTTTCATCCACAGAATGATGGGCAGTCCGAGCGTACGATACAGATGCTCGAGGATATGTTGAGAGCGTGTGCATTGGATTTTAGAGGCTCATGGGACAATCATTTACCCCTGGCAGAGTTTGCTTATAACAATAGTTTTCATACTAGTATCGGCATGGCACCGTATGAGGCATTGTATGGCAGACGATGCAGATCCCCGATAGCATGGGAAGAAGTTGGAGACCGTAAACTGTTAGCTCCCGATTTGGTCGAGCAGGCTTCTTGTGATGTACGGATGATTTGTGAGAGGCTCAGAACAGCTCAAAGTCTGCAGAAGAGTTATGCAGATACTAGACGCCGACCCTTGGAGTTTGTAGCGGGTGATTATGTATTTTTAAAGGTCTCACCGTCCAAAGGTATAATGAGATTCGGGAAGAGAGGAAAGTTGAGTCCTCGATACATTGGGCCTTATGAGATCTTAGATCGTGTGGGAGATGTGGTATATCGGTTAGCACTACCACCAGACTTGTCAGGTGTGCATAACGTTTTCCATGTCTCGATGTTGAGAAAGTACCATCCAGATCCTTCTCACGTGATTCGACATGAACCACTGGAGATCAGAGAGGACATGAGTTACGTCGAGAAACCGGTACGGATTTTAGATAGGAAGGATAAAGTATTGCGGTCTAAGACGATTCCTTTGGTTAAAGTGCTCTGGCAGTATCATAACGAGGAAGAGGCTACCTGGGAGTTAGAAAGCCTTATGCGTGAGAGGTATCCAGAGCTTTTCAATTGATAGGTCCTAGTTAAATTTGGAGGACCAAATTTCTTAAGGTGGGAGAAATGTAAGACCGAATTTTATTATACTATATACTATATTTGTACATGATTGATGGTGGAAATTAATTCTTCTAGTGAAATTAAAGAATCATTGGATGTGAATTTCCACTTTGCATTTTAAGTCATGATGTATAGTATGGTTGATAAAAGAAAGAAAAAACAAATATCAATTGTAACAAGGAATATATGGGATTTAATCTTGATAAAAGGTCAAGATAGTATATATAAGGTATGAAAGCATTAAATGAGATGAGATAAAATTAATAAATGTGGCTAACGTTGGCGTGGAGAAGAAGAAGAAGAATGACAAGAGAATTAAGGGCTAGAAGACAAAACAAAGAAAAGGATGGGGAGTTAGCCAATCAACGTTGGCTGGAAGAGACATGGGTGAAGAGAAGAGCAGAAAAGGAAATAGAAAAAGTCCAGGAAAGGGGCGCAGTGGACTTCTCGCCGGTTGCTTCATTTGACAAAGGAGACTAAGCATTTAATAGCAAGAGGAGCAAGCCAATAAGAGTGACTGGCAGTGGCGTGGACTGGGGGAAGAAGAGGAAAAAGGAAAGAAAATTTTCAGAACATGCAGAGAAATTTCTTCTTGCCACCGTCCACTAGCTGCAGTTTTTCCACAAATTTTAATGCATGTAATGATGAAAGAAACGTGATAAGAAAACAGTCGTAGTTTCTAACAGGATCAAATGGCTATACAAAGGAATACGTGAGGGAAGATGATGTCGTCAACTTCATCCTCTCAAATAACCCCCTCGCCCAATTTGTTTTCTGCATATCCATCTTTCATTCCTCCGTTTTCATCATAAATGAGCCATGCAATTTCATCGTTAGCTAGCCAAACCCTTCTGCAGTGTTGAAAAGCCAAGGAACAAGAGAAACAAAGCTAAGGGAGGCAAGAAATATTCTGTTTTTGGAAGAGCAATTGGGTTAAGGTGAGTTCCATAATTTCTATGGTTTCCTTGATATTCAATACTGGATTTCTATGTTTTATAACGTAATAAACATAGATGTAGCCTTGTGTTAGCTAAACCTTACTAGAATATATAAGAACTAGAATAAGGTGTAGTCTGAATCAGAATAAACAATGAAGATACTGGAAAAAAAATGAGAATGGGAAGCTAAAATCTGGAATGAGGAAGTGGCGAGATCGCCACATGCAAGTTTAATACATAGGTGAGCCACCAATGAACAAAACAGTAGTGTCGGGCGAACTCACATGCAGGGCATGGCGAGTTGAATGATTGGGCGAACTCCCAAGAGTAGATCAATTATGGATGGGCGAGCTCTATGGGTGAATGGCGAACTCAGTCTCGCCAAAGTGTCCCAAATATTAGGAAAATATAAATAGTTTAGAAAATATTCGAAAAAGGAATATTAATAGTTTTAATGTAATTGTGCAGACGGGAATTGAGAAAGGCGAACGAGATGCAAGGCTTCTTCAGACGAGGTAAGGGAGTTGTGTGTGAAAATAATGCATGTCCTGTGGAGTTAAAGTTATGAAATTACTGAGAAATGATTTGTTTTATGACATGCATAAGATTTTGATAAATTAGTTTCGTGTGGGTGAACTAAAAGCCGACCCAATACTGTTTGTTGAGGCGAACTGGTATGGGCGGGCGACCTATTATATTGCTATGCTTTGGGCGAAGAGCCCTCCTGTGATGTTTTTATCGGGCGATCTATTTGGTTCTAAGTATAACTTGGGCGAGTCTTTTATATGTTCTTCTGGGTGAGTACCATGTTTTAAATAGAAAATCCGGGCGAGCCATTGTGGCCGGACCCTTTACAATGATGTTCTGGGGCAGGCGATTAGTTTTTCATAAAGTGGGCGAGCCATTAAGGGCGAGCCAGTTTTACTTATGGTTTAAAAGGAAAATGTTGGCGGGCGAATACTAATTCATCCACCTTGGAGTTCACCATGGGCGAGCCGTGATGGGCGAGCTGACCATGGCGAAAAATGTGGCAGATTAATAATTTGAAAAATAGAAAATATTAAACCTTTTGGGCGAGTTAATCCAGTGGGCGAGTTGACCATTTGTCAAGTTGACCATGGGCGAGCCAGAATGGGCGAGCTGACCATGGGCGAGGAGAATTCAATTTATATTTTCCACGAGAATGAGAATAATACCTTTTTGGAATTATTATTTATTCAAATGATTTAAATTCAATAATGTGTTTCCTTAAAGGTATTTTGAGTTATAAATATGATTTTGAGACCATAGGCCCCTAGTTCATGCATTTCTATTTGTTATGAGGCTGATGGACCCGCCAAGTCATCACGGTCTCGAGGTCACTTGGCAAGTGGACCCCGAGGACCACCCATAGATTGTGGCCATAGATCTACTTTATCCCTACTGGGATGATTATGCCGTTCTCGCAAGGGGGAGGGGGAACGATGATAGCATGATTTATTTATAGGGTGATGCCTAGTCTCAACTTGTTAACTTTTGTTACAGAAAGCATTTGTTAAATCCTATTCACTGTTTATTACATGATATTGTAAATTGTTTTCTATATCCACTGGGTTTACTACTAAGAAAGATAAAAGTTTTGGGAATAAGGTTAGATTTGTGTACATCTTCCTTACTGAGCATGTTATCGCTCACCCCTTATTTTCCACTCCACAGATTACTGATCTTGGATTAAGAGAATTACCTTCCAGAGATTATCGACTGCTAGTGGATATCTGATATCAAAGGTATATTATTTCTTTTATATATTCAGAAAAATTGTACAGTACTTCTTTAAATAGAAGGGAATGTATATACATCTTAGAGTATCAATAAGAGCTTTAATGGTTATTTAAATGTTAGGAATTGTTAAGCATCACAGACAGCTCAACCTGTAAGTAAGTGGAGTTTTTAAGTAAATATTAGTTATATAGTGTATTTGGGATGTTACACTCTCTATGTATGACTATATCTATGTTTATCTATCTATTCTCTCTTTCATTCAATAGACCTATCATTATTTTCAAAAGACAATATCGAACCATTGTCTGCCACCGTCATTTGATGCTCCTCGGAACCAATTTTTTTTCCCGTAACTTAGTCAAATCTTCTCCTTAGTCCCCTATTCTTTTTATATCAAATCAAATTCTCCTAAAAACTCTAAGAAACTCTTAGATATAAAACCAAATCTAAGATCTTAAAGCCTAAATTTGCCACACTTAATCAATTATCAATTCCACTAGCAACATTTCCTTTTTTCCTCCCCTTCTACTTTACCCCTTCATTACTTAAGAAGCTTTAAAAACACAAGATCAAAAGACCCTGAAACCCAAAATGTCTGCATGTATTTACCCTTCACCACTGTAATCAAGTTTTTGTTACCTCTTTAGTTTTTATTTTATTTTATTATTTTGCTTTCTCTATTGGATGACGATGAAATGTTTTTGTGACTAGGGTTTTCTTATTGTTGATTGTTTGATTTTTGCATTTGGTTATGCATGGTAGGTGATATTTACGATGGTTATTCAGTGGAGGGTTTAAGGTTAGTGGTTGATAGGAGACATAGGTTGTCTGGAAGCCACCACTAATAGTAGTTGCAACAATGGTTCACAATGGTGAGGAGATTTTTGGGAAAGTGAATCGATAGAGAAGTAGTATAGGAGGAAGAGAACGTATTTTCGGTGATTTTGAGCTATTTGCATCACATCAAAAGGCTCTACAAACGGAAAAAGTTTCGATTTTAGGTTGTAAATCTATACCTTTCAAGGACTTTTTGGAAATATGAAATGATAGATTAAAATAAGAGATTATTTAGGTGAAATTTGGAGGTAATTTGACATCGCAAACGATGATATATGGAGATAAGTGACTAAGGGTATAAATGAGTTAAGTTACTCAATTTGATTCGCTGATCACTCGAATTTGACTCGGCTCGGCTCGATTATATCCTTTTAAGTGACTGTTAGCAGGTAAGAATTTAGGTTTAGGATGTAACAACAAACAATGTTCTTTGAAGAGAATTGAGAGGGGGAGTGAGAGAGAGAGAGTAGCAAGAAGTAGAATAAGAAATTTTTATAGCTTTTACAAGGAAAAGGAAACGGCATTCCATATGAGGGGAAAAAGGAAAAATAAAGAAAAAGATTAACCATAAGGCCATGCTAGTCATCTCAACGAAGTCACTTTTCAAATGATATGACCAATACTTATGTGATCATTGAAATAATACATGACAATTCACGTAAGCATGTCGTTAATCTGGAATAGTCGTGTGGCCAAAACAATAATTAAAAAAAAAGTATTTCTTAGTTGAATAATAAAAATAAATAAAAATGAAATAAGCAATTATTTAGATTAAAGTGAAATATTTAGTTTAAAAGTTTTGTTAATTAGTAATGTATTAATGATAACATCACTGTCACAAAACACTCACCAGCACCAATTTTTTTCCCGTAACTCACCCAAATCTTCTTGTCGATCTCCTATTTTCTTACGTCAAATTAAATTTTCCAAAAAACTCGTAGAAACCCCTAGATCTAAAACCAAATTTAAGATCTTAAAACCTAAATCTGCCACTACCAACTAGCTAGTTATTAATGCCACTAGAAACGTTTCCTTTTTTCTCTACTTCAATATTAGCCTTTCACAACTTAAGAAGCTCCAAAAACAGAAGATTAAAAGACTTTAGAACCCAAAACGTGAAACTACATTCGCCCTTCTCCATTACTATAACCAAGTTTTTCTTGCCTTTTTTATTTTATTTTATTATCTTACTTTCTCTATTGGATGATGTTGATATGTTTTTGTGACTAGGGTTTTTCTTAGGGTTAGTTTAGATAGACAGTAAGATTAAAAAAAAAAAAGTGGAATTGAGGTTATACTACAAGAAAATTGATCATCACCAAGGGAATTTTAGCAGCAGAAAAATTCTATTGGTAAAAAATAATGTCGGTGACGGATTTGCAATGAATTAAGTTTCAAAATTTGTATCAAAATTAGCAATGAAATTAGTAATGGAGTCATTCGTCGCAAGTTCTGGTGCGTTAACACTATTAATTTGGTTGGTGAATTAGCTACAGAATTAGCAATGAAAATTTCCATCACTAATTCCCTTTTTGTCTAAACTTTTATATTTATTGTAAAAACGAACTACCAATGAAATTTCTCATTACTGATTCATTTATAATTTTTTTAAATTAAATTATGATTTGTTTTAAATTCTTTTTATTTTATTATTTAGAATTAGCGACAATATTTTCAATTGCTAATTTCATAACTAATAAGTGTTAGCTACGAAATCAGCAACGAAAAATTTCATTGCAAATTCATTTTCAAATTATTTTTCATATTAAATTTAATTTGTTTTAATTTTTTATTTTAGTATTCGGGAATCGTGACAAAAAATTCCGTCGATGATTCATTTATAATTTTTTTAAAATTAAAATTTGATTTTTTAATTTCTTTTTATTTTTAAATTGCATTGCTGATTCGTTGCCAATCCCTTCATCCGTTGTCAATGATTTTTTTTTTAAATTTTGAATTGGGATTAGTAACAAAATTTTTCGTATATGATTCCTTCATCCATGGATAATAAAATTCATTTTTTATATTTTATATTTGGATTAGTGACGGAAAATTCCGTCGTTGATTCCTTCATCCATAGATAATAAAAAAAAATTTTTACTTTTAAATTAGGATTAGAGACATAAATTTTCATTGTTGATTCAAATTTTAATGAATTTTTCCTACTTCACTAACAACAGGAAAATTTGCCAACAACCTTTTGGCCTAGTGGTTAAGAATGAGTTGTGTCATATTATAAGTCTTGGGTTCGAATCCAAGTACCTCCATCCCCAGTTATTTAATATTCCTCTTGTAACCAAAAAAACAACAGGAAAATTTTGAAATAAAATTTCCTACTAATTTGCTGCTAATCCGATGGTAATTTCATTGAAAATTTCTCCGTTATGTGGGCTAAATCCTTTATATTTCCTTCTATTCTTTCCTCTCTCCTCCTTCCCTCCTCCCAATCTTCCCTGCCCTCATCTTTTCCCTCTTTTCTTTTATTCTCCTTCTTCCTCTCTCTCTCTCTCTCTCTCTCTCTCTCTCTCTCTCTCTCTCTCTCCTTTTTTTAAATTTATTATGTTTATTTTGTTTATTATTTTTAATGTTAAATGTGTATATATTTATGTTGAACTTCAATACTTATGGTTTTTTTTTTTTACTTACAGATGATGATGATGGTGGTGGTGGTGGTGGTGGCGGTGATAATGATGAGGAGGAGGTCTTTTTTAGTTAATTGATTTTTAAGATAAAGTTTATATATATTTAATAACTTAATAACTTTCATGGATGTTGACGAATTTTATTTCATTATGTATGTTTTATGGATTTATGTATAAATCCTATGTTTGTTTTAGATGTTTTATATATATATGAATTTTACATACCACTCAACTGGAGGAATTGAAGAAGTAAGTTTGGTTTTTTCAGATTCAAGGATCTTCATGAAGCATTGTCAGTCACTAGAGCCCCTGATGGCTTCCTTTGGAATGGCTGGAAACTTAAAGCAAGCATAGCAAAATATGAAAAGGAAGACAGATTCATCATGAAAAGAAAGCAAACTATTTATGAGAAAAATTCTGATACTTTTTTGAAGGCACAAACTTACGATGTTACAGAAAAGCATTTGGGGGAAAAAAAGTAATCAATCTTATGTTGACGTTGTAAAGAGCAATGGACCAGCAGTATGGAGGAAGAAGATGAAGGACAGCAACCAAAGATTGGTTTATTCTTATGATAATACAAACTCAATTGTCTTGGAAAACAAAGAGTTGGAAATGAAGTGGCTTGAACGTTCTACAATCGCCCAAGTGAAGAAGCCACACTCTATTCAATCCTTGCAATACTGCATCCTCTAAGATGGAGTGTTGGATTTTTCAATCTCTTTGATGGGTGGAAGTTGGGTGTTATTAACCTTTGAATCAAAAGAAGACATGATTGGAATGCTTGAATATGGGAAAACATGGCTCAACGAATTGTTTGTCTGGGTTAAACCATGGAAGCCAAAGTTCATTAGTGAAGATAAATTCTTTTGGTTGAAGATTGAAAATTTCCCTCTGCATGCGTGGAACCATTCCTTCTTTAAGAAAATTGGCGACTTGTAGGGAACTTTTATTTCAGTTGATGATAGTACCTTGAAGAAAAAACTTTTGGACACTGCTAGAGTTCTTTCCTAATTAAAAAAGATATTCAAATTCCAAGGTCAGTTTTAGTCTCCGTTAATGGGTCTTCTTTTTTGATCATATTGTCAGTTGAAGAAGGTCCATAATTTTTTTGGAATCCGAATGTCAAGACCATTAATAAAGCCTCTCCAAAACCTTCTTGTTCATCTAATTCATTAAGTTCAAAAGGTCCTATGGAAGATTAAGCTATTCAATTGGAAGTTAACGAAGACTTTGATACTTTGAAGCCAACGATAATCCTTCAATCCAAAACATAGATGACGTAGTGGATTTTTCAGTGATTGAACAGTTAGAGAATGACGTTGAGGTTGCCATGGAACATGAAGCATCGATCATTCTATTGGAAGAAGAAGCAGACATATCCTTAATGAGCAGGTATCAAAAGGGGAGAATCTAATAGTTTTGTTGTTGGGAATATGCCGCAAAGCTCAATAAATCATTTCTATCAAGACAACTCAACAGATGTTGGTCTTGTTTTAAATAGGAAGGAATCGGAAGCAACAAAGGAGATAATAAGAACTGTAGCTAAAGATTTTATTTGGGCCGTTAATCTTGCTGCAGCCCAACAAGCAAGTCAGTTTAATCCTCTGAAGTGGGCTACTCTTACCCTATAGATGTCCAAGATGATCAAAATGGAGCCTACTTAGCTATTGTCTGATACTCCAAATTCCCATACCCAAAAGAATCCCAAGCTTATAACCCGGAGCTCGCCTTCTCTTTGGCAGAGACCAGGAGGAAATCACGATGAAACCATTAGATACGGAGCTAGAGAACCTGAACAAAGCTACAACAAAGTAATTGGCAAGTTAAAGAAGCACAAAAATTCTTGAAAATGAGGTTAGGTCAAATTCACCCTCAAGAAAATGATCTTTCAACTCCAAAAGGCAAAATGAGCGTAGCAAGGAAACCAAAGAGGACCAGTTGTAAGCAAATAAAGAAAAATGGTTGGAAGTAACAATCTCTTGAAGATATTAGAAGATGCAACCGATTCATCAGAAACGAAGCTCAGGAAACAATAGAAGTTTCAAAACTACTGGGATTAACAGCTACAGTGGCTGAAGAACAGGTAATTAACAGATTGATTGAGTTAGAAGAAAAGGACAGAATGGGTGATGATCTCCCATGAAGGTTTCTTTTTTAGGGGCGCTGGTTATTTCTCATGAAAATCATCTCTTTTAATGTTAGAGGTATAGGATTAAAGGAGAAGAGGAACTCTTTTAAGAAAATTCTTAATAAAGAAAAACCAAATGTTGTTCTTATTCAAGAAACTAAATTTCCTTCAATTACAGATAGAATTGTTAAGCAAATGTGGGGAATCGGGGGATCCAATTTTGTTTGTAAAGAAGCTAATGGGTCTGCAGGAGGATTGATTTGTTTGTGGTCTAAATGGGGTTTCAACCGCTTTTCAGTGGAGATCAAGGATAGATACATTTGGCTTAAAGATTCTTTTGCCAGTCAATATCTAACAATTAATTTGATCAATGTGTATGCACCCAATGACGTGAACAAAAGGAAAAAATTTTGGGAGGAGTTAATCAGCCTAAAAGACAACAGTAATGAGTTATGGTGCTTCACAGGTGACTTCAATGCAGTTCTTAACGAAGGAGAGAGGTATGTAAGTGAATCACCAAGATCAAATCAAGATTTCAATGATTTTGTTAACAATCATAAGCTCATGGACTCACCTTTAGTTGGGAGGAAATACACTTGACGTGGGAGAAATACGATGAGTAGGCTCGACAGATTCCTTATCATTTCCAACTGTTCTCCTCCCTCTCAACTATCAATCAATGGAGCTTGGGTTACTCTCTTTCGGATCACATTGCCATTTGCCTCGGAATTGATATCTATAACTGGGGACCAAAAACATTCAAAGTCTTCAACAACTAGCTGGAAAACAAATCTTTCAAGGACATGATCGACAGCTCTTGGAAAGAATTTAAGGTGCATGGGTATGCTTGTAATAATCACGAATTTTCTACGCTCGATAAATAGGTAAATCTGATATTTGAAAGTAATGAAATTGTTGAAAATTTATTTATGAATGATGAAATGACAAGTTAAGTGTACGAATCGTGGAATATTTACGGAGTAGCGGGCCTATTGAGATTTTTATTTTGTAATATTGGAGTGAATTCATTGGAAAAGGAACTTATAGAATTAAAGTTATGAAATTTTAATTTAAGCTTGATAATTGATTTTTAAAGTATAGAATTCTAATAGTATGAAGATAATGAGGATTTAAGTATTAAGTGTAAATGATAAATATACGTAATGAATAAATAATTAAAAATAAATGAAATTAATATATAATATATATTTAAATGTTAACAAAAAAAAAACGAATAACTGATTGACTTCTTGAAGAAGCCAATCGGCCTCCATTTTCCCGTGATTGTGGGATCAGATTTGAGAAAAAAATGGAAAAGAAAGAGAAGTCGAAGGAGAAGCAGAGAGAGAGCAGAGAGGAAGAGAAGAAAACTTGAATAGAAAACAAAAATAAAGGGGACAAGGGTCGGCTGAAGTCCTAAGGAAGAAGCGGCTATGTATAGGCTACTGCTTCAAACAAAAAAAAAAGAATGAAAATGAAAAGAAACATGAGATTCGAGCGACGCCGGAGCAACCAAGAGAAGGAGAGGGAACTCGGGTCCCCGCCGACCAAGAAAGGGAAGGAGAAGATGGGGGAAAGGAAAAGAAATCAATGGTGAGGCGAGAGAGAGTGGCGACGAAAACTGATCGGAAAATGAGTAGAGAGGCACCAAGCTTGCAGGGGAAAACGCGGAAAAGAAAGGAACCGGAAGAGAAGGAAACGAGGGAACCGATGGGCTGTCTGAGGCTAAAGCGGTGATTCTTGAAGAAGAGAACTTTGGGCTGAGGAAAGGAAAGAACCGAGGAAGAGGGCTGCCCGAGCAGTGTGCTGGAAGGAAGAACCAACACTGTTTTGGGGCTCGAAAACAGTAAAGATTAGGGCTCCTTGTTGGCTGAAGCTGTTGGTTGCTGTGAGTCTTGGTGGTGCAAAAAGGTAAGGCATGAGAAGAAGAGGAAATGCAAGGGCCAAGAGGGTTAAAGCAAGGCTGCAGTGGCTGGAACAGAGACTCCTTGGTGTAGGGCCAGACGTGGGACAAGGGCTTAAAATGGAGGAACTGGCGTTGGAATAGAGGCTGGAAACAGCCTAAAACAAAGGCGAGATTTGGTTGTTTAGGTGTTGAAAGGTACTGGATACAGGGGTTGCTTTTGGGTGCTGAACTAGGTGAGCCACAGCTTAAAAATAGAGGCTGTTGGACAGGGGAGCTGTGTTGAGGCAGAGGAGGCCAGCTTGGGAGGTTCGACAGCACAGAAAAAAAAAAACAAAGAAAGAATAGAAACAAGGAAGTAGTTTCGGTCATTGTAGGATTTTAAGGTAAGAGACTTAATGCTTGAGTTGTGTTGAAAAATATAAGCAAGATAAGATTATTTGGAAGTGTTTTGTGGTGTAGGATTATTGAAAAACATTGAGGAATGCTTGGTGAAGGTGTTCGGTCAACAAATTAGGTCCAAGAGGAAATCTTCGGAGAATGAAGGCTTGAAATTTCTACACAAATATTGAAGTAAAGGTAAGTGATATAGGTAAATGTTGTTAAGTTCCTATGATTAAATAAGTAAGAAAGGTGTAAGAAATGGGATGTTATCAAATGAGCAAGAGTGGTATATAATAAATTACCTTCGGTAGTATGTTCAAACAATATAAAGAATAATAAAGGAACCATATATTTAAATGATAGATGGCAACCTAGCGTGTGTGATATGGGTTTGGTGTCATTGGTGAACATTAGAAATGTCATGACACTTTGAAATGATGATATGATGACATGAGAATAATATATATAGTATAAGATTGTTAAAATGAAACCTAGATGATTAGTGTGGATGTTATTATAGGAAAATTTAAATGAAAGCTCAACCTAAGTGTAAACTATAGGATGAAAAGGTCTATATTAATTGATATTAATATGAGAGCTCCTTAGAAAGAGGCTAAGTGTAAGTGTTGGGTATGATGTGTAGAAATAGAGCAAGGAAGTGGCAACAAGCCCCAAGCACGAGCGAGGCGTTGCTAAACACACAAGTGTGGTACAAAATATGTAAGAATAATATGTACTAAGGTGTATGTTAGTACCATATTATCGTTTTTCATTTTGTAGGTATATATATATTACATGATAATTGAGAAACTATGAATGTGATAGATAAGAAATATATATATATATATGTGTGTGTGTGTATGTGGCTGTGATGTGAATTTATGGATTTAAAGCTATTTGTAACAGTTTGTGGAATTAATAACTGATTTGACTGCGATTTCTAGATTTAATAAATTAACTCGAACTATTTCTGGATTTAACAACTCTTGAGATTCTTATATAGAGTTAAACCTACTTTGGAACTATTTGTAGATTTTAAACACTGTTGAGAAGTGATTTGTGGATTTAAAACTGATTTGGAACTATTGTGGATTTAAATTGTTGAAATTGGATTGTGGTTTACTGTAAACTACCTACAAGAGGTTCCATTTTCTAAAAGGTTATGTTGCCAGATTTTCGTTAGAAATCAACTTAGGTAGATCTTGTAGGATTAGTTTAAACCTACATTATGCATTTCATGAATACAACCTTGCGTTGAGATCCGCTTGTGTTTTCAAATGATAAATATTGTTTTACGAAAGTATCAAGTTCGCTTTATATGTGATGTGAAAGTGATTACTTGACAGCCTTGCCAAAGTGTTTTGAAATGATGTGACAACTGTTCAAAGTATGTTTTATGCACATCAATGTCTTCAAACTACGTGTGTTTGTTTGACATAAGCTTTGACTATATAAAATTTATTTTAAAGCTGTTTTTACATGAATTTTGATACTTGAAACATTTGGTATGGGTGAGATGCCTTGGTGGCATTGTGAGATGTCTATGTGACATCATTAGATGCCTGTGTGGCATCATAAGATGCTTGTGTGACGTCGTGAGATGCCTTTGTGATATTATGAAATATCTGTGTGACATCGTGAGATGCCTTTATGGCATCGTGAGATGTCTGTGTGGTATCGTGAGATGCTTTTTGGCATCACGAGATGTCTGTGTGACATCGTGAGATACTTATGTGGCATCGTTTATGCTTGTATGGCATTTAGGTGCCTGTACGTGTATATACGTCATGAAGAAGATTGTGAGTTGTCCAACAACTAGTCGAGAAACGTACCTCAGCTACTAAATGATCATTGGTGCTGGGATGATTCATGATCATGAATAGAGCCCTAGTATGTGACTGTGACCACTACTAGCTACAGTGGATGCTTTCATAGAAAGCTTACTTAGTTAACTTACCAAATCTTGGTTGTATTATCCCATCTCATGAATGATGCTCATTTCCTAATAAATGTTTTAAATATGCATTTTGGAATTGTTAAGGTAAAAAATGAGTTTCCTATTCCTTTTTATACAGGATCTGGGTTTTGTAACTGATATGAACACTGACACGATTTAACGTTATCTGTATAATGATTTATACTTTATACTTGTTCTTATATTGAAAATTCACTGTTCTTTAAACTGCATTTAGAAACCAGATTATGGTGCATTTGGTTTATACATAACACAAGAACTTCAGTGTCTAGTCTAGCTTGGTCGTCTCACTACATGTGCATAAGGCATGATTTTTACGATCACAACTCGATTTTAACATGCATATACATGCACGCAGGACAGTATGAGCCTAGCATCCCTTGTATATATTTTCTCACTAGGCTTTAGCACACCTCTTTCTTTCACCTCAGATTATTTCAGATAGGCTTAGATGCGAGTGTGGTGCACTAAGAGTTCGAAGCGTGGGTTGTTAAGCATTATTACTTTTGTGTTGAGGTATAAACCCTCCTATTATCTATTTTTATATTCCAGGCTTTAAGATTCTTTTTGTATTCACAGTGTATAGGATTGGGATGTAAGTATTAGGACTGAATCAAGAATTTTATGTAACTAGGCCTTATAATGAATAGTAAATCGATGCCATGAAATAATGAAAATATAATATTCTAGATGAAGTATTTAGGTTGTTATTGTGCCACAAGTTGAAGTATTGTTGTGTTGTCGTGTGAGGATAGGTAATAGTTTTATAAATAGGGATGGAATTTTTCACTTTTGAATTTGGCACACATAACGAGGTAATTAAATGGGACCTTAAACAACTAGTCTTAAATAGTTAAAACAAGTAGTAAGCTACTTATTAGGTAATAACTACACTAAGCGAGTGACAAACATAGTAAGTAAAGGATAAAGTTAGCTCAAAAATCCTAGCTTCTTAGGGCATTATAATGCTGATTTCAAAATCTCTCAAAAATTGAAATTACTGAAGAACAATACTAGACAATGGGGTGGCTACAACAAAAGGGGTATTTCTCATAAAATTCAGGTAATAAACAAAGAGATTTGTAGCCTTGAAAAGGAGCTTGAAAATCGTCCTTCTAAGGAAGCCACCACTTTACTTATCTCATAAAAAGGAAGGAGATGTGGAGATTGTAGACGATTGAGGAGCAGTCTTGGAGACAAAAATCAAGGATGAAATGGATAAAGGAAGGAGATAAAAACTCCAAATTCTTCCATTGCATTGCAAACAGCAGATGGAGGCATAATTTTCTAGGACATATTTTATTCAGAGAGAAATAGCTTCATACTCCAAAACAGATCAAACAAGTAATTAAACTTCACTTTAGCAATATTTTCAAAGCAGATTCACACCCTTTCTTGTGGAGTGATGTTGATGATTTTAAACATAGTTTGACTTTCAAGCTTTGACTTTGGAAGATCCTTTCACAAAGAGGAAATTCGCGAGGTTGTCTTTGAATGTGATGGTGACAAATCCCCAAGTCCAGAATTTTCAGTTTGTAAAAAAGAAATGGGGCTTGATCAAAGATGAAATTATTGAGTTCTTGCGAGAATTTCATGGTAGTAATAAGTTCTCTCAAGAACTCAACAGAACTTTTATTGCTTTGATAGTAAATGCTTAGAATTTCTAGGAGAGTTTAGACCCTTATAGGAAGAATTTACAAAATCCTTGCCAAAATTCTAGCTAATAGACTCAAAAAGGTGATGAATTCTCTTATCGACCACACACAATCAGCATTCATTGAAGGAAGGCAAATTATGGATAGCAATCTTATTACAAATGAAGTAACCAACTCCATGAAAAAGTTGGCAAAAGGTGGTATTCTTCTCAAACTTAATTTCGCCAAAGCCTTCGATAAGGTGAACTATAATTGCCTATTTCAGACCATGAAAGATATGGGTTTCGAAGAGAAGTGGATATCATGGATCGATTGCTATGTCACTACAGCCTCAGTTTCTGTCTTTATTAATGGTTCTCCCTCAAAGCCTATCAAAATGCATAAAGATCTTCATCAAGGGGACCCCTTATTGCCCTTCCTCTTCATTATTGTGATTGAGATTTTGAGCATCTTTCTTTACAAAGCTTCTTCTTTGGGGCTCTTTACAGGTGTTAAAATGGGCACAGGCAATTTTTAGATCTCTTATCTACAATTTGTGGATGATAATATCATCTTCTGCGAGCCAGAGCTGAACCAAGTTTTGTTGATTAAAAGAATTCTCAAATGCTTCCATCTTATCTCTAGACTAAATGTCAACTTTACAAAAACTGCACTCTATGGAGTCAAAGTTAAGCATCCTGTTTTAGCTGATTGGGCTTTAAAAATAAATTGCAAAACTGATTCATTACCATGCAAATACCTTGGTCTTCCACTTGCTGCCAATCCTAGGTTGATCTCAACCTAGTAGCCTGTCATAAATTCCTTCAAAAGTTGAGTTTGTTGAAGAGTAAACTCCTTTCAAAAGCAGGAAGAATTACTTTGATCAAATCAACCCTTTCCAACCTCCCCATTTTCTTTATCTCCTTATTTAAAATTCCTAAAGGAGTGAAAGAGCAATTGGATTTGATTCAAAAACAATTTCTATGGGGTGATACCGATCAAAAGAGGAAGATGAGACTTGTCAGTTAGGAGATTACCTGCAAAAGCAAGCGCAATGGAGGCTTGGGTATTATTAATTTTGGTTCATGTAATCAAGCCCTTCTACTAAAGTGGCCTTAGAGATTTGGGAGAGAAGGCACTTTTCTTTGGAAGAAACTCATCTATTCAAAATACCATATTTCTGCAAACGACTTGTGGCTGGTTCCCTACCATTCAAGAATTTGTTCTTCTGTTTGGAGAGATATCCAATTTAATTGGGAGCAAGAAAAAAAATTCTAACCTTATAAAAATAATTTTTTCTTCTATGTAGGTAATGGTTCGAGAATAAAATTTTGGAAGGATAATGGATTCAAAATATTATCCTTGAAGATTCTTTCAAGCACATCTTTATCCTTGCTACCAACAAAGATGGAGTGATAATGGATTATGATAATTGGATAAACTTTAAATGCGAATGGAATATCACTCTTAGAAGAACTCTGTTTGATTGGGAATTAGATCAGCGGAATAATCTCATTAGCCTTTTCAACACTATCACGATCTCTCAAGAAGCATAAGATAGAATTATTTAGACACCTTCAACAAATGGCGTCTACAGTTCAAAGTTGTTCAGACTCCAATTAGAGAACACAATCATAGATGAAAGACCTATTGAAAGCTCTGTTTGGAAAGGCATCGCTTCCAAAGGTGAAACTCTTCTGTTGGAATACTCTTAGAGGTTCTCTCTTTGTTGGTGATGTTCTTCAAAGGAGAGGTATTCCAATGAATAACATTAACCAATGCATTTTCTACAGGGAAATTGAAACAATTGATCACCTATTTCTCCTTTGCAACCACACTTGAAAAATTTGGAGTCATTATGTCAGCTAGTCAAAAATTTCATGGACACAACCAAATGGATTGAAAGCTCACTATTAAGGCTAGATGGACCTTAACCAAAACTCTAAATAGAGCACCTCTGGAATACTCCTTTTTTTTTTTTTTGCTATTTTATGGTTAGTTTGGCTAAGTCAGAATTAAAAGCTATTCAATCAAAAGGATCTTACTTGGGATCAAGTATGTTTACTGATCAAACGCAGACTTGGCTGGTGGTTACAAGCTAAGTTACCAATTTTTGACATGTCCTCTTTCACAATCAACCCAATTGATTCTTCTTTACCTTTAGAGGAAAAACATATAAGAAGGAACATTATGTGGCCAACCCTACCTTCTGGAACATGGAAAATCAATATAGATGTTCTTCATTAGGAAAATCAAGACCAGCTGGTGTCGGTGATGTGATTCAAGACTAGAAAGGCTATGTTTTGATGGTTTTCTCCTAAAGTATTGGAACAGTAGATTCAAACCTTTCTGAGCTTATTGCTATTGTTGAAGTTCTGGCTATTGTTGTTAAAGCCAATGTCAACCCAATATCAAAGCTAATAATTGAAAGTGATTCAAAAGTAGTTATTTGTTGGCTTAACAAATCTCAAGAGAAGACATGGAAGTATAACAACCTTATTAACAAGCTCTATAATTTACTTTTGAGTTTTGGGCAGGTTGATTTTTGTCATATTTTTAGAAAAGCAAACAACTTTGCATATCATCTTGCCAAAATTGGAGTTTCTCGCAACTCTGATTTTTTGGCGTGGTTGTAATATTTTTTTATTCAATAAAATTTACCTTTCAAAAAAAATACAAATTTAAATGTTTCAATAAAATGCTTTTATGTATGTATGGATGGATGGATGGACGAAATTCACAGTAATTAGTAACGAAATTTGTCAAATAGTGACAAAATCGATCAAATTAGCGATGGAATTCATCACATTAAGGACGGAATACATCAAAATTGTTATGAAATTCATCACATTAGCTATGAAATTCATCATATTAGAGACAAAAATTTCGTCACTAATGCCTTTTGGAGACGAAATTCTAGAAAAAAATAAAAAATTATTATCAACGAAAATTTCGTTGCTGATTCACTTTAGCGACGAAATAAAATAAAAAAATAAAATTATAGCGACAAAATTTCCATGGCTAATGCCCTTTAGCGATGGATTTTTATGAAAAACAAAAAAATAAAAAAATAAATTATTAGCAATGAAAATTTCATCTTTGCTTCCCTTTATAGAAGGATTTTTATGAAAATAAAAAAATAAATTATTAGCAATGAAATTTCCGTTGCTAATGTCAAAAAATTTCATCACTGATTTGCGACGAATTTACTGATGGAAATTAAGTTTTGTGACGGAAGTAGCATCAACGACTTCGATTTTTCTAATAGAGTTAGCCATAAAAATTTTTGTCGCTGATGACAAATTTTAGTATTAGTAATGAGATTTCCGTCACAAAAAATTTTGTCGTTTATACTTCATTTTGTTTGGATGAATATTTGTTTATATTCATTAAATACATGAGTTATTGTAGTGGTGAGACTGGGTACTACAATAATGAGATTAAAATTTATTATGGATA
This sequence comes from Heritiera littoralis, assembly GCA_031772115.1. Classification (NCBI taxonomy): domain Eukaryota; kingdom Viridiplantae; phylum Streptophyta; class Magnoliopsida; order Malvales; family Malvaceae; genus Heritiera; species Heritiera littoralis. Next base: position 11,222 of record JAPDPK010000095.1, on the reverse strand, counting down.
TTTATTTGAACAAACAACAGTGGCGGTGAAATAAAATATAGTGAGAAGATAAAATGATTATTAAATATATCAAATAGAAATTACATATAATCATATTTATAATATATATTTGATATTTTATGACAGAGATAAATAATTAAAAAAATTATAAAAGTTATTTTATATCAAATGATATTTTTTAATAAATTAAAATTTATTCTTATAAAAAATATACATTTGTTATTAAATATTTAAAAAAATTATGTATATTTATACATATATTAATTTACTATATAATAATAAAATTTTATATATTTATTAAATTTATAAAATTAATCTAACAATTTTAAATGGAAAAATAAAAAACAAAAAAAAAGGGGAAGGGGCAATATTGTAAACATCCTACTCCAATGGAATTCACACCCCCAGCATAGTGGGATTGCTTCCAATGATTTTGGCACGTGGTTATGCGTGATAGGTGATATTTATGATGGGCATTCGGTGGAGGGTTTAAGGTTAGTGTAAACTAATAAGTTACATTCCATATATTATGTTTGTAATTAATATTCAATAATACCAAACATTTCTAAAGTTTTTACTCTCACATACCAATTTCTAATACCGAAAAAAAAAAAAGTTAATGAGATTCCAACCTTACCGCTTCAAGATGAAGTGATAATTCCAAAGTTTAATTTCAAGAGAGAATTTGATTGGGAAATAAATTCAATACGCTTTCAGCTTTGATCTGCTTCACTGAAAAATTACAAATTAGACAGAAAAATGTGACAAACAAACTTTATTTGTAGAAAGAAAGAGTAATGTAGAAGTTGTTGCTTTTACCTCACTTGGGACCTTCTATATCGGCGGGAATTTATTGACCGTGGATCATTGAAATAAAAACAAATACAAGATATTTAAACACAGACAAATACTTCAGCTTCTGATAGCATAAATGGGTTCTTTTGCATTTTTTTTTCTTTTTTGGAGGTTTTACGGTCAAAGGATTTGTGTTATGATGAGTGTGCAATAATCAGAGAAAACCTTCATCTAACGATAAATATTGAAAATCTTTTCCTCAAATCCCTGCTTTAATCATTTTTTTCTACAAGGAAAGGTGTGAAAACGAAGACTTCTTTTCTCTAAAGTCGTCTTCTTTTTTTTTTTTTTTTAATATTGTTATTTCCTTTGTAAATTCCATTGTTTTTAATCTTTTCTCTAAAGTCATCCTATTTTTTTATTAATATTGTTATTTCCTTAGTAAATTCCATAGTGGCCGACAAAAGCCATGGGTTCTTTTCTTCAAATGCTTGCTTTAATCAATTTTTCTACAAGGAAAAGAGTGAGCAAGACTTCTTTTCTTGAAAGTCTTCTTTTTTAAATATTTTTATTTCCTTATTAGTTCCACTCACAAAAGCCCTGACTTCTTTTTCTCCTTGGATCCTTTCCTTTTGTTATTCTTTTCTTATCTAATTCCCTAGTGGAAGACAAATTGGCGAATTGCCCAAATATTTCTTAGGCAAAACTTGGTTCATATCAAAGGAATATCTGCAGGCCCAACGAATAACTTGATTCATGAAAACCTTTATTCACAACTTATCCGAAATAAATTTTCATTGTCAAATAGTCATTTCTAATTTAGCATTGAAAATAATTTAAATAAAAACTAGGCCCAAAAATATCTGCCATGTTCACTAATTAGTAATTTAGGTTAATTAGCACAATCCACACCACATTATCAAAAAGGAAATTAAATTAATAGTGCACTTCCGGTGTGGAGAATCGGAACATGTTGAAGAAATAAAAGATACAAACAGTTCAAAAAAAACAATGAAGGTATAATCATAATTATCATACAACAAAGAAATGGGGAAGCAGCTTTAATCTAAGGCAAACCTGGTTAATTATTGTTGATTAAGCCTTTAATAAGGCCACGTAGTCACGGTAAATGTCGAATATGGTTCCAATATTTGTATGGTTAGATTTTCATGCTACTTGATTAATGCCTTTTCTACATTAATCATAGGCCAAAAAAATTAGCAAGATATGTTCATAGGATCATTCCTAGTTAGTTATTTCTCGCGACGACTATAACATGCATGCAAATGTGGCTGGCTAGTGGCTATCCATGAATATAAAAATTTTATGATTAATTATAGTATATATTTGAAATAATATATTTCATTATAAACAAGAAATGATGCTATAAAAGACATTATTTATTTTGGTTTTAAACCGAAAGAAGCAACAAAATATAATTTGAAAAATGAAACTTCTTTCACTGGATTGGCAATTGAAATATTTAAACAAGCTGTTAAGCAGCTGCCATTTTATTTGCCTTTTAGATTTTTCTTTCCAATGAAAAATATGATCTGGTGTGCAGTCTGTAGTAATCGATTCTTTTACTTGAACCATAACCATTCACCTGAAACTAATAAAGAACTGATCAGATTCCTAAAAAGGCCTTCTTCTGTAACTAAATTGAAACTTTTTCGGCATGACTACAGTTTGGCTTAAATTATATCTTTTCATAAGTCCTAGGAGTTTGATCAGCTTGTTTAGTTGTTTATAAGAATGCAGACAATTGAAAACTAGTAAACATGGCAGAGCACTCTGTTAAGTTGTGAGTCATTGTTTATTGACATTCGGCTTTGTTTTAGATTTTAGAAAATAATAACATTGTAAACATTACTTATGAAAATAATAAGAGTATACCTTATATTAGGATGGTTTTAAAAAGCGAGTGTTTTATGCACCAATAATATAATGAGATCTTAGTTCTTTTTAAAGAATGTAATAATTATCTTACACTTATTTTCACCAAATCAGCTCTGATTAAATTAATTTACTCAAAGTTAGTCAACTCTCATTAAATATATTTAGTTATCTATTTAACTTAAATTAATAAAAAAATAAAAAAGTCACATAATTAACAAATACCTATTAATATCTAACGTGAAGATTAATTTGAAAAGTAATAAAAAAATTAATTTGATGACTCATTTGTTTACTTCTTAAATTAATTTGAAAAGTAACAAGATTAATTTTTTGTTACTTTTTAAATTAATTTATTTTAGATGTTAATAGTTCTTTGTTAATTTTGTGAGTTTTATTTTTTTTTATTAATATGAATTAAATAGGAGAGTAAATTATTTAATAAGAGTTGATTTTTTGTGAGAATGAGTGTAAGATAATTATTACGTGCCTTTAAAATAATATGATATGTCATTATATTTTTAGTGCCTAAAACACCACTTTTTAGTATTATTTTAATATAAATTATTCTATTTCAATTAAGGCTAAGTGTCATGGGCAAAGCTTTTTCCCACTAAAGCGATTGGCCGTGCGACACTTGAATAGTCCCGTCCATACAAGTCAGCCAAGATATCGAACAATCTGAACAATTCACAATCAAGCAACAAGTTAATAAGGGGTACTCCATGATATAGCGGGGCATAAAGAATTTTCACATCATAACCACAAGTGTTCTCATAAGAAAAATTTGTTTTATTAATGATAGAAAGTTTACAAGAGATTACAAAAGAAATCGGTTCTTCCACACCATCGTCGGGGCCAAGGAGGGCAGCCCTAGATGGGTGTGCTTGCACATACCTTAACCAGTGAGACAGCCCAACTACCTGCGACTGCTCTCCCCTCCAAAAGAGCTTTTACAGCTATGCTACCAGTAACCATTAAAATGTTTTAAATGGGGACACTTTTCCTAATTCCCCTGGATTCTATTTTCCTGATACAAGAATTTTGTTTTCCCCAAGTCCCTTCTACCCGGTCATGGCCCTATACATGGGTGGCTCATGACATCTTACCCGGTCACGGCCCTATACATGGGTGGCTCCTGACATCCTCCCCTACCTAATCTGTCGACGTCCTCGTTGACTTGGTTGGTTGAAACTCCTCGATCTTCCGCTTGAATGCTCGAAGGTCGTGCTCTCTCTCCCAACTAACTTCTTCTGGTCCTAGTCCTTCCCACTTTACAAGGTATTCTTGGATCTGTCTCCTCGACACTACGGACTGTCTATTGGCCAAGATTTCCTCTACTCGGCGTTCAGAAGGTGGCTTCATGCTGATGGCGTCTCTGGTTGTTTTACTTCGACTTGCATCTGTTGGGTCTGCATGATATGGCTTCAAGTTCTCACATGGAAAATTGGATGCACTTTCATCCACTTCGGGGGATCAATTTTGTAGAAGGCCTGTCCCACCTTGCCAAGAATTTTCACTGGACCCTCATACTTGCGCACCAATCTACGATCTCTCTTCCGTAGGAATCTAAGCTGCTCAGGTACTAGTCGGACCAATACCAAATCACCCACATTAAACTGTTGTGCTCTCCGACCCTTTTCTGCCCATTTCTTCATGCACTTTGATGTTTTTTCCAAGTAAGCTCGAGCAATCTCTGAGTTCTGTCTCCACTCTTTGGTGAAGTTGAAAGCTCGAGGGTTTTTCCCTTTATATGGCTCAAGAGGAGTGTGGGGCAATCTCGGCTACTGTCTTGTAACTACCTTAAAGGGACTCTTGTTAGTGGCAGAGCTCTTTCTAGAATTAAAACATAGTTAGGCCACATCTAGTAACATAGGCCAGTTTTTCTGATTAGCTTGCACAAAGTGTCTCAAGTACTCTTCCAACAACCCATTAAAGCGTTCTGTTTGTCCATCTGTTTGAGGATGATAGCTTGAGGAGATGTTAAGTTGGAATCCCAGGATAGTGTAGAGTTCTCGCCAAAATGACCCTGTGAATCTAGGATCTCTATCACTAACGATGTTCTTTGGAATACCCCAATACTTGACCACATGCCTGAAGATTAGACGAGCTGTGTCTTCTGCTGTACAGTACTTCTGGGTCGGGATGAATGTGGCATATTTTGATAATCGATCAACGACTACCAAGATGGACCCAAGATCGCCAACTTTAGGGAGCCTAGCTATGAAATCAAGAGAGATGCTTTCCCAAGGTCTTGTTGGCACTGGCAATGGTTCGAGAGCCCGCTTGCTTCTTTCTTTCAACTTTGTCATGCTGGCAGATGAGGCATGTCTTGGTGTAATCCATCACATCCTGTCTGATATGTGGCAATAATAGCCTTGCTTTAACAAAGCAAGAGTGTGTTGCCAACCCGAATGGCCTGCCCAAGGGGTATCGTGACATTCCCGAATTAGCATCTGTCTCAGGTTTCCTACTCTTGGGACAAATAATCTTGGACCTCTTGTTAACAAAGCCCCTTTCTCCTTCCAAAAATACTTCGACTTCCCTTCTTCTACCATCTTCATTAAGCATTTGGCTTGGGGATCTTTATTCAAGTTTTCTTCGATTAGTTTCTGAATCTCTGTGGTAACTTTGGTAGCTGACATCGGGGCAATTCTTCTAAGTGCGGCTAATTCCGCCCATCGACTCAATGCATCGGCTACCTAATTGGTACTACCTGCCTTGTATTCAAAGTGAAAATCAAACTCAACGAGAAATTCTTGCCATCTTGCCTGTTTTGCTCTGAGCTTCGGCTGAGTGAGGAAATGGCTAACTGCTGTGTTGCCGTCTTGACGAAAAATTTTGACCCAAGTAAATAATGCCGCCAGGCCCTCAAACAATGGATTACAGCTAAGAGCTCCTTCTCTTGTGCAGTGTATCTTCTTTCGGCCTCATTTAACTTGCGGCTTTCAAAAGCAACCGGGTGCCTTTCTTGCAAAAGCACTCCTCCAATGGCAAAATCTGAAGCATCTGTTTGCACTTCAAAGGGCTTACCCAGGTCTGGGAGGACCAATACAGGGTCTTTGATTAAGGTTTGCTTCAAATCCTAAAACGCTTTATGGCATTCACCCGACCAGTCCCACTTCTTATCTTTCTTCAGTAATTCTGTGAGGGCTGTTATTCTACGAGAGTATCCTTCTACAAATCTCCGATAATAGTTGGCCAATCCCAGAAAGGAGTGAAGCTCTTTAACATTCTTCGGGGCATGCCACTCCTTAATCGCCTTGACTTTCTCCATATCCATCCGAATTTGCCCTTGTTCCACAACATGGCCTAGGAAATGGACTCGGGTCTGAGCGAAGCAGCATTTCTCTCTTTTTACATACAGCTGGTGGTCTTGAAGCCTTTTGAAGACCATTCTAAGATGATCTCGATGTTCTTCTAGGGTAGAGTTAAAAACCAAGATATCATCCAAATAGATGACCACAAATTTGTCAAGGTAGTCATGAAATACCTGGTTCATCAAGGTAGAAAAGTGGCAGGAGCATTGGTTAGTCCAAAAGGCATGACTAGAAATTCAAATGTACCATATCGAGTCACACAAGTAGTCTTCGGCTCGTCTCCTTTGGCAATTCTGACTTGATGATATCCAGACCTTAGGTCAAGTTTGGAGAAATACTTGGCCTGACTTAACTGATCAAAGAGGTCCGCTATTAGGGGGATTGGATATTTGTTCCTCACTGTCACCTTGTTCAAGGCTCTATAATCCACACAGCCGTAAGCTCCCATCATGCTTCTTTTGGAACAACACCGGTGCCCTGAACGGTGCTTTAGAAGGTCTGATAAAACCGGCTTGCAATAGCTCGTCCAATTGTTTTCTCAACTTGGCCAACTCTGGAGGGGCCATGCGATAAGGTCTTTTTGCAGGAGGCTTTATTCTAGGAAGGAGTTCAATTTCGTGATCTATCGATCTTCTTGGTGGCAGGACTTTTGGTAGTTGGTCGGGCATTACCCCTTTGAACTCTTCTAGCACCTGTCTTATCCCTTCTAGCACAAATTCTGACTTGTCCCCCTATTTGCAAATCGGCATAGCCATGTAGGAGGGCTCCCCTCTCTTTACCCTGTTCTTAAACTGCAAAGCTGAAATTATCTTTCTGCTCCTGGGGAGGATTGTGGCTAGCACTACACATGGGCGTTCCCCCAAGAACAATAGGCAACTGGCAGCTGGAATCGAGATCGCCTGAGCCAACATCATGAAATCTAATCCCAAGACAACACCAAAATCGTCCATGGGGGAAACGGTGAAGTTGATGCCTCCTTCTCATGGCCCAAGTTTGGTCATCACGTTCTTAGAACTTCCGCAAATGGCAAAGGCTAGTGAATTGACTGCTTTCATCTGCCCACAATCTTTACTGACCCTTAAACCACACCTCTTGACCTCCTCGGGTGTGATAAAGGTATCGGTTGCCCCTGTGTCGACCGTTGCTCTTGTAAGTTTTCCATTGAGCATTACCTCACGTACATCAAGCCCCTCTCGAGCTCTTTTTTCATTTGACTTAACTGTGAGTGAAGGGCATTTAGGAATCGGATAGAACCCATTCTCGCTGGTTCATCCACAGTTTCTTCGGCCACTGGCGGCAGTTGGGGAGCTTCTTGTGTAGAAGTCCTTAGTGCATTTAGGGCACCTTTATGGGGACACTCGGCCACTCAATGCGGTCCCTGGCATAGGAAGCAAGCTAATGGTTGTCTGGGCTTGAGTGTTAGGGCGTTGTTTGTCTTGGATGGAGGGGCGTCTCTACCTGGTGGTCTCCTGTCTACTCCCCCACTTAAGGATCTGTCCACCCTAGCCGCCTTTCCTTCATTTCCATAGTTGGAGTTATTGCCTACTGATGGAGGGTTCTTGCGCTTACTTGAGCTGTCATTATAATCGTTGAGGCGTTCGGCGGCAGCCATTGCCGTGGCTACATCTTGTACCTTCTGCCTTTGGAGTTCTATTCTAGCCCAAGGCTTAAGTCCCTCAAGGAAATAGAACATCTTGTCCTTTTCAGACATGTCCCTAATATCTAGCATCAGGGTAGAAAAGCTCCCAACAAACTTTCGCACCGTTCCTGTTTGCATCAATTCTCGTAACTTTCTCCGAGCCAAGTATTCAACATTTTCGGGGAAGAATTGGTCTTCAGTTCTTGCTTTAGATTGTTCCATGTTTTGATGGGGCACTTATCACTTACAAACTTTGAACGCCACCATAGCTTGGCATCTCCCGCAAGATACATCGAGGCCATTACGACCTTTTCTTCCTCCAACTCTGTGCGCACCGCTCGAAAGTATTGTTGATGTCAAACAAGAAATTCTCAAGTTCTTTTGCATCCCTTGCTCCCTCATAATGGCGCGATTCCAGTACCTTAGCTCTTTTCCCCCTATCCATAGTGCTAGCACTGGTCCTGCCCACAGCTAGTTGGAGAACACTAACTTGAGCCTTGAATTCCTCGAACTCCTTCTGAATAACTCTCAATGCATCTCTAGTCTCTTCACCCAAGTTAGCTAGCAACTCGACAACTCCCGCTGGGCTGCCTCAATTTCCCCCAATCTGTCGTTAGTGACCATGTGAGCTTTCAAGGCGGCCACTGCAGCCTTGAGTTCCTCAATCCTCATTCTATCATCTGACCCTCCTCTAGTCATCACCGTTTTCCCTTTGTTTGCTAGTGTAATTAACCAAGCTCGGATACCACGTGTCACGGGCAAAGCTTTTTCCCACTAAAGCGATTGGCCATGCGGCACTTGATTGGTCTCGTCCACACAAGTCAGCCAAGATATCGCAACAATCTGAACAATTCACAATCAGGCAACAAGTTAATAAGGGGCACGCCACGATATAACGGGGCATAAAGAATTCCCACATCATAACCACAGGTGTTCTCATAAGAAAATTTTGTTTTATTAATGATAGAAAGTTTACAAGAGATTACAAAAGAAATCGGTTCTTCCACACCATCGTCGGGGCCAAGGAGGGCAACCCTAGATGGTGTGCTTGCACATACCTTAACCAGTGAGACAGCCCAACTACCTGCCGACTGCTCATCCCTCTTAAAGAGCTAAAGGGCTTTTACAGCTATGATACCAGTAACCATTAAAATGTTTGAAATGGGAACACTTTTCCTAATTTCCCTGGATTCTATTTTCTTGATACAAGAATTCTGTTTTCTCCAAGTCTCTTCTACCCGGTCATGGCCCTATACATGGGCGGCTCATGACATCCTACCCGGTCACGGCCCTATACATGGGTGGCTCATGACACTAAGGCTGTATCACATTTGTAAACGTAACCTCAATTAATTAGAAACTATGTTTAATTGTTTCCGTTAATCATTAGTTCTTCATAGAAAGTTGGAAACAAATTAAAATAGTTTTTAAAGCAAGCAGCTGACCTAAAAGGACAATCAACTGGAAATTTGCAGCAGATGAAAAAGACGAAAAATAGGAATTCAGTCTCAGAGAAGCTGACATAAAAGCTTTTGAATGCTTTCTCAAATGCTTATTTCACTACCATCTTCTCAAATATTCACTTGTTCATCTTTCTCCTTACAAAGTTCTGTTGGAGATTATGCCAATAAATATTACTACCAATTGGCCATGTAGTTTCTTGAGCAGTAGAAGATTCTTCCAGTTCCACTATACTTTTTCCAATTGATAAGCCCGCTTGCAAGTGCAAAAAAATTAAAAGCTTGACATATCACCAACAAAGAAGCATATATATATATATATATATATATATATATATATATATATATATATATATATATATATATATATATATATATCAGTAATTTGAAATAACACTGGAAAAAGGACTATCCAAATGAAGCCAATCAAAAATATTGCGGCCAATTAATGAAGAATTTGCATTGAAAACAATGATGCACATCTCCAATTTACAAAAGAATCAAAACTAAGAGGGTCAAACACACGAATTAATATTGGATTGAGTAATAAGGCTATAAGAGAAAATAAATACATTGAAAAGTAATGTCATGGATGAACCTCTGTTTTAAAATTTTAATGCTAATCCAATCAAGTCCATCTATGACTATACAAAAGGCAGGGAATTAAGGTTTTGATATTTTGGATATTTTATATCCTTTGGGGTTTTGCTTCATCTTAACATCATCGAGTGAATTAAGAGTTAGTTTGGGTGTTTACCTCTGTTTTTGCATGCCCAGTTTGCTGTACTTCATCAACTCTGAAACTTGTTCTTATGTTGGGGCAACCTTGTACAAGTAAACACCCCAAAGATGGGAATACGAAATGGTAACCCACACGGATGAAGCTCACCAGGCTTGGTAGCCCTCTAAGATCTAATCTGACCAATTGAGGTAGCTGTATCACTTTCTCTTTGTCGTTGTTCACATTTGCCTTATCTCCTTGTTCAAATACTTGCTCTAATTTGGAGACGTCCAAAACAGTCAAGGTGTGTAATTTTGGAAGGCCACGAGCAACACTAATCGGAAATAGACTCTTCAAGTTTCCACAAGCCAAAATCTGCATTTCAGTGAGATTGGGGAAGCATGTGGGCTGGAGATGATGATGTTGTGATGAAGCGTGATCATCTTTTTCAATGATTCCCTCCAATTCCGAAAACCCTTCTATCCGTAAAGAGCTCAATTGTGGCAAATTCCGAGCAATGGTAGGTGACAAGATGTATCTTAACCTATTGCAGTACTTGACGTCCAATCGAGTGAGGTTTTGAAAGTTCTCACCTTAGATGGGACCTTTCCATATCGCCTGCAATTCAGGTAGACCATGCAAATCAAGTGCCCGGAGGCTTGAAAGATTATATCCATCATCAAATAACTCTTCAAAATTAGTAATGGTTAAATGTTCCATATTTGATGATCTTTCTCTCAATTCAGGAACCACCATGTTGCACGTCGTTAGCTTTTTTTTCTCTCATGTCCGAAAACCATAATTCCTGTAAACAAATTACTATTTAATCATCAATATCTCAAAACTATACGAATAATTTATTTATACTAATTAATTAATTTATTTTTAAAATTTTGATTTAACGGCTGTCATTAAATTATAGGTTTGTGTAAGGACCTGCGTGGCACTTTGTTCTCGTAGGATTCAAGAGGTGGCCCCTGTAGCCTACTCAACCGTACTGTCCGCTTTGGAAGCCCCACAGCCTCTCATGGCTTTATCGGGGAGTAGCACCCCAATTCGCGTTCGCATGTCTTGAACCCTTGACCTCTTGCAAGTGTTGAGATATGTTAACCATTAGGCCTAGGTATAAATGGAAAATCAAGAGGAGTCAAGAGGGAGTTCGGCTATGGCCATTGGAATCTGTCAATAGTTCACAAAACGTGAACCAGAAAAAGAAAGAAGACAGCAAAGAAAAAGAAAAAGAAAGGAAAAATAGAAAAAGAAAAGAAAAATAATAAAGAAAAGTCATGTGACCAAATGGCCATAAGAGCAAGAAAAGAAATAAATATCAATAAAAATTTAGGTAAATTTTATAAATAGCTATCAATTGAAAAATAAAAATAATAATAACA